>VMRN01000069.1:748196-798827 GCA_010277015.1 Poeciliopsis turrubarensis
TTTTTTTTTTTTTTTTTTACTGAAAGTCTAAAATCAGTGGTGTCTAAAATATTTAAGGTCTGGTACAGTGAATAAATTGGTTCTCACTGAGAATCTGTCAACTATTAATTGAATTTTTAGGTCATTCTTCAGGTGATATTTGTTTTGTTTGTTCCCTGTTCAATTTGTAGTAGCAGATTATAATCATGAGTGCTCATTTGTTGGTTTAGATGTTCATGTTGTTTCCTTTGTCATTCTTTAAAACATTATACATTTTTATCACACTGAAAAACTCATCATAAAATTTTTTTTTATACTAATTTAGAGACTGATTGCTTTCTGCAGGGGACCATTTAATCGATCGCTACAATTTCCCTCTACCAGAGAGCCATCGGGAAGCTGGTAAATATCATTTTTTTTAAAGACATGTCAACCCTCTTATTTTTTCTACTGTACCTTTGGCACTGTTCACTATTCATCAATATTTCCTAAGCAAACAAAGAAAGCAACTCTAACCACCTTCCTAAAACATGAACCCTTTCTTGTCTGCCTACCACCTCAAGTAATTGGTCCACATTTAGTACACGTGTTCATTTTGTTATTTTTTTATTTTTTTACATTGCTGGTATCATTAGATGCAAGTCCTGTTTTTGCTGCTTGGAGGCAGCTGGAAGAAACAGGAGAGGAAAAATAGGATAGTTATTAAAAGAAACAGAGGTCCAGATATGCAACAAACAAAGAGGAGTGCTTTGAGAACCTAATCCTGATCTCTTCAGTTCTTCACATCAGTCATTTGAAGAATTAGAAACTTATTTGAAATTCTTTATTTGTGATGGACCCAGCAAGAAAAAAAGAAAAGAAAAATGAGGTTTTCCCAGTCAGGTAGCATTTTGATCTCATTTCTCCTAATAAGGTTTTGCACATAGCATTAATTCATTACCAGTAACAACTACCTGAGTTAAAAAAAAAACACCATAGCATATCCAGGGTTCAGATTTCTTCCTTCTTGTCCCTGATGCCTTAAAAGTGTGTGTGTTATGTTCAAAAGAAGTCGAATGCGATAATAAAACCTCATCTTTGCCGAGACATTATAGAGATCTGCATGAAAACAAGCTCTCTGACGAAGGTAGACCACGCTCAGCTAAGTCATGTTATATGATGAAGCATCATACGAACATTTGGTGACATTGGAAGAGTTGAGAATCTCCTAGAGTACTGGAAAGGAAAACATGTTTATCCCAACTTCTATAAACTTGCCGTAGCTTTTCATCTGTGAAAGGATGTTTTCTAAAGCAGGCAAAATCATCTCAAAATAGAGTAAATGCCTGAGGCCTCAGGTCAGTGGAAAAATCTTTATTTTTAAGTCAAAATAAATACAATGTTCTCTCTATTGACATGGTTACAAAGTAAGACCTGCACATTCACACCACAACCCTCTTTAGAACGTTTTTATGTTTTCTTTTCACTGGAAACATAGTGAAAAGAAAATAGGGACAGATTGAGATCGTAGTCAGAAGTTTGTGTATTGGCATCACAGACATCATTCATTCATTTGCTCAATTTAAAGAGTCGCACACCGAAGTCGCGTCGTTGTAATCACTCTGCCTGTTTTGCAATTGATGTAAAGCATCAGAAAGGTTTTGGCTCACGATTGGACCAGTCACATGGTCAGCTTCAGTTCTTCACGTCGTTTCATCTCGGCATCGTTGGGAGACATCCCCTTAATGAACTAAATTCAGCGAGAAAAAGCAGCGACTCTGCTTCACCCTCTCACCAGATAACAGCTCTCTCAACTCTTTAAGGCTCAGTCACAGAGGAAGTCGTCTTCAGTCACTAGTCTCTTGGATCGCGTCCATTTGAAGACGGGAATGTAGCTGGACTGGTACGTCAAAATGTGCTCTACAGAGTATTTCTTGTATTATGTATGTTCCTTATACTAGTCGGGAGATAAATTTTAATATGTAAATTGACATCTGTCCGTCAAAAAGTAAAAAATGAATAAATAAATCACACTAACAAAAGCTTAATATACTTTTACATTTCCTCCAACCAGTGAACTGTGTCTTCTATAAAGTAAGTTGAATAATTTATTCACTTACTGTGCTGTGGGTTGGTACAGCACAGACAAAATGGCACACAATAGAAAAGCACAGACTTTTGGGTTTAATAGATGATGCGACGCTTTTTATTGTGGCTATTAATGTCATACAGTAAATTTCTGCTTATGATACAATTGCATGCAATGTTAAGACTCTAATTTCATGGACAGTCTTAGTACTTTCCATAAGTATTTCTTCATGCTTATTAAATCTGTTATAGCATGTCTCAAATATCATCCATGGGACTTTCATTAGCACATATTCGTGTTTCTGAATAACAGCATATCTTCTTTGTACTTGTGGGTTTTGCTGTACATTTGTAGCATTAGCAAGAGGTAGAGCAAAGTGTGAATGACATTAGGTGTTCCCAGTAATGTACTGTCATTTTTCTCTAGCTCATATGAGGCACTCGCGTGTTTTAGCTTTTGTATGAAAAGAACTAAAACGTGAAAAGCGAACTGAGCTTAAAAGAGATGTACAGATGGAAACTAGGTGTTATCTTGTCTTCCAGGGATCTTTAAGAGGGATGTTGCATCAGAGCCTTTTGTGAAAAAAAAGAACAATCGTTGCAAGTCTCCTTTTTAGTACGAGATGACAGCTTTAACAGAAAGGAGGCCGCTACAATCCCACTGAAGCAATCATGTGAAACACGTCGTTTTTCTGGCGCTCAAATAAGACAGTCGCATCTCGTATGCATGTGGATATGAAACATTTTAGAATGATCTTTTACTATATTACATAAAAAGAAAATCATCATGCTAGCTATCCTACATTTTTGTTACCTTTAAGATTAAAATATCAAAGGACAGAAAATCTTTACAGTTAATGAAAATGAAACTCAGACATCAACAAATGTTTTTCAATTAAAAAACAAATCCTGTCATATTTCTACCAAATTTAATATCAGTTTTTTTTTGAAAATGTGTTACAGTTTCTCAAATGTGAAGTATAATATGGAAATTCACATTTAAATACAAAACTGCCATGTATGGATAAAGTCTTTTCAGTCTGTTCTGTCCTCGTTATGGCTTCGGCTATTTATCATGTCGATGTTGCTAAGACCCATATTCTCACCATTTCTAGGCTTATTTAATAATCCATAATCCTCCTCATACATTTTTGAATGTGCATGTAGAAAAATACTGTAATCCACAGAAGAAATGCTCACCACTGTTAAACTTGTATTCACAATTTCTAACTATTATTATTCTTAATGTTGGAGATTCAGATCTGTTCATTAAAGTTTAAAAAAATCTGCTGCATGTAAAAAAAGAAAAAAACCTAATTTATTTGCTAATAGTTGTGCTAATCACAAGTCAGTTAGCAACAAAAGCTAACAGCATGTGTTCAAACACAAAAGGAAAGCTGAGCCCAGTTTCATTCACTACGCCATTTTATAATTGGATTTTACACAACAGGATCACAAAAATATCAATGACTGTGTATCTTTCAGTGTTGGGGGGTGGGGGGAAACTTTGTTTCACTTTTCTTTCCAAAGTTGCCTCAGCTCAGTTAAGTCTACGGATATCAGCTTCTCTGCTTGGTAAAGTCCCACCAAAGCATTTCTGTCAGGTTGAGGTGCGAACTCTGACTGACAAACTGTGAGAGTTCCTGTGTAGCACCAAATCAACATGACTTAAACCGGCAAAAATGCTGCTGACATGGTCATACTTTCTGCTTATCAATAAATCAAGAGTTGTTACTTCCTTCCTTATGCCCGGTCCCTCTACCTTTCCTTTCCTGTGTCATTTATGTATTCATTTCTTCAGCCTTTCCATTCATGTTTCCTGTCCCTGTTTCTTTTTCAGCCCACAGAATCTGCCATAAATTGATAGTAAGCATTGATCATTTCAATTTTAAGATTCCACTCTGCAAAGTTATGTCTGGGAAAGCCTGTTATTGCTTTCGGATTTTAACAAGAGCCGTACTGGAATATAGACTTCACCCAAAACAACTTCATTCATCTGCATATTCAACAGCGCCCAGATTAGACTACACTCCCAGTGCTCCACACCTCGCTTTACCCAAGGCACTTGCACAACAATAAAGAACCGCACTTTTCACAAGTAGAGTAGAGCCATCATTACCATTGTTGGCCAACAAAAAGCTCATGTTTTCACAGGAACTGAGTCATCTATTGAATTAGAGCCACGACAGCCATGTTGCCTCTCTCTCTCTGGGGACACTCTAATGCTCTTTTCAGCAGCGTATCTCTGTCTCATTCTAAATTTTTCAGGCTATTTTCCCCATATGTGTGCGTCTGTGCTTTGTGGGTGGCATTGTGATTTGTTATGCTGTGACTCTCTTTTATCTGCCAAGTAGATTAATTTGTGAAAGTTCAGTGCCCATTTATTAAAAGAGAGCGCATATAAATTAAACTGAGACGGCAATAAATGGCTGAAAATGATGAAGAGCCCAATGAAGTGTTTATGAACACGGCTGTTTCATCAGCGGGTTGTCTTTGTTTGAACGTGAGGTGCTGGACCCTCTTCTGTGGAGAGAGTGAGAAGCACACTGTACAGTACTGTTCGTATTATTCCTGAGTGTTTTCGGAGACATGCACTCCAAGCTGCGCAAGCCGCCCGTATCGTTTAGAGCTGTGGATTCGCAGTCCCAATTTTTGAAGGTATGACTGTTTGATTTGTTAAAAATTATCTGCCTGCAGGATTACTGAAGGAGCAGCAGAGAGAAAAACTATAATCAGCTCTGACCATTGAAGCGATCTTGTTTACATAGAAGTAATTTCATCTGGAGTTGCACGAAGCATCATCAGAAATATATTTTTTGATTGAAAGACAGAAAATTATTCATGAATTTCAATACTCTTTACTGATTAAAAAAAATCTGCAGTGTGCTTTGTGAAGTCGAAGTAGTACCATTGTTGGCATCACTTACAGCTGCAAGTGTTTTGAGGTGTTTCTACCAGCTTTCAAAAATGTGCACTGATATTTTTCCCATTCTCCTTTGCTAAATCTCAGTCTGATTTGATGGAGAGTGTTTGTGTGGACAAGAAATAGAAAACATTGCTACAGTTTCTGAACTGGATTTGGGTTTGAACTGTAACTGGGCCGTTCCAGAACATCAATGTGCTTTGAGCTAAACCAATTTGTTGCGACTGCGAGAAGGTGAGCCTATGTTACCCTCAGGTCTTTTGGAGAAGCTCAAAGGGTTTTCTTCCTGGATTTCTTTTAGCTCGTTCAATCGCTGCGGACGAAACCGTGGACTGATTTGTAAAGCGCAACAGATAGTTCCCAGGTTATTTAAATGTTTGTACCGGTAACATCTCCCTGCTTTGGACTTTACTATTATTTTTCTGGGTTACGGACCACATTGTGTTAGTTTATGACTTTCAGTATAGTAAGAAATGTAATGGACTGGCGCTGCTGACATATCATATTCCTCAGAGGATGGAATAAGTCTGTCTTCCCTTCACTGTCACCTCAAAAACATTTATATGTAATCCAGTGGATGCATGATAGTTAAAAGGTTAATATATGTTTTAAACAGGTTTTGAAGACAACTGATCAAAATATTCTAGTCTAGTGTATCAAAAATAGCACGTCATTTTAAAAGGATAAGAACAGTAATTTAATTTTGCGCATCATTTTGAATGAGGTCACTAATTACTTTGGGAGGAGCAGCTCTGTTACCCCGACTGGATCTAAAGCCTGACTGAAATTACTTCAAGATGTCATTTTGTATTAGTAATGCCATTATTTCCGCTGGCACAAATTTTAATACATGTTTCTAATGAAGGAGGGATTTTATACATCTCAAATCCTTACACAATGAATTATTGTTTATATAAATATATATATATAAGTGGTTTCACTGAGACTGCACTTTGAAATATTGCCAAATACACACATAAAAATATTTTCAAGCATGAGTTTTGACCCATGTGATTTCAATGAGGTTAGTCCTCTACTCACCTTCCAATTATTTCACTGGTGGCTCAGTGAATGAAACAGCTGGGATATGAGATTTTCTTGCCTTTTTGGTGAATTATGACCACTCAGGCATTACACTCCATGTTCTCATCAATAGCGTGATAGCTTGAAGACTGAAAAACTGAAAAATAGTCATAAAGCAATTAAGTAAAGAGCAAGCTAAGAGAAAGAAAAGGTTAATGTAATGGATTCCTATTAGCATTTTTATGATACAGATCCTTTAGCTAAAGCATGTTCCTGTTAGGAGTAAATTTATGGTTAAAATTTGCTACTGTTTTAAAAAAGATATTAGAACGAGGGAAGGTTTGCATGTCACACGTCCTTAAGGTTTGATTTTATTGAGCACACTCATGGGAATTAATTCAACTTGAAGGTTGCATTTCACTATAGACAGTATAACAAGTTGGACATAAAAAGTATCTCCATTCTGAAGCTGCAGTTTATGAATGCGGAAACAATTAATCACATTGTTGGCATTAATATGTTGTCCACTTTGACCTTTGTTTCTTGGCTCCACAGGCCTTTATTTGGTCGTGAGTGGAGAGGAAAGTGGGCTGTGACAGAAGGGGAAGGCATTCAGCAAAGTTCTCCAGGCACAAGAGTGTGCTTGGAGCAAGTGCTGCTCTGCACTGACCCGACCTGCTTGAGTTAGGATGGAAGAACACCGATTCACCAAGAAGATCAGAGTAAAAACCCCTTCTGATCAAAAGGAACACAAAAGACATATCACACAACTGAATTGTGAATTAATGGAATAATTACTTCTGCAGCATGGTTGAAAATCCTCCAGGTTAGAGTCTCGCCGTCAGCTGAATTACACTTGAGTCAGGGAGGAGGACAACAATCCACATCATGCCAACAAATCCAACCCCCAGTAAAAATGCTGGTTCTGAAATAAGCACTATGTTTAAGTTTAAGTCTGAACTTAAGCATGATTGAGATCTTGTGTCCTGGCCTTAGATAAGCTAATATTTTAAAACCCTTTAATGTGGCTTAAGTAAAACAACAAGCAAAGGAGAGTGGATCAAACATCCACTCATTGCCACTTATCACAAATGTCCGATGGTAGTCACTGTCACCAATGAAAAAGACAGCCAGTTTTTAGGTGTTGGGGAAATATTGCATTTCCGTAAATGGAGAGGTTAGGGTGGATCGTTAAGGGAGGAAGTACTTTATTCATGGCTTTGTATGTACCTTCATCAAGCCACAATTTAACATATGACATTTTAGAGATTTCTAAAATGGGGACATTACGTAACATGATGAGTTTGAACAGACACGTGTGGAAAAAAGTGACCTTGGATTAGATATTATGTCCCTCCAGATTGACCTTTGGTTAATGCCAATCTCATGGGATTACAGAAATCCACCACTCCTCAATTTGGCACACAGTGTTACTTGATAGTGCATTATCTGTACAGGAAAGATCGCATAAGGTCAAGTCTTATGCGATACCTGACATGTTTGTCCCACAGACTCTTGATTCTCCCAGTGTGATATTTAGAGGCTTGTCTAGTTATATTCAAACATGAAATAATAGTACTCAGTATTTTTAACACCTGACTTCCCCAGGCTTCCAAACCAACACAACACCCACTCCATCATTATTTTTTATTTCATTACTTTCAGATCACCGGTGCACAGTCGCTAAGCTGAGCTTTATTGTTTTGCATTTAATTTCCTCCAGGGCATTTATGTCAAGAAGTGTAGGAAAAAACTTTAAATTTCTCAGCATTCATGTCAGCATGGCACAGCAGCGCTGTCATATGTTTGAATGAGTGTGAGTGAGACTTTATAGATGTGCACAACATTCCAAATAATGAATCATTATATCAGTGGCAGATTAATTATTAAGCTTTAGAAACTGAAACGATTCTTTCTTTTTATGTTATAAATGAAATCCAGAAGTTGTTAAAGATTTTTGTTTTATTTCAAAATGTTGTGTGAATTCTGTGATATTGTCATTTTAGACAGAGAACTTGTCAAAAGACTGTTAAAAAAAGTCACAACAGGTATTCTCTAATTTAATCCTGTAATTTCCATGAATTAATTCAACATCATGAGTATGCAGTCCTTTAAGCTTACAGTTATTCTTTTTGTTGACATAATGGACAAAAGTCACGGAACAGATTCAGAGCCAATGTTAATTTGATTTAGAATATATATTGCTACTTTGTCTATTACTGCTGGGAGATAAAACTTGATTAATTCATGTAAATCCTTCTAATTAACTACATGGATTTTTAATCATATCCCACTTCTTGAGTTTTTTTTAATTATGGGTTGGATTTTTCTGTTTATCCTGGCAGATGTAATATAATATTCCAGACTATACTCAGGCGAGTTGGGGGTAGAGATGCAGACTTTCTGGTGCAGCTGCTGGATTGAGCATATAGAGCTGAAATCTTTCACTTTGTACCAGAGAGATTATTTGGATAAACCTTTACTTCGAATGGTGAGGAAACAAAAGTTGAGGAAACTGAAACTTGTCGTGACATGTTTTTTTTTTTTTTTTTGTGTTATGTTTTCTGCTTTTGTTTTCTCTCTTACAGGCACAGATTTTTGTCTCCAGCTTTTAACCATAAAAATGAAAACTTTCAGTGGAGGCCCTGGTATCCTGGAGCGGTAATAAGCCGCTCTAGGATAATAATATTCACTATTTATGGTGCGCATAATTAAAACTGCAGTTGATCTTTCTTTTGGTCTTTCTCATCTGCTAATTACTCGCTCAGTTTGTGTGCTGTGAGTTGTACCAAATATCCAATGGACCCAAAATAATTTAGGCAATTATTTCTTAAAAAATGAATCATGTGTTATCGTGTCAAATGAGCAGTCAAATGGAATATTCAAGTAATTAATCTAAACTAATCTTCTCTTATCATTTCTTTTAAAGCTAATTTTATAAGCAGGTTGTTTTTACAATACAAAACAAGCGCTGCTGTGGATGTTGTAACATGCTACAAGTCATACTCTGTGCAGGAAGGTCACTATATGGCAAAGCAGTTGGCTATGAACTACTGATTTCCACATTACTTCATGTCCCTGAATAGCTCATTACTCTGCAAGGTATTTCTGCATCTCACTCCTGTCACAGAGGGACGGTAATTGTGCAGAAACGAGAACTTTTGAGAATCCCACATATTATCCTTGGCGAATAGCGTGAAGACTCAGGGGAAGCTGAGGCCAAACTTCAGCAAAAGCTGTTCTCATTAACATTTTCTCGACAAAGTCACTAGTTGCCCTAAATGGAGAAACCAGATAGAGGTCATAGTGGAGGGAAAGGATAAAACTAAGTATGTTGATCTTATTGAAGGACACTGCCACTTTTTAAAAGTTCACAACTGTAGCCGGTGGTGGATGCTGTCAACCATAGTGTGAGTGTTTTATTATTTTTTTTTTCTTGTTTTCTTCCCTTTAGAGTCATGACATTGGTAATAGAGTTTAGATTTAAAGCCCAAGGCAGGCCCAATGAGTATGAAAGTAATCCCATTGCCAGAATTCAATTATACACACTGTGTTCCACATTAAGTTATGTTTTCTCAGATTTTCTTAAATGGCCAATGCAAATGATGGTCAGTATAATTTTCAAGTCATTAATTATTACAGTATAAATCAAATTTTACAGAACAAAGCTCCCCATGAGAACAGTATTTTTTTTTTAAATAAAAAACTCAAAATGCTCTGTTCCAAATTATGATGCTCTGCAGATTTTCTAAACATTTTATGGATCATAAAGAACTGCAAACGGTCATTCTTTGAATGTGCAGCATCAAGTGGTCACATGTTCTAAAATCAAAAGCTATTTCAGTCAAAAACATCTTAACAGATGAGTTACATGTTAACATGGGACCTTCTTTGACTTCACCTGCACAATTCTTGCATCCATTGAACTTGTGAGTTTGTGGAAAGTTTCTGCTTGAATTTCTTTGCAGGATGTCAGAAAACCTTCCAGAGCTGCTGTTTGGACATGAACTGCATCCCACCCTCAGATCTTCTGCTTGAGGAAACTACAAAGCTTCTCAATAGGGTCAGAGGTCAGAGGAGGATTTTGACCACACCATGAGTTTCTCCCCTTTTATGCCCATAGCAGCCAATGACACAGTGGTATTCCTTGCAGCATGAGATGGTGCATTGTCATGCATGAAGATGATTTTGCTGCTGAAGGTACGGCTCTTCTTTTTGAACCATGAAAGAAAGTGATCAGTCAGAAAGTCCATATACTTTGCAGAGGTCATTTTCACACCTTCAGGGACTCTGAAAGGGCCGACCAGCTCTCTCTCTCTCCCTATGATTTCAGCCCAACACGCTGACAGCTGTACTGGGATGCGGTGGCCATCCACCACCAATCCACTACTGTGTCCATCTGGACCATCCAGGGTTGCACAGCAGTCATCAGCGAACAAGTTTGTTTGAAAATTAATCTTCATGTGCGGCTGGGCCCAGTGCGACCGTTTCTGCTTGTGAGCTCTGGTTAGGGGCGGCCGAATAGTAGGTTCATACACCACAAGTCTCTGGAGGATCTTCCACCTTGAGGTTCCAGAGGCACCAGCAGTTTCAATTAAATGTTTGCTGCTTTATAAGGGCATTTTAGCAGCTGCTCTCTTAATCTGATGAATTTATCTAACAGAAACCTTCCTCATTATGCCTTTATCTGTACAAACCCATCTTTGTTCTGAATCAGCCACAAATCTCTTCACAGTACCATGATAACGCTTCAGTTTTTGTTAAATATGTAATGTTTTCATGCCTTATAATACGGCACTAAACTATTTTAACAATTTTTGTCAGCAGAGAGATCCCTTCTCTTTCCCTGTGGCTTGAAACCTGTGGCCTGCTTAATAATGTGGAACATCCTTCTTAAGAAGATTTCCTTTAATTGAGCTCACGAGACAAACTAATGAACCCAGCTCTCTGAAATTAATTATAGTGATTGAAAGAGCCCTGATACACAATACCATCTATAAATTTAATAGCACAACAAAAAAATAAAGCTTTTAGACACTTAGATACAGTCTGCATGATGATTTGTGTATTTGTGTAGCAACTAATTAGTAATGTTATTGACACAACATAGTTTTTTCCACTTTTACATTAAAGTAAAAGCGGGGCCCAACCCCGACGTGACCAGAAGCAGCAGCTGCTTCTGAGGCCTCAGCCTGGCATTGTGACAAGAAGATGGTGTTTGGAAATCCACATTTACGAGACTGTCTTGTCAATTGCCCATTAGTGTTGAAAGCAGTCATTGTCTCACTTGGTCCGCATGGAATATTTGCAGTTACATTGATCTCTTCAGCTCAACGTCCAGTAATAATGAAGACTGAGTGTCGGGAAACACAGAGACTGTCGAGATCACAGCACTTCAGAATAGTTAGACTTGTCATCACACATTAAATAGACGTTATTTTCTCAATCAAGCACAAGGCATAGTCAAAACTGTCAATGCATGTGGTTTGACTGAACCAGACAACATGTGGTGTTTGTAAAGTATGAAGGCTGGTTGGTGTTGCTAAGCAAAAGCACAAGCAATTTCTAAAATGTTTAGAATGTGAAAAGCATTGAATGTTCTAAGAGTATTCATTTTAGCTTCAGGTATAAAATTTCTACTCTTCAGTGTCAGTTATTGTCCCTGCTGCTAAATCGCAGTTCTAATGTTGCACATCTGCCATGACCAGCAGGCAGACGTAGTCTAGTATAATGTTCTGTCAGGATTTTTGTTCGTGTTTTGGAATTTTTTTCCCTTTTGTCTGATCTATTTCATTTTGTTCTGCAGCTCAGTTTAATATCTGCTCTTGATCAGATGGAATTTTATATACCCGGTGTTTGCCTTTCGCTGATTCACTCACTCACTGTGAGCCTTCAATAAATATCAGATTTTGAACTTTCCATCTGTGTAAAATGCAGTCGAAGTTGGAGGGAAAATCAGAAAACTCCTTTTTTACACAGTTGTTTAAACTTTCATGTTACTTTAACAATTAATGTAATAGTAATAGACAAATGGTTACCAAACTTTAAATAGAAAGCACTTTAAAACCATTTACAGTTTTTAAATATTGTTGCTTTGATTTGAAGTCATTTAAATTAAATTAGAGATTTCTAAAGCTCATCAAAGCTTATGCATTATGTTTTCTTTACTTGAGAAGAAACATATTCAGATGTTTAAAAATATTCAAATATCACCCCTACTTAAACCTAAATAATAACGTAGCTCAAAGCATAGGCAAATAAATAAACACTAGAAAACCACTAATGCAATTAATAGGTACTTATTCTATAACAGAGTTAATGTACTTGAATGAAAACAATAAATGCTAAAGATAATGTTTTTATTATAACACAATATTGTTTTAACAGCAGTAAGAATGATTCCTGCTTTTCTGCCTTAAGTAAAATCAGTCAAATCTTGTTAAATATGCAGAATTTGCTTAGAAGTTTTGGATGGGCATCCTGAAAATGTGATATATCGTCTACTGAATAAGGCAACAAGGGCTGCAATAGCACTGTTGCCTTGCAGCAAGAAGGTCCAGGGTTCGATTCCCGGCCCGGGATCTTTCTCCACGGAGTTTGCATGTTCTCCCTGTGCGTCCGTGGGTTCTCTCCAGGTACCCAGGCTTCCTCCCACTCTCCAAAAACATGACTGCCAGGTTATTTGGTCTCTCCAAATTCTCCCTAGGTGTGTGTGTGTGTGTGTGTGTGTGTGCGTGTGTGTGCGTGTGTTCATGGTTGTTTGTCATGTCTGTCTCTGTGTTGCCCTGCGACAGACTGGTGACCTGTCCAGGGTGACCCTGCCTCTTGCCCGGAATGTTAGCTGGAGATTGGCACCAGCATCTAAGGACAAGGGTGTTCGAAAATGGATGGATGGATGAATAAGTCAACTAACCATCATCAATTATATGGTGTCAGGGTGTTTAAAAAGTCATTATGAGATGAACATACACAGGACTCAGATTATCCTGTGCTGAAGGAGCTGCAGCTCTTCAACAACCATTTCACAAATCAACACAGACAGTGTTAAATAATTTGAAACAGTTTGTAAACAACCCAGAAATGTGTTGGAGAGTTAGTGACGTAGGCAATTGGCAGAAAAATAACCAAAAAGTTTGCAAATTATGCCACACAGAGACAGTGTGTGATCCCTGATCTGCATCGCTGTGGTGCAGACAACATTTGGAAGATGGGGAAGTCGTCACTGGAGGAATGTTCTGCGGCAGGTGAGGCAGATGCTCTTGCTATAATAGTCTCCCTGTCATAGACACTATATCTGGAACATAGCATCTATCTGGAGGAACTCTGAGGTTTTATTCTTTCCTCTGCAGCAAACTAAAAAGAGTGGGTCCTGGTTCACTGCTCCTCATCCTTTTCAGAAAATTGTTTCCTCTCAGAAATCTGTACATTTTAATTGTCAACTGATGCATGTGTTGTAAAATTTAACCAAGCATATTTGGTTTTGGCCTTGTAGTCTTCCTTTACCAACAAACACGTCCTCATTTGCTAAGACAAAGAGAGGGAAAAATTCAATCAACTCTAAATCTGCACTCTCATACAGAAACAAAAGCTGGGTGTTGAGGAAAACAGTTGCAGTCATTGTTGTTGCCCAACTTCTCCCACCTTCTGGCGAGTAAATGCAGACACTGTTGTCTTTGTCTTGACAGTTTGCTTTAGAGGAAGCTTCTCACGAAGCACCCAGCTCTGCTCCCGGAGCCTCTGAGGTCATGGATTATTCATGGGATGTGGAAAAGAACGACATAGTCCCAGTGTGTAGTTCATGTGGCAGGAAGCCTGACAGGACTGGCTGCCTGAGGTCAACAGAAAAAGATAAAGCAACATTTACTCGCATGGTGTTCATCATAAGAAATGATTGCTGATGATTAATGGGACTGACTGTGGTAATGTTATACGTTCATGCATCATTGATGGTTTTAATGGATGGAAAGCATTAGCGTAAGTATTTTTTGGGCAAGTCTCCATCTAAAGACTTAAGTTGAATGACAACAGAAAACAGAAGCATTTTGTTTCTAAGCCAATAGATAACTTTAAAACATTTTATAAGACAAAAAGAACATTTCATACACTTCCATTAATGGATGATGGGGTTGCTAAAGTACTGTATATCTTGTTTGTGAGCACAAATTTATAAAGTCAGGTGAAAAAAGTTTTCTTAAACACGTCTGGTCAGAGAAAAAAAATGTACATATTTTTGATTAATTGATTCTGACTCGATTAACACACATCAAAACTGTTATTTCAAGATTAATTTATTACCTAATTTATGTATGGGTTTTTCTTTGAATCTAATGACAGAACCAGACACCAAATTTTCCACAAAAAAAAAAAAAGCTTTTATTGATATTAGTTGAACGCTCAATGAATACAACTCAAGATGGAGGATGATTCTTGCCTGATGACGGGGTGAAGTGTTATTTTTTATGAAATGTCCATAGGTGAGAGATAATTGCTGAGTTTGGTCTTGCCTAAATGTGAGTGAACCAGCTGAGAATATTGAAGCTCCATGGTTCACTGCCCATCCTTAGGCGGTATGAAGTTGACAGATGACAAGGGTTTTGTGCTGGTTGAGGATGTTCAGGGTTTGCTCCAGTGGAGGAGCCGAGCAGAGGGTCACCAAAGACCTGAGATTAAGTGAGATGTTTCCCTAATACAAGAAAACAGAGATTTAACAACAAGAAATAACTTGAAGGAAAACGATCACAACTACCTCACCTCTGACAGGCTGGCAGCTGAAGTAAGTTACAATTGGTCCTCTTAAGCAGTGTGGCTTGACAAGCAGATGTAAAACAAGGGTGCAAATCAGTGCAGCATGAGCAGCTCTGCCCTCAAGGAGATCCAGAGCACAAGGAAGGAACGGTGAAGAGAGGAGAAACAGAAGACGGATACAAAACACAGCTTGTACTTCCATGGAGCAGTGAAGCATGTGCAGACAAGCAGCGGAGAAAAGGCATGCAGGTCCCCTGGGAGTGGAAGCTGCTTCTCAAAGTCACCTTTAATGACTTCACCGGGTTAGAAGAGAACTGACGGACTAAACCGTATGGACTTGAGAGGTGTTCCTCCTGTCCTGATTAATAAGCAGAGTGTCTGACTTTGAGTTTTGTGAAAGTCCACTCACCTCAATTAGGCTTTCAGTAATCATGACACGTTGTTTCAGCAAAAATGAACAAACAGCTTGGTATAGGGCTTGTTTCTCTTTCACCTTCTCTAGTCCTAAGACTTGGACTGAGCTCTGTAAAAGTTAAATGTTTCAAATTCAACTCGTGGTGCGTTCAATTTACCACGAGCTTAGGAGTTGGTATTTTGGGCTCAGAACAAACATCATAATCAAGATAAGTGTGTTTCAGTTGCAAGTTGTCAACCAAGTGTAGTTTGCTAATTTTCATGCTCAGTGGCCAAACTGACTAAACACTGAATCGACTTGTTGCCTGATGCGGGTTTGTGCAGACACATGAATGTGACCGATTTAATACGACGCAAAGAATCACAAGTTTTTAAAAAAACTGATAAACTGATCATTAGTGTAACTACGTTAACCTTACAGATTGCATCTATAAGCTTTACTAACTTTGCTAGGGATTTTCTTATTTTGTGTCTTTGTTGATGTTCTTTTCATTTTATTTCTCAGTTTTTCTTGACAGTGCATGACCTGTTTTTGAATCTACCTCAAAGGTTCAGGCTGCTTTACTTCACAGACAGACTGGTCTCATTAAAGTAGACTCTTTTAACACACTGCCATATATGACTTCATAATAACGAGTTTTGGGTTTTTTTATCTCTTCCATGGTTTCATGCAGTGTAATATTGAAGGATAACAGCCTGAACTTTACCGTCATAAAATGCAAGCAGAAAGGCTGCAACGTGTTGGAATTGGAAACATAATGTGCCCAAAATGAGACGCTTTATTTCACGCACTGCATGATGGTCCATCATTTCTTTGTTTTTCTTTGTTCATGTGATGTAACTGTGTCTTGGTCTTCCAGTCATTGGCCAGTCTGGCCATGCAACTTTCCTTTTTGAATAGATTCCAGTAGCCATATTGCTTGGACTTGACCATCATCCAAGTTTTTCTCCTTTTTAAGCAGTATTTTCCTAAGCAGTGGTTGTTTTTCTAGTGTTTGGGGTTTGCATGGGTGATATTACAACTCTGCGTATTTTTGAATAAAAAAAATAAAAATTTTTGTCAAAATATTAGACACTATTTAAGTTTATTCAGGGATTTTGTTGTTGTTGTTATTGTTCTTGGATTTACATTTCCGAGCAAAAATCTACAAATGATGGTGTGAGTTTGTCTCAGTTTCTTGCTTAGCCTACTTGTGCCACTTATAGTGGAGTATTAAGATCGTTGTTGCCCAAAAAAGAAAAAATGCACAGAAGATAAAATATTTGCCAAATAACTTAAAAACTCTCTGAAGTTCAAGTCTGCAAAAAAGAGAAATTTCCATGAAACCAGCTTATTCTCTGACCTTGTAAAGTCAGAATGCAGATAACATCAAAGTTTCTTCTTGTACATACATGTAATTGATGTAGAAATTTCTGAATTTTTGGCAGTTATTTTTTCCTCTGTAGCCACATTTTTTTTTCATTGATCTGCCATTGGATTAATACGTCGTTGTACATTTTGTCATTTTTTTTAGTTAGTCCAGAGATTTCTTTTTCCATGGAAAGGAATATGATTTCTTGCCTAAAATAAGGAAACTTAAGGATATGAGCAATGGGGAACTTCAGCACCAGCATAATGAACGGCACTTTCAAATAATTTGTTTCATAATTCCAATATGCTCAAAAAAAATATTACTGCAGCAGGTCCTAAAAATGTATAGTTTTAACAATATAATTCCAGCTGGCCTTGCATAGCTGTAGTAAGAGGAAGTTGAACTGTGGTGAGTCACTTGATATTCCACGTTTTCATCTTTGAGCATATAGGAGCACAAAAAGTTTGTACACATTCTTTCACAGTGCATTTGAAAAACATATTGCCTTCACTGGCTTGACATGGCTGAAAAGAATGAGACGCTTTGTTTTAGACAGTATAGCCATTGACTGAAGATATGATACAGTTCACCTTGATGAGAAGTTGTATCAGAGCTTTTCATCATCATAACTCCTTCATAAACCGCTGAATAGAACATGGAAACACAAAAGGTGAAGTAAACACCTTTGGAAAGTCACCGTAGCGCTGCCACAAAGAAAAAGGAAAAAAAAAAGAGCTTCCTCGTGTTATAACGTAAAAACTTTATTGTTCTAATACTTTTTATGTTTGTACAAGACAGATTGACTTTTAATCAGAAATAAAAGCGTTTCATTGCGTACTGTAGCAAATAATTACTTTTCAGGTAAGACAGCAAGGCTGCACTAGTAGCGTGAACTGTAAGTTCAGCACTGGTTTGCATCTGACCTGAGTTACGTCTGTCGTCGCTTAATTTAGTGAGCAGACCTCCGTGCCGAGCTGCACCTGAAGCGTGCTGAGGTGGATGTTGGGGGCAGGAGTGCTGTGATGTGGGTGTTTGTGTCTGACCCGATTATGGAAAACAGACTCTGGCTTCGCTCCGAGAGAGAGATAGAGAGAGAGACGAGTATGTGCGTGGCATCTCTGTGAAAAGTATCCCTGTTGTGCCAGCTTCTGTCACAGGATGCCTGTGGATAAAGACCAGCCTTGGCAGAACGCCAAGAGGGGGTGTGTGAGAGGAACAGGGATGAGAGGAGAGGAAAACATTCTGCAGCTTTCACACCAAGACAGATTTCTTCATTATTATTCATGTTGGTAAACTGGTGTTTAGAAGTCAAGCCGTGGCTGCTGCACACTTTTCTTTTCCTTCTTTTTCTTAAGGTACAGCTGAAGTGTATCAATACTCGCTTTGACAATCTTCCATGAAGGGAATGAATATGAAAACATATCCAGGTAGAACTGCTTCCAAACTTTAAAATGTTCAAGTTCAGACTTCAGATGTTGATCAAAAACTGATGCGTTGGTGAACAATTTTAACATTGAACCCATTTGGAGACTTAATGCTCTGTTGTTATAAACACATTGTCACCTTTCACATGATAATGTAGTGCTACTCAGTCATGGGCTCTTTTTGCATCAGAAAAGCACATTCAAAATTATTTCATTCATTTTAAAAGACTTGGGGGAGAAAAAACAGACTGATTTCTTACTGTTGGGTACTTTATCATGGTTTAGGCTTTGAGCGTATATAAGCATAAACAAGTTATATTTAAGAGAGAACTGAACAAGTTTTAGCTGTGACAAAAAAACTCTAAAAATCACCAAAATATTCAGGTTCTTATTTCGCTGTGATTTTTATCTACTGACTTAATTTTTTTTTTGCTTGTCTTTTGATTTAAAAAAACATATAAAATATATTTTCTTAAAGTTTGCTTTGAATCAGAAGCCTTCAATGTCTGCTGAGCATTATTTTGAGACCTGGGGTTTCCTGCAGGAGCTCTCAGTGGTGTCACCCAAGTGAGACCGAAAGTGAATTCAAGATCTTAAGAAGCTGTGACCTTTAAACTTTAGACTTGAGACAATCCAAAATAATCTCTTCCCCTGAGATGTGATTATGTACCAACTCATCAGACAAAGCATCATTCACAGGTTTCACATGTCCCCTGGAGAAGGTAGATTTATGCGTACATTTGAGCTGAGAACACATTTGGTAATAATGCAGATGAAAATTTCCCGTGTTGGATCGAAATCAATTATTCATTGAGGACTACTCGCTGACTGCTGCTGAAGTAGCTCTGAGATTTAAGGACAGCTCTATGTGTTTCCTCTGAAAGTTGTGTTTCATAAGACTCTTGTCTGTCTGGTCACTCAGACCCTTTAATAAACGAAGAGGTTTGAGTGCAAATGTAAGATAACTCATCGGCAATGATGCTGAGAAGTAATCTAGATGACATTGAATAAAGAGACGGGGAAAAGCAACCCTGTAATAATGAATAAACATCATTAGAGTTTAATTTAAATGGACACCAGACCTTCATGTATCAAAGTTTCAGCAGTTTCAGTGATATTGCACTCAAAATAGCATTAAAGGAGCTAACGGTGCACCCAGAATGTAAAAAAAAAAAAAAAAAAATGATTTTGGGTTTTCAATATGAGCAGTAAATCTCTTGGCCATGAAAAATGTTTTTCTGCAAACAACATTTATCAACAGATGGCCTACGCCATCAACGTTATACATTTTTTATTAGCTTATTTTTCCAATTCAGTTTCAAACGAATCTTTACAATTCTTTCATCCCTACTTTCAAGGTTTGCTTTATCCAAATTCGTTCAGCATTTTACAGAGACATTCTATATTTTGGACTCACTCTGGTGAAAACATTACCACCTTATGTGATTTATTCTAATTTATCAAGCACAATGTCTGCTTTTTCTTGAAACTGCAAATGCGTTAAAATAACACATAATACAGGTTGCTTTATTTTTTAAAATATAAGAAATAATAATATATGATCCTTACACTTACTTCCAGAACCAGGGATATCTATTTGTATTAAGATTCCACCTTTCTTTCCCCAAAGTATAGCTTATTGCCTAACATGTCATTCAATTTCATCAGACTGAGTCATGTCTCTGAGAAATAAAGACTTTGTTCCTGAGTGTACTTCAAACTGACTTTTTTTTGTGCTGCTTTTGGAGTCGTGGCTTCTTCCTCTCTGAGCGGAAGAGAGGAAGACGCCTTCCTCTCTGATTCTATTTGTTCCAATCTTGTGAAACGTTAAAGTTTCTATCGTTGGACTTTTCTTCCCCAACAATAGAAACATTATTTGTATCACTGGTAAATAAATAAATGTTTACCAGTGATCCCCTTAAATGTGGCTGGCAATGCAAGGTTTCCTTTTGCTTCTCTCCATTCCCCTTAAAGGTGCACTGCTAGGACCTAAAAACCCTTTCAAGCCCATCAGGAGATTAACTTATTTACAAGAGCTCGTAAACATGCCTGTCTGAAAGTTCAGCAGGGTGCTGAGATTTTTGAAAGAACATCAGAAAAAACTTCTCAGAGCTGAAAGCAACTCCGAATCATTAAAAGTGGATGACAGGCAGCAGCATTCCCAGTCCCCTGAGTCTCCCCCCCCCCGTCTTTTATTTCATCTTGTTATCAAACAGTGATTGTTTTCCGTCTTCGTTGAAACAGCTAATTCCTGTCTGTGTTCCCCATTTGTCCTGTCATATAAAACTGAATTTAAAAATCTGCATGGATTGATGGGCGCACGGTACTTTAATCGTGCGGCCACTCATCTAAAACGATATGCTAGATACTGTAGACAAATGTAATTGCATATTTAGATCTTTTCTTCTGAAAGCATTTTAAGCAAAGCATGTGCAGATTCAAACCAATTAGAGCAGGAACACTGAGGCAAGGTCAAAGGATCGCTTATTATGAGACAAGTCCAGGTGAGTACTTTGCAAGGAGGGGTGCAAGATTTAGGTCAATAAAAAGACCTTAATCCAGCAAAGGTGGCATGTAGGTCAACAAGACTAGATAGAGAGGAAATTTACTTCCAGTAAAGACTAAACTGACCTATCAGGAAGCCTCCTTACTCTTAGCATGTATTTGTGTATTGGAATGTCCCAACATGATGTTGTGAGGAGCTGCAGGCTATAAACAACATGAGAAGCCATCCCCAGGTGGGTTCCTGCACCTATACCTCCTCTGGTAATGTGATATCCAAGAGCTGAGATGGATTTGCTCTCTGGGGAAAGGTTTATTGATTTGAAGACGTAGAAGAAAGGAAAACCAATTTGTGGGGACATATGACCCGACAGCTGGGGAGACCCGACGACTTATTTAGCAACAAAGGTGAGACTCTCACACGTGGAGTATGTTTGCAGAGCTGTTGACTTTTTTGCAGAGAAACTTTATGGATTGTTTCCCCACTGCACCAGTCCTCATTAACTTATTTAATGAACCAATAGAGAAAGAGAGGGTGTGAGTGTGTATGTGTGCGTGTGTGTGTGTGTGTGTGTGTGTGTAAGTAGGGGAAAACTATAAATCTGAACCCCATACCGTGATGTAGAGTATGTGACCTTGTTGACCATATATGTGTTTTAAAAACCTGTTTTTAAAACACAAGTGGCTATATTTTATTTTTCAAAATATTTTTTTATAATCCTAATCGGTGCATCTATCCATTTTTCACCCATAACATTTTAATTAAATCAGTTTATTTAATGAATTTAATTAAATAAATTGTATTTAATGTTGAATATCATCTCAAGACATTCGATGACAAAATAATCAGTATATGTAGTAAATCCAATCATATATTTAGAGTCACTTACAACCATTAAAATTTCATACCAACTGTAAAAAAAAAAAAAAAAAAAATTAACTCTCGTTCAGTTCATTATGTCAACTGGCAAATGTTTTCTATGTGAGGAAATCCTCTGGTCACCTACTTTGCAGCAATCCCAAGCACGAATCTTCATCCTGAGCATGACATGAAGCGACGGAGTGGAGGCCAACTCCTCTTCCAGAACATCCGGGACGCTCTGGCTCGGTGTGAGCGGCCATCTGACGAGACAAACTGGAGGTTTGAGAAGACAGAGTGGTCCCGCAGAAGCACAAAAGCACTTCTGTGGGTGTGCTTCCTCTGTTAATGAAAAAGTAATGAGTTCATAGCAGGCACCGCTCCCGAGAGTAGCTGCTTTAATGTCTTCATCCAGCAGAAAAACAAAGCTAAACAGATTCTCACTGAGCCATTAGCGAAAAACTGAGTACATCTGGTTAGTCAGGAAAAACTCCTTGTCTTGTTTTGTGCATAGGAGACGGGATTAAACCCAGAAACACATCTCCAAGTGCATCGTCTTGAAGAAAGGCAACAGAAAGCTATTGGCAGCAATTGCTCCCTGCAGGAAGATGTCACAAGTTCACAGAAGCGCCAGGCCAGATGAGACTTCTGTGAAATAAAAAAAAAAAAGGAGGGAACAAACATAAAGTTAATGGGAGCAGTTACTGCAAAAAACCCATAACTTAAGAGTTGTGGGAGAAAGTAGTTAGTGGCCAGTGTGTCTTTAACTAGCCTCAGTCCACCGCAGCATATGGAGATGGTTTAGGACAACACAAGCTGGTCTAGCTACATAAACTTTATCCAAACTGAATATTTGAAAACTACTCTCAGTATTAGACAGGGTTCCACAGAGGAGCCTGATTATTATAATCTGTATCTACGTTCTACTTTGTAGGAATCACCAGTGAAGCGGCGGTCTGAGAGTGAAGTGCTCTGTTGTAGAACAATCACATCTCTAAACTAATGAGGGAATTTTACATTTTGCATTTAACAGAGAGGCAATAAGGAAAGCTAAAATAGATTGTAAAGAATTGCTATATTCAAACATCGAAGAAGAAAATCTGTGGTTATATTTGATATTCATTATAACGCATAAGCCTGTTTTTATGTTATTCTATTGTTTATAATGCCTGCTGTTGTCCATATCTGGATTTGTCATTCAATTGAAGCATCATAATCAAAACTAACCTTTACATATAAAAGAATATTTTTCTTTTCATCAGCAATTGCAATCACATCTTTAAGACAGTTGAGTGAGATTATTTCACAGAAGTGTAAAGCCTGATTAAAATCCTGCTTCTGCATCTCAGCTGAGCTTTGACTATACCGATCCAAAACCTTTGTTTTGTTCCCTTGTTGTTTGGTTTTGTATTTTTCATCATTCAGAGGAGGACTTATTGGTGTGTTTTCAAATCATTGTCCTGCTGCAAAGCTCAAGAGTTCTTGAGCTTTATTGGTTTATTATAAATCTCAAATCCCCTTCTGCAGGATTTTCTGCCAGAGATCAGACGTCAAGGTTCCAGCAGTCATAAGATGGCAAAGGATCCCCAGACCATCACTCTACCTGCTCCCTGTGTAAATTGTGTTCTTTTTTATGAGACACCATGTTAGTTTTACAGCAAATGTAATATGATGCCAACTTTTTATGAAGGTTGCTTCTGGAAAATGTTAGTGTTTCAGTCAGCAGAGGCTTTTCTCTTGGAACTGATACAAATGATGATTGTTGCTCCTGTTCAGCTTCTTTCTCATCACTGATCTTGAACGCTGACCTTGACTGAGACAGCTGAGGCCTTCTGGGCTGTAGAAGCTGCTATGCTTCCTTTGACATCATGAATGAACACTGTTTGCAGTCATAGAGTGATTTTGGCTGGTTAAGTTTCGTACTGTTCTATGTTTTCTCCATTTGTTGATAATACAGTAGCTCTGACTGTGGTTCTCTGGAGTCTAACCTCTTTCCAGATGGATAGATTTCAATAAAACTGCTATGCGTTTTATGTTTTCTAGACATTTACTTTTTTTAAAATAGCCTACTTTGAGGTGGTTGGACACATTCAATTTAAGTGGGTTGTTAAGCCTTAAAGTCTGAAACCCAGTTTTCTTAAAAACAGGAATGTTGTAAATCTCTTTTATGTAACAACGGAAAGGCGATTACTCTTTCACTGAAGGCCAGCTTTTCATGCCATAAATCATCATTTGAAATCTGCATTTGGTTTTTACTCCGACTCTTTTTTGGATGTTTGCTGTGAGTTTCTCTGGAAACCTTGGTGGAATTGAGCTGCTCCCGACTCGGGATAGAAATTACAACGATGCCTCCTTGGACTTGTCCCCTCAGAGGTTTAGTGAGGAGGAGCAGCTGAACTGATTCCTGGCTTGTCCCAAACTGGCGCTCAGTGGAGGAATTATTTCTCCCAGCTGGCTGGAAAGGATCTGGCTATTATCCAGCCTGAGCTGGAAACACGGAGCGTAAGTCTACTCCCATTCCCCCCACAAACCCCCCCACTCCCCACTGCTTCCCTAAAGTGGACTTAAATGGTTCAGAGAATGGAAATCAATGAGTTTGATTATAACTGTCAACCTTTGCATCAGTAACAACTTTATTCTGTTCATCATTTTTGCACCAAATGTGACCCAAAAGGAATTCTGACTTTGCCACATTTGGTCAACTCGTTCCACATACCAAACATGTGCAAAAATAATTATATATATACACCTGCCTATGGTTCAAGTATCACAATTTATTACAAAAACTAGATTTTTTGTTTTTGTTTTTTCATCCGTCTGTGTTGCCATGCTTTAAGCATATAACAATGCAGTATAAAAGCTCAACCTAAAGGTAAGGACAGTAAAAGCAAAGAATAGAGATGATGTTGCAGCATCGCAGAAGTTAAGACATGCTTGTTACTGTACAAAAAGAACATTTCCACTCAAATTCGAGCAACCAGACCAAAAAAAAAAAAACAAAACAAAAAAAAAAAAAAAGAAAAATGCAAAATGAATTGCATTTTACAGCATTCAATCTGGTCCGACTGCATTTCAAAGCGTTACAAGAAAGACTGCTTTTGAAAACCTTTTACAGGAAAATTAACACAAACACTCTGCAAATGATAATGGATATGCTGAGATGTTTTTTTTTTTTTTTTTGTCCACAGCCCAAGGCACTCAGGCTCATATGTTGGCAATGATCAGAGTCGCTCTTTGCACAAAAATTACGTCAAGCGGGTGGTTTTTAGAGAAATGAGAGTGGTCGAGAAACGGTTTTGTCTTTTTCAAAGCCTCCAAAAGCGAACCTTGCTGCTAGATGAGTCCACCGGCGTGTTCTCCACAGTGCAAACCTCTGGCGGTCGAGACAGAAAAGACCGCTGGAGATTCATTTGCTTTCTTTGAATTGTGACATCAGTTTTCTAAAAAACCTATGCGACCTTTTCCTGCTGCACGCTTGAACTCGGCCCGTTGTGTGTTTGCCTTCACGCTGCGACTTCTTCCTTTCAGAAGTGCCACCTCTTACTTCCTTCCCCAAATGAAACCACATGTGCTGACAAGCAACGCCGGATGCCAAAAGTTGACCTCTTCAGTGACCTCCCACATCCTCCCACACAAGAAAATCGCGTAAGAACCTGCAGATCTCTCATAAATAAAGTTTTCAAAATACCTATGAGAAAAATTCCAGTTCGTCTTCACTGAAAAAGTTTCCTCCTGATCCTTCAGGTTGGCTGACTAACCACCGTGGCAAAAGTGGGATTTGCAAATGTTTGATTCTTCATTCGCGGCTCAGTTCAGTTGAGATGGCGGCAAGCTTCGAATGTCCACTTCGAGGCGCCGCCGTAAATGTCCAGGCTCGTCTCCATCCATGCAAACACGTTGCCCACTTGAGCTTTGCTGCTGCAGGTTGCCAGATTGTAAATCTCTCCTTCGGAGAGCTTTCGATCCCAGATGTGGAAATTCGCCAGGTCTCCGACAAAAGCCTGTGTGGCATCGAACCCCCCACCATAAGTGTCCTGTGATGAGAAGAATCCATTTTTAGTGAAGCTGATCAAGAGGTTACATGAACAGAAAGTGAGAAAAAATGTGCACCCTAAAAGGATTTTAATTGCTTTTTAGTGGGAAAAACTTTGAATCCAATGAAAAATTAAGGTCACATAGTAACATTTCAATTTATCCCTGAAGGAACAATCTTTAGCAGAATTTTGTTAAATTTTAAGTATGAATTCACATGCTGCTGTTTGACTGATGCTTTCAAATCAAGAAGATAACTTGAATCATAATTTAATAATATCCAAGACGATTGCGCAGGAAGAGCAGGAAAGCATTAAATCCACACCACTTCTTGTTTACCTGCTCTTGGCCAAGGATTAGCAATCCCTGGGGTTTGATTGGATGATACGGCGCCAGATTCTCTCCGCCTCCTCTTTTGACGCCATCCTGGTAAGCTTCCCAGACCCCGTCCCGAGTCGTCCAGGTTACGCAGATATGGTGCCATTTTCCGTCATTGATGAGAAAGGGCAGCTTTGCAACCTTCAAGGAGATGCAATACGTGATATCTCAATACCATGCACCACCAAAAAAAAAAAAAAAAAGGAAAAAATAGACTTTTGGAGAGAGCTTTCCGTTAATCAAGCTCTTTTTAAAAAAAATAATGTTCAAAATATGCCATCAAGTATCATTCTAATGCTAGTTAACCTCCTGGTTTGCAGTAGAGGTAAGGCTTTGCTTTCTAAAAGTAAAAAAAAAAAAGTGAAAAAAATATGAAACCATTTAAGTTTTCTTCCAGCTTAGCAATAGCACTAAGGCTCACGTCAAACCTGCTGACCAACCTGGCTATATAACCCTTACCCTTACTTCTTTGCTGTGTGTGTCAGCTATACAATTAGCTGATTTTGCTCATGTACAAGGAGCATATCTTTGGCTAAAATCAATGAGCCATACCTTGTCGTTTATCAGTATCTCCATGGGGTTGTTCCCCCATTCTATGAGGACCAGCTCATTGGCCTGACCCGGTACTGCATAGGAGAAAGGTGTCCCCACTCCTGGTGACGCATTCGACTTCAGCCACATGCACACGGTCAGGGCGTACATCTCAGGCAAGCTCTTCTTCACTTTTGCATACATGTAGTTGGTCCTCAGAGGGAATGTGAGCTGGAACTTATCCAGGGGCCTGTTTTCTCTTTGACCTGTTGGCATCAAACACAAATTGGTGATACATGATACATCTTCCTATTTCTCTCTCTATTTAATTTTTTTTTTTTTTTTTTATTTACCTTCCGTTAAACACTGATAATTTACTCAGTTTGACCACAACCTCGGGATTTGTATTGGAATTATGCGTTACACAACAAATCCACAATAGGAGGGTCGCAGATTTGCTTTAATCTCGGTGCACGATAAACCCATCACTGGAGCAGTGACGTTGGTAACTAAAACATGTCTTTGCTAAACACAATCATGCATGCATGTCACAGGGCTCCCAAACAGATGATGCATGGTAGTATTACTTAAAAAAAAAAAAAATAAATAAATAATAACATATTGGAAATGGAGGCAAGAGACTTTTTTGCAAAAATTTGATGTGCAAAAAGTGGAGCAGGATGAGATTCTGCACTGCTGGCAAGACGTAATCATCTTGCCATCAGTGCATGAAAATTAAACGATATAAACTGATTAAATCACTTTCCATCCTGTGCACGGAAAAGATCAACCCCTTCGTCCCATGTACCTTTTTCTAAATCCGTGATCCTTTGGTGTAGGGAGGTGAGCGTGGACTCCACTCTCCCACGCTGCTCGGTCTCATTCCTGAGACCGGGCTTCCCTTCCTCGATGCTGTTCACCCGGGACAAAACCTGCTTCTCCAAGTCGTCGATTTTACTTTGAAGCAGGTCCTTCAGGCTGTTGGTCTGCACCGAGTTGTTGCTCCTGCTGAATTGCTGTCAGGGAGCGAAACCTCGTTAAGTTCAATTATACAATCATATTTTTTTTTTACAAGTGAATGTCTACGCGCAAACTGCATATTGTGTTTTTAAAATACGAGAATGTTTTATTGTTGCAATGATTTATAGGCTGCTTTTCTTCAAATCGAGCTTTGTGCAGAGTTGAGGCGCCGAAAACGTCTCCAGACGCATCATCCTACCTCCAGATTCTCTAATCTCTGCTTCAGCGACTGTAAAGTCTGAGAGAGCTGCGTCAAAGTCTCCGCGGGGCCTCTGGACACGTCCCCCATGGTGTTTTTGGTCCCGGCTTCTTTCCTCCTCCCCCCGGGCCGCGCGTCCCCGGGCTCCACGCCGCCGCTCTGACTCTCGCACCGGGCCAACTTTGAGGTCAGCTCCCGTATGGTCTCCTTCTGGTTGATGATCGTCTCCTTCTGCTGCAGCACGGTCTCCCGCAGCTGCATCACGGTGGTCTTCAAGTCCTCCCCAGGTACACTGTTCTGTAGCGTGGCCGCGCATATGTCCACATCCTTGGGCACGGACGTGCATATGAACTGCGTCTGTCCGACAAAGTCCTGGGATAAACTCTCCAGAAACACACAGGAGAAAAGCAAAAGTCTCCAGGAGAAGCCGCTCCTCGTCGCCCACATCCTGCCGTGGTGTGCACCCGCTTTTTAATTTGTATTATTTATTATTATTATTTTAGTTGACGAGCCGCAGTGAGTGTGCTCCTGTTGTGGTGCTCCGCCTGTGCGAGCGCAGCCGCTTTTATACGCGACGTGCCCGGTCGGTTCTGCGCAGAGCAGCTTCACTGCATCACAACCCGGAGCGGAGGGGCGGCGGGAAGGGAAGCGCGCTGCCCCGTTTAGAAAGACAGAAAGGGACGGAAAAAAAGAGAGTGGCTTTAGATTCGAGGGATGAAACCCATTTTCCTTCCATAGTGCCGCATGTTAAATCTTTGATCACTTAGACTGTTTGTCATTTCTTGGCTCTGTATTATTCATCTGGAAAAAAACAAAACAAAAACAACAACAAAAAAAAAAAAAAACATGGATTTGTTAGAAGGGAGGAAGGCAGGGACTTGTGTGTGGCGCTTGGCCAAGAGGAGCCAGCTGTGTGTGTGCGCGCGCGTGTGTGTGCGTGTGTGTGTGTGTGTGCATTTTGTTCTGCGTGCTCTGGGAACTGTAGGTGGATGAATCCAACACACAGCAGAAGTTTGCGTTGAGAAATCTCAGCAGCACCAAGGACAGCTCCAGCTACCAAGAACGGATCTTCTGTCTTTCTTTGCCCGCCCAGTTCTCGCTGTTTGTCCTCTTTGTTTCTTTTTTTGTCAGATCATAAAAGATAAACTGCGTTACCATAGAGTACATAGCAAAAACATGCGTACTCCCTGAACTCTTCAAAGAATAGTCCACAGTCGTGTGGTGGAAGCAAAAGTGTGAGGCTTTCATTGATTTGCAAAGAAAAAATCCAACTCTTGTTCTGCCCCCATACTCTGATACCTCCCAATAAAATCCTGTTCTACCTGTTGACTTTGAAAAGTCGCTTATAAAACTATTGCTTTCATACTTGTTGCAGTCAAAGCAGAGTTGATGCACGTTTGATCATAACGTGTGAATTAGTGTGAAGATTGTCTTTTTTATGAATCCAAACAGACCAATTCATGGGTTCAAACACACTCACACTCACACGCGCACACACACACACACACACACGCACACGCACACACACACACACACGCACACGCGCGCACACACACACACACACACACACACGCGCATGGATGAAGCCAAAATTCATCTAACGCAAGGTCGACTAGTTCTCTCAACACTCTAATATTTTAATATGTAATGAAAGCGTGCCAGCTCTCAGATTAAAACTGGCTCAAAAGATAAAGTGTGTGCATGTGGGGGAAAAATAAGTCTGCATGTGACTGTTTAATAGTAGGTTAAAAAGTTCTCTGGATAATTGCTCCCATCTCTAGCAGGTCAGTGAAGTCGAATGCTTTGGAACGCCTGAATGTGGAACTGAATGATTAAATGGTTCTCCGTAGGGATTATCTCACATGAAAGCTTTGAAATGTACCAAAATGATTATTTTATGGCAAAAAAATACCTCTTATCTGCTATACTGTGCTGTTTTCTAACCTGTCTCAGTTTTCTTTATTTTCAAACCTGTTTTTCTCTAACATTGATGACATTTTGATCAATGTTTTGTTTTGTTTTTTCAGACTTTCTGACGATGGTTATGATTGCCAGTCATTGTCCCCATATCTGTGTGTGTTTTAAAAAGCAAAGGAAATTGACTATTGGGAGGAAAAGAGTGAGAAGCTGTGTCTACAGCAGATCAATGAGACTCAGAGAGAGAAAGGATGCCTAATCACTCAGTTGTCCAAGTTTTACAACAGTTTTTTCTCGGGGGGGAAGAGGGGATATACTTGTTGATACATGACGTTCCTTGAAAAACCATTTATGACCTTTTCAGCTTTTCATATTTTGCCATTAAAATCACAAACTTCCACTTGGTTTTTATTGTTGTTTTATTAGCATTTGGATTAACAACAGGAAAGAAAAGGACAGTGCACCATTTACTGCAATTACAGGCGGAAGTGTTTTCATTAGTCTTCACCAGCATTTTCATCAAATTGGTATCTGTCCAATGACTAAAACTGCTCTGATAATCAATGTTTATCCCCATATTGTTCCTGTTTGAACCATATTCTCATTTCCCAGTCTTTTTCAAGTCTTGGAGGTTTTAGCTCCATCCATCTTCCTGTTGAACCTGATGAACCTCCCTCTTCTCCTCTGAGCAAAACGCTTCCACACAATAATGCTCCAACCACCACATGTCTGGCTTAGGGTGTTATGTTAGTTTTTTGCAACACTAAAGTTTTGCAAATAACCCTCTAACTTGTGTTTTAGTTCTCCATAACACTGTTGTTCAAATGTTTCCCGTGTTCACTGTTTACACGGTTTCAGGCAGAATGTGAGCAGGACCTTTAATGGATTTTGTCTTCCCAAATGTTTGGACGCCTAATAGTTTTCCAGTCAGCAGATTCCTCTACCTCATGTGTGAATCTCTGCAGCTCCCCCACAGTTACCATGAGTCATTAGGCTGCGTTTTTATTAATGCTCTCCTTGCCTTGCCCGGCCTGCCAATGTCAGCGGACTTTCCTGTCTTGGCAGGCTCGATCTTGGAAAGTTCAAATAATATTTTATAAATACAATTTTACTACATAAACTGCTGTAGCCTTCTCAACAACCTTCTCCCAGACTCGTCTGCTGTGCTTATTGGTTTTTGTTTGTTCATTGCAGTTCTCTAACAAACATCCAAGGTTTTCATTTACACAGAGGATACGTTCCAACTCCATTCACTGTCACGACTAATTGTTCCCTGAAAGGAACGTATTGCACTGGAGTTTATTTTGAGATATCACTAGTTTTCATTTTTTAGACTTTCATATATGAAAAAGCATATCATTATGTGTTCCTCTGTGTTTTTCCATCACATAAAAGCCCAATAAAACACAGTGAAGTTGAAGACTGTAATTAGCTAAAAGGGATATAAATAGCTTAGTGTTTTTGTTTCTCTCAAACAAATTCCTGCTTATATTGTTTTTAGACTCAGCTGAAGTAATGGGAGTCATTTGTGCCTTTATGACAGAGTGCTAACAAAGTGCTAAAAATATTTTTTTCATTATTTTTACTACTGTTGGAAATTATAATTTTTTTTTTTTTAAGTTTCTTTTACATCTGAGTCATTTAACAAACAATAATAATGAAATATACTGGGGAAAAAGAGTAGAACCAGTTTCAGTGCAAAGAAAAGTTGACCTCTGGAGAAGCTCGTTTGGTCTGTTTATCGAGACGAAACGAGACGATAGAAGAACATCTGATTGCTTGGAAACAAAAGGTTAAAAGGTCATGGATGACTATCAATAAAACAGGATTTATGTTGTCCGTATTGCATAACAGTTTTGATAACACAGGAATGAATCAATGTTATGTGTTTAACATAACGTGTTAGGAATGTGTTTCAATGTGTGACATAACTTGCTGTCAGAACTTCTGTATTTGTTGCTTTACTGCCCCTGAACACTTTGTTTTCCTCTGGATTACAGTCGATTCGAGTGCTGCAACAAAGTCCCAGGGAAATGAAATGGGACAGAGGGAGAGCTTTGGCGAGTTTCCTCTCGGTTCTTTATCCAGAGTAGATGAAAAGTCAGTGATATTATTAAAAACAGATCAAAAAGCTTTACAGAAGCGCAGACAACAGCTTTTTGAGCCAGACATGAAAGTTATAAAAATAGACGTTTGGATGATGTAACAGTGCAAGGTTTGCAGGAAGGCTGCTTATATAGAAGGTATTGCAAAAAATAAAAATAAAAATGGATCGATATTAAAAAAAAAAAATTGGTCAGAGACTGAAAACGGCTCCGTTCTGCTCACTTAGATCTGACTTCAGTAAAAGCTCTTCGTTTGTCTTTCTGTTTGGTCACAAAAACAAACAAAAAGCAGCTCATGATCTGCTCCACTGGAGCAGAATAACTCAGTTGGGTGTTTGGTATTTAGATGATGTAAAACAGAATGTTTTCTCAACTCTGAACCATATTGCTGGTGTTATAAATCGAATCAGCACTTTCTCGTTTTTGTAAACCTCCAAAAAGTAAAAGGAAAAAGAAAATTAAAAAAAATGATGATATGTGCATATATAATGAACGTATCAAGCAGAAAATATAAGTATATGAACAATATTTTTCTTGTGCAAATCGACTTTATTGACTCTTTAAAATTCTGTGTGGTGAAAGACTAACACATGGTATAAACACAGTATGTATTTATGTAGCTCTATTGTTTTATATAAGCTAAACAAATATCCTTCTGTGCTCTGCCACCTCTACACCTTATTGTAAATCATTGGTGGGTCCTTAATCCAGAGTAGAATTTCCATTTTTTATTTATTTTTTTTGACTAGCACAGAAGTAAAACTGATGCATCAATTGTGTTTCTCTAAATTCAATTTCACTTCATTTTCCTGCGCAGTCTGCATAATCGGTCACAATAGTCCGGTTCCAGTCCACCCTGAAACAAAAGAGAAATGCACTCAGTCTATCAATATAACATAATTATTCAGAGCCGCCCACACAAATAAATCTCGGAGCCATATGCCTGAGGTCTGAAAAGCAATCGTTGCTGCTGCAGAATCAAGCTGTACCTCGGCGCGGTCACCTGCTCCTCCCAGACGCACTTGGTCCCTGTGTCTTCATCAGGGTGAGTTCAGCCCAAAATTAGACTGCGTTTTGCCGCAGTTTTAAAAATTAAAAAAGAAGCTGTGACAACTGTTGCACTTCTAAAGCATCAAGCTGCTCTGCTCATGAAATAGTAATAAGCTTGGATGAAATCATGATTTCTTCTGCAAGCTGTTTCTGCTGCATATGGCAGCACAACAGTCGACGTGGATGAAGCTGATCTTATAAAACAACAAAAGCAGCAGTTTGTAGCTCCTGTTCTAATCGCGCCCTCGCTGCTGCTTCGGTTTTGTCCAAACTTGGCCGCTCTCCGTCTGTTGTGTTGAGCACTATGCTCTCAATAATGCATTCAAACACAGAGGAAATGCATTGGCCAGCACCAGAGATCAATAACTGTAATTTCACATGCTGGCACTGTGCCCCCACCGGATTTCTCTCCCTGATTTATTTTCCCCTCACTGCTCCAGAACAGATCATTTTAGATGGACAAATTTTCTAAGACTCTGTGTCTCTTCAAAAAGACGAGAGCAGGCACACGTTTTTAATGCAACGCCATTAGCCTCCCCGTTCTTTTCCAGATGAAAAGCATTCGAGGTGCGACATATGGCACATCATTGCACTTTATTTCAATAATGTTTTACATAATTCACAAAACACTGTTTGATCAAAAAAAGGTCAATTTAGCTCAAGTTATTGATACTCCAAGCAGATTAAAATCTAACAAAAATCATTTCTACTCATAATGTATCAGTTCCGTTTACTTGGCACAACACACCATCTCAACGCATTTCACTGATATAAAATGATATAGGTATTTACTTAGATAGGGTTAGTAGTATAGTAGCATAATTATTCTCTGTTTTGATTGAAGAAGCTTATTAACTTGCCTGTTTTGCACTGTAATGTAGAAAAACAAATAGAATGACACTCTTTTGTTGAATTGCATGTTTTTCTTTGTACTGTTGTGAAAAAAAACAAACACAAATCACTATAGTCTCACTGGATGTAATAAAGTTACACAGCTGCAGCAGAATTGGAACCTGAAAATGATCCAAAACATACCAGTAAATCCATTAAAGGACTGACTGAAACTAAGTCCTAAGATCTTAATCTCACTGAGAGGCTGTGGAATGACTTGAAGCAGACTGTATCTGCAGGGAGTGGTAACCCTAACCCTAGCCAAAACACAAACAACAAAATAAACAGTAAACCTCAATATCTGAACTTTTCGTAAAGGAAAAATACATTTTTAATGGAGTGTTACAATCTTTAATTCATACATTATTCTACTCACGAGAGTGATTTTTATTTATTTATTTTTTTTTTATCTCAAGCACCTTTTCTGATTAATGAAAAACAAAGAAAATAAAAAACTTGTTGCACTTTATTAAAATATATGGCGGTATTCCAATCATCAGAATAGTGTTCATTTAAACCTGTACAGTATGTTTGATTTTTTTTCTAACACGTCATTGTTCTTCCTTACTGTCTTCATGTGTTTTACAGGAGAAAAGCAAAGGAAGCAAGAGGTCAGTCAGAGTTTGGTTCATGAACTTTTTTAAAACTCGGGGGGGAAAAAATGGATGCTACGAGGAGTGAACCTCAGAATTTAGCAATAAATGCAATTCTGTAGGTCATAATCATTATATAAAAAAAAGAGGCTTAAATAGAAACAGAAACACTGTTTAAATGGAATCAGAGCAGCTGTGGACTATCACAGTATGCAGATGTTCAATGCACTGCACATCTGAAGAAGCCACTGGCTAGTCCAAATGATGCCATGTTTTACCAGGCCAGCAGCATATGCTATTTGAATAATTAACTTATTTATAAATTATGAGCAAAATCTAATTAGCTGGTATTTCGTGTCTTGGGCCACAGCCACCCTCTCCAAAACAAAGCAGGGGAAAAGACTTGCCAGTTTCAGGGTCACTGGAACTTAAGTATGCAGTGGCTGCATGAGACGAGGGAAATGTCTGGCAGTGTGTCGTAAAAAAATAAAAACTGCCCAGGGAGGCTCATTAAGACAAAACATTTCACTTACAATTCCTCACTGTTTTTTTGTTGTTGTTTTTTTCTTTTTCCCTCTCAGTCCACTAATGGACTTTCTAATATTGTTTTTTGGTATCTTATTTTTTATTGAAATTTGTGGGGGGGGGTTTCCCTTGCTGCACAAAAAATCTGAAATTGATAAGATGCATCATTAGACAGTTGACTGGAATTTTGGTAGTTCTAACATGAATGATGCTCTGGACAAACTCCTCTCCCCTTTCCTCCCCATAACAATCATGTCAAACACAAATAAACATGAGGGGGGAAAAAATTACCTTTTTTTTCACAAACAGCATAAAAGTTTTGTAAATGTCAAGATTATCCTTGAAGTTTTGAAAACTCCAGTTCAGATTTGATCACTCGAAGAACTTTAGAGTCAAGGATGACACACTTCTCCTAACTTATTGTGTTTCTTTTGTTTGTTTGTTTGTTTGTTTGTTTTTTGTCTCCTATAAATAACCGCAGCCAACAAAACCAGACCAGTGTGAAGAAATATGAAATTCCACTGCAGGCTTCTGCCGTGTGTTTATTTCTGTTAAGATCGCAAGAGGCACAGGATTGGAGTCGATAAGCTGACAGCAGTACAAACATGGCAGGGAAGAAAAACTATTTACAGATTCCAGCATAGATTTGATTTGGGTTCCAGTCCACCCTGGTCCTCCTAACAAACTTTCAGTGTGCCTTATTACTGGATAAATTCCCCCAACTCAGTGCAGTGTTTTCACATATAAATAAGTCTTTTTACAGCCTCCGTACAGATAAGAGGCAGGAATCTGAATAAAACAGGCCAAGAAAATATATAAAATAAGAAGACACGTTTGCACATATTCAAAGATCGTTTCTGCGTGATGTTAACAAACCCCTCCATCATGCAGTTGGGTGCAGAAATGTACTCAACTTTTAATTCAAGATCCAATTAAAATCTATTCCATCTTCTAACATTGTCGCGGCAAACTTTAACATACTTCCTTTGGATTTTGTGTGGCAGGATAACATATAATGGAAGTGAAGAAGTTGAAGGGAAAGGTTAAATGTCTCCTATTTAAAAAAAAACAAAATAGAAAAATTCAGCATGAATTTCAATTCAGTCTTTACTCTAATAATAGAATGATTTAGGTCAAAACGTATCCTTGCATTAGATGAGACTTAAATCAAAACTGAAAATATGTGGCAAGCCTTGAAAATTGCTGCTCCCTCCATCCAGTCAGATTGAGCTTAAGCCGTTTTGCAAAGAAGAATGAGCATCATCGAGAGAAACAAATGATAAAAACCGATGGATATATCATCCCATGATGGATACAACTGCAGCAAAAGAGAATCCCATGACAAGCTTTTTAGATTTAGTTGTATTCGGCAATGTGACACGACTTTGTTGTGCTCGATAACAACAGAAACACGCTGAAGTTAGTGGCTGGGATGGGAAGAAAGCATGGAGATATGAGGCCACTTTAAATGTAATCACTTGCTTCGCTCTGCCCAGTGATCATTCTTTGTCCTATCATCGCCACTGCTGCTCTGCGTGCCGTTTCGGTGAATTCATGAGGCGCCGTTCTCTTTCGGTACCTGAAGGAACGCTACATTATGAATTAAGCATCAGACATTCTCAGGCTCACTTCACAAATCGCCCTGTGGATTGGATTTCAATCTCAGCTCTGATTCTTGCAGCATTGTTGAAGGCTGACTCCCGAACTCTTCATCACTTTAAATCAAACCGTTCTTGCCGCTGTCCTCCGGAAAAGCTGCTCCCAGACGTACATCAGGCAAGAAATTTGTAATGATTTGCCACATGAGGCTTTCCAAGTCATTACAGTGAGCTACTGTTGAAAAGAAAGAGAATCCAAACAGTTTGGCAGAGATTTAATGAGGTGTAACTATAAATTCCACACGCATACGCGAGCGAAAGTTACAGTACGTCCAGATACATTGCTCAGTTTGCACTATATTTAGTTGATTTCAGTGTAATGTTACAGGGAGACGGTTACTGTATGCTCCTGGCATGTGTTTGTGACGCAGCCGTAGCTATCCATGCATGAGCAGCGTGTAGGTGGGGGGGCTTGCTCACCGCTCAGCTGTCAAAGAAGCTGTGGAGGCATGAAGCCCTGTCAAAAGATGCTGTCTAATGAAGAGACAGATTCTTGCTGTGCAACACAAAGGGAAAGTGAGTGACTTGCTCAAGGCCTCTGTCTGGCATCTTTTCTGTGTGTGTGTGTGCAGAAAAGACTGAAAACATCATGCAGGAGCAGCCAAAGCAGGAAAAGGGAAAAAAAAATATATAAAATAATAAAAGTTGAGGGCTGATGGAGAAAAAGTTGAGCCTTAAAGCTGCAAACTTGTTGAGATTCAACCCCACCTACACTTCATTCGCTTTGATCAACATGAAGTTAAATAGAGCACTTTTAGATTCGGTGAAACGCTCCTGCAGAGGCCCACACTATCAGGCTTTCTTTTGAGGAGGCAGATGTTTGTTAGTTGTAGTGTGACAGATCGCTAAACAAAAGAGAATTTCAAAAGTGCACAAACACACGCACTCTGGTTAAAATGGCAGCCGGTGCAATGATGCAGTAGCCAGGTTGCAATACAGTAAATGTGCACAAGGTGAGAATAATACTGTAGAGAAGGACATTTTGACACAGTAACAACATTCAATCCAGTTGGATTCAGAGTCAATTCAGAGTTTTTTTTTTTTTTTTTAAAGTGAATGAAATAACAAATAGTTTAGTTGTCCTGACCCCACAGGATGAAAAGAGACCTCAGAAAAGCATTCAAATCAACAAAAGAATCAGATTTTCTAGAGAATAAATAAATAAAAAATGCAGCCAGAGTTACTAAATATACCGTATTTCTTATTTTATGTATGTGATAACAGGTCTCAACTTTAGCAATTGGATTCTTTATTCAGTCACTTTTGACATAAGCAGGTCAGCTACCTTGAAATATTTAAAACCATGCATGTAAAAATTAATAAATAGTTGGGGGGGGGAAAAAAACAAGAGCTAAAGTATTACACTCTAAATAGGTCAAATATGAAACGATTCTTGTTTTGGCGCCTTTATGTGATGCTAATCGACGACCTGTGATAAAACACCGCCGGTCCCAAGATGTTGCATAAATTAGCACTTCACAGTTTCTCGCACATATCTGCGCTGGAACCATCAAGCTTGCACGTACAGAAGATGTGTGTTCATATAGGAGAGGTGGCCTCCGCACGTTCTGCGAGGAGCAGATTCAGTTCCTCCTCTGTGATTTCTCTGCTGGGAAAAAAGCCAGCCTCCCATCTGTAAGGAATACTAAAACTATTACAGAAGGTGCCGGCAAATATTTCTGTACACCAGCTCGGTCTCTGAGGGGAGTTGAGACCAGACAACTGCAGAAATCCCCTTCTTCTTTTTTAACTTCCTCCTTTAATGCTTCCAGGGTTTTCTCGGTCTCTCTGGCCAGATTCAAATGTGATTTTGTACTATTTTCCCCAGATAATTCACCTTTTTCTGCCCATTATGTCTTTTTAATGCAATGGCCTCTCACCAGAGGCAACTGCTACCACTACACACACACCCACACACACACACACACACACACACACACGCAATCACACGGTGCAGGGCTTCTGCCCCCGGAGGGAACCAGAAAGCCCCCACTTGCACAACAACATCAATAATACAACCGCAACACCCCTCACCACCATTTGCTTCTAAAATAAGACCTCCATTACTGATTAATTTTTCATGCGCTTCTTCAACCTCTCCAATTGGACTTCTTCTGTGTTCTTTGCCTCTAAATAGGGGAGGATAAAAGATAACGACAAATACGTCCACTCTCCAACTAACTTTAGATCAGTCAAATAACAGGTCTTTCAAAACACGTAAAAGGAGTTTGTCCTCAGTTCAATTATTTGAGGAGTTCTCTTGAGCCTGAAGTGAGATCTGTAAATATTATAAAGGTTGCCGGTCGAACAAAGATGAACACGGCAGCTTATCTTTAGCACAAAGGGAGTGGTTTCTTTTGAGGAAGGAGCTTCTGAAGAAGACGCCACCCTATACTGTCACCTGAGGAGATAACTTGTCACAATAATTAGTGTCACTAAATGAAGTGATGCAAATTTTATGCCTGACTCCCAAAAGAAAGAACAAGCCTTTAGTTTGTGTTGCAGAAGGTTCTGTTTTCATGTTGAGTCCTGAAAGAGCAAATATTGAATCAGATCAAGTGAATATTGATCTCCCTCCACTTCAGAGCTCTTTTTGATTAGCTTGGTTTCCACTCACAGCCCAAAACATGCATGGAAGTTTGGTTGGCTTTATTAGATTACATCTAGGTCTGAATATTTGCTTGTGGAGTTTTTTGTCCTGTGTGTCCATGTCCTGTTCTGGATGACAGAACTGGCTGGCTGGCTGGCTGGCTGGCTGGATGTTAGAAGTATGTCTTGCAGAGAATAAACTCTGTACAGAACTCCCCACACTCCAATGCAAATTATCCAAATGGTTTAAGTTCAACAAACACAAGTTTGTCAGGTTATGTGGCGTCTGCAGCTACCGTCCTGGAGGGTCGGTGTCCATCAAACTGAATTACTTCTTCGGCATTGGCAGGTTTTACAAACTCCTGGTTATAAAGCATTCATTCGATTGATTCATTTGGTGTGTTGGGGCAGGAATGGACTCAAAAGTTTGCAAGCCACTCTCACCCTTGAGCACCAGAGTTGCAAAGCCCTGCTTTTCAGCATTTGGAAAAGAAAATAGCATAAAGGGAAAATAAATTGCCTAAAAGATAATGTGACATTACAAAGTCAGACAAATTTTGTCATGATTAATAACACAGTTCCTGACTCTAAGTTAATGAGCTTTCAGAATTAACTGTATAAATCTTTCATTCCAAGTAAATTACATATTTATATGCTGCCGTTCCCATCCTTTTGATGTCTCATAAGTTCAAACCACTTCAATGTCGTTTCGGCTGCATTCTTTAACACAGACTTTTCAAACACTGCTCAACTTTAACATATGCCAACAAGCTTAAATAGATAGATATTTTTGATTCAATGTTAAATAAAGAGAATGTAGATAACAAATGACATGAGCCCCGGTCCAGAGCCTTGTGGCACACCACAACAAGTAGGAGTTTCTGCATTAGGACAAAGGCCATTCCCCCTTCTACAACACAAATAAAATACTGAATTAATATTAATCTTGATAATTATATTTTTGGGCATTTACATTCTTTTTAAGTCATAATGTTATGAAATTTGCAGTTTTAATGTGAGCAAACGTCACTTGTTTTAGAAAATAAAAAAGTTCCTGTGATGTGTAGTCGGCAGGCATAATGTCGTAATGGGATATTTGTGTGGACAATTTTGAGAAAACAGAATGTTTGGAATAAGGCTGTAGCACATTTAAATTAGGAAACGTGAATACTTTCCAGATGAGCTGTAATCTGATGTTTGGTACTGTACCGTCATGTTCACTTTTGTAAAATCTGAGTTTAGCTATCCACTGTGTTCATCACAGAGCCGCCTGCTCTGCTACACCAACTCCAAACACGACCAACCACCAGTGGCTTAATTCACGATGTTTGAGGCTCATAAATCATCCGAGATTACGGTTTTAACATGTTCGCAAACAGTCGCAGCGTAATGAGATGTGCAAATTGGTTTCGGCAGCTTGGATTTCAACAGCATCTTTATTGTTAATATTGTTGTCTCAGCATGAGGTGTGACTGACCGTCTCAGCGCGATGATGATGGACTTTTTTTTACAGCAGAATATTGGCCGGGCAGGTTTAACAATGAGCTGGTTTTCAGAATCATGAATCAGGCAGGAAAACCTAACGACATTTCAATGTAGTTCATTGGCCTCTTTTGTGGGAAATACTTTGCTTTTTATGCTCTGTACTGTTTGACGAAAACAAATATTTAAAATCCAATCATGACAAGGGGCTGAGACTATAAATGTCATTGAGTTGCAGGAACTGACTTGTGGTGTCAGAAGAGGCTTTTCAGAAGGGATTTATTGTAAACTTATACCTACATTAAAATCAGTTACTGCATAAAAGTCTTTTCTCAAACCACTAAACTCCTCTTCTGTTTCACCCCGGACACGTCTCACTCTGTCAAGTTTCAGCACATTTCAGTTTGGAAATCTAAATCTTTCGGGGTTATTTCTATTCAACAGTTTAACACTCCATAAGATTCGGAGTGAAATTCTCTGACGAACCTTTGCAGAGTTGTCGAGTGAGGATTAATGGATGGATCCTCTTACAGATGACGCCGAGTTCTGCTCCATTTGGTGTCACATGAGAGCCAGGGAAGTGGAAGCGTTCCAGTCTGAAACTCTTTGTTTCAGCGGTCAGATCTGATCAGTGAGCACAGGACGCTCCAAGCTGCGGAGCAGCAGCAAGTAGGCAGAACAAGCTGGATTAAATGCAGTTCACTCACTTCACTGAGTGAACTGAGACACCAGCGTATAGAGGGCTGCAGGCCTCGTTTACCTCGGTTAAGGTCAGTGTTTAATGAGAAAAAGAGAACATTATTTGAAATGACAAAACAAATGTGAAAGTTATTCGAATTCATGCACCTCTTTGACATTTTGGGTCAAATTAACTCAAAACTTTAGGAGTCCCTCTGGAGTTGCTGCATCAACAACAATCCTGCAACTCCGAGTGTCAAAGTTCTTTAGCCGTAATGAGAAAAACAAATTGCCATTTTTTTCTGCTTACGGCAACGCAGCAACATTTTCAAAAAGGACAAAGTGGGTTTGGCTAACTTTCATCTCAATAAATTTTGAAAACTACATTTTGAATTTACTCAACTCTTTCTTTTGTTGCCATCCAAAATTGTTTGATCATAAAGCTTTTGAGCGTGTAAAGCTAACTTTACACACTTAAAGGTCCAAATTCATTTTCACCGTGTTTCATGTGCAATTTCATCATCCGTAGTTTTCCCTAATTACGATTCTTACCTCTTTCTCTGTCCAAAACAAAATCAAATAGTTGCTTGAGTTCACTGGACATCACATTCCCCATGAAGATGAGGGGAATACTGAAGGGTTTAAGCTTAAAACTTATGTCTCTGTCCTGTTTACTGAACTCTGTTTACCGCCTTGCCTGGACTCGTCTGTATATTTTCTACAAACTTGTAAAACATAAAAAATATAAAGTATGTTAATAAACCATTTTTTTTGGAGGGCAACTGAACAAATTGTATTTCCAGGAACTGAAATGTTTTACAGTCGTGTGTTTGGTTGTTTAGTTGTTTGGTTTACAAATTAACAAAATTACAAAAAGCTTGTAAAACTGAAAAAAAGGACAGAAATTACAATGGAGAGCCATATTAGGCAATGTTTTGACAAAAGTCAAATGAACCAAACTGAAGAGAGAATGAACGCAATGCATCAGGGGAGCCTCCCTTAGCAGCCTGGGTCTATAAAGAAAATTACGGTCTATTTTGAAACTAATCAAAACCTTTGAATGTTGACGACTGCCACTAATCATAGCTGAAGACGCCAAGATCTGTCTGTCGAAATGGCACAAATACATGTTCTGCTCAATACAATGAAAGAGCATACTCACAGGTGAACATACTCCACAAAGCAATTACGTTTCACTGAAATCGATTTTTAGAAAAAGGAGAAACTTCTTTTTTGTTTTTACAAAAATAGAGTCCCTTTCCCTCCTGGGCAATCTTAGTCATTTATTAAGACTTCTTTTTTTTCTCATTTTCATTCATCTTGGGTCAGGCACTCTTCAGGTTTCTGCTTGTAAATCTTTCTTCTGTTTTCTACATTAAGCGTGATTTGTTGCAGCCGCGGGATCATGTAAACAGGGCGGCGGCAGAGGCGGCAGGGTGGGAGGTTGGATTTCATTAGTAATCAGCCCTCTTAGCTGTGTTTTAGGCTTGTAAAATGCGCTCGACAAGAACATGAATTACATCAGGAGTTCAGAGGCGCTCAGGCTGACTGTTTGTGGAGTTTCATCACTGTGTGTTCCTGGATATTTGTGCCCAGGCGAACACTAAAAGCTGCGTTTTTTTTCCCAGTAGACTTTCCAAGGCCTTGCCATATGCTGCGGCGGTGCATCCTCACGAACGGCCTGCGGCTGCTCTTCATGCACATAAACACCGTGCCTCTATATTTACTCTTTAAAAGCCAAGCTCATTGAGAATTCAGTGTACTTTTGGACCCAGCCTTGCAAAAAATGAAAGAAAAAAAAAGAAAAAGGAAAAAACATCTTTTAGAGAAAACAGTCTTCACTTGTCAGTGTTTTTGTGAAAAGATGTACTTTCCATTTGGAATATCTGCATAACCAAGAAACCTTGATACTATTTTGCTTAGGAAAGTAATTATTCTCACTGCAGTCACATTACCTTGCAAAAGCATGCAAGTCTGTAATTATGTTCTTGAGATTTTATGCAATAAACTAACAAATAACTGCATAGTTGTGAAGTGGAAATCCAGAAACAAGCTGTAGGTGAACCTCTGTCGTTGTCTGAACAGTTGCGACCACCTGCAGGTTTCCCTCCAGGACTTTATTGTGTTTACTGTATATGCTATGCGCTCAACAGATGCCGGTTTGGCTTCAGTGAACCTAGCTTACTCAACATCGTACAGGAGTATAGGACATTTCCGAGGCTCTGGCTGCTTACACTTGAGTCACATCCCTGAGCTGAGAAGCTGTCAATTCGAACTCAATGTGCCTCACATATGCCAGCTCCACTCTGCCTCTCATATGTCTCTGTGCATCGATCAAAGCTATCCCTCTGCCTGGGATTTAAGATGCAGTGCTGTGTATCTCTGCAAAGTCGAACTGACCAGCCTTCCAACTTACTGAGGAGTTACTGAGCCGAGATGAGATGGCAAAGAAAAAAAAAAAAAAGAAAAGAAACACAGTGGGAAGTTCAGACATAGTGTAGATCTCCCTTCATTACCAAGCACAGTCAGTGTGTGTGACTGGTACATGTAGAGTGTGATGGCAGTCAGAAAGCAAGTCGAAAATTAACATAATGCTGTGCAGTGCAATTAATTTTTTAGGAGAGCAAGATTGCCTTGCAAAACTAGCCATGCTTCTTGAATCCGCACACATTTTATTGAGTTAAAACCACAGTTCAATGTATTTTGTTGGGATTTCTTATGATTGACTCACACAATATTATTGTGAACTGGAAGGAAACAGCTCAGTTGGGTCAAGAAGAGAAATCTGAGTGACCTCAGTGGACCTGACCGAGCCTGCAGCTTTGACTGCAAAGAAAACCCATACAAAGTACTAACAGAGGAAGCATGAAAAGAATCATACCACAATTTTCAGATTTTCATTTCTAAAAAAAAAAAAAAAAAAAAAAAAAAAGAACGAAACAAAAAAAGACACAACCAGATATGACATCTGTTTCTTTTGTTGTTCTCGTGGGGAAGATATAGAAACAATCTAGGGAATATTGCTTCAGACATTATTGATGAATAGCTTGTAAGAGGTCTGAGATGCTCAGCGTATTGATCAGATGTGACAAAGGTTGGTTCCTGAGAATAATAATGGCCTGGCTCGTGTCTTTACCAAGTGATTAATAAAAATAAGCCTCTTATGATCTTTTAATTGTGAGAAATTTAGTATTTGTCACAAAATTCACCTCAAAATTGCTCTTAATTTTGAGGTGAATTCAGAGTAAAAATTAAGGATATTAAATCAGAAGATTGCAGGACAGTTGCAGGAATGCAACTTGCAGGTTTTGGAAAAGTTTTAATTATGTTCAGTAACAGTAACCAAGAAGTTCCTGTAAGATGCCAGAAAGTACCTGGTAGCTTCTGGAAAAGTTCATAGGAAGTACTTATTCCCTTCGAAAAATGTTCCACCAAGTACACAACCGGGAACAAAAAGCGCCTGGCGTGTTCTCGGAAAGTTTTGTTCATGTTCCGGAAAGCATCGTCCAGATTGTGGGCTGTGTTGTGCTGCGCTGGTTTGAGTTTTGATGAGAAGTCTGAAAGTTTTAGTTGGTCCCATTTATTACCCCGAACCCTCAGGCAAAACTTGATCCACTGAGCATCGCTCTTTGTTCTACATTTCCCCCCTAAAGAATCAGTCAGCAAGATTTGGTGATCCCTGGTTAATCCTCAAATCCTTGAATGTTTTTTTTTTTTTCTTCCTTTTACTTGTTTAATATTTATCATTAAAATTCTTTGAACTGATATCAGAATTCAGCAGAATGTTTCTTAATTGCCTTATCATTACCAGCATGGGGTAAGTCTGGAAACCCCAGACAAATTTCAGGAGGGTAAGGCTATCAATGAAAGGCTAAATAATTAACAAAAAGCCTGCTGTGGTTATAATCAGTGATTTCTCCAAAAGTCCTTTCAAAACGAACAGAAAGCCTAAACCACGTCTCCATTTCCACAGTGACTCAGGATGCATCCGTTTGTTCTGTTTAGAGGGGAATAGATGCATCGCATGGCTTTGTGTGTCTGTCTGATCTCTGCTGGTAGAAGAAGCTCTTGCTACTGGGTCATGACCCTCCCACATCGCGGCAGAGGTGTGGTGGATGTAAACTGCAGACAGAATAGTGCGGCGCACAATGCCTGTTCTTTCATCACAGCGCCTAATGCAACCAGGTAAAAACACCTGCAACTCTGAGCTTTCATCTCCTCAGCCTGAGTGATCTGGCAGAACGTTTTAGAGCCTGTCGCACGGAGCCTATTGTGAAAATGCGTGAAGCACAGCGTATTTAAATTTAAATTTTGACGTGTTTTGGGTTTCAGAAACGAGCAGGCGGCCTAAAGAGACCCAGTTTGAGTTGCTTTGTTTTGTTAAAATCCTATCTGGTCTGACACCCTCTGACTGTCTTTATCCCCTGTAACTCTTGACCCAAACCCACCTATTGATTCTTCCTCTGTCTCTTCTTCTCTGTTTATCTAACCCACACTCGGCTTGAGTCTCTGCAGAAACTGAAAAAAAAAGTTTCCTTCGTAGTTATCTGCAACAAAACCATCTTGGATATAGAAAAAATATATATATTCTAAATTAAATTTTGCATTTATGGGATTTTTGTTCAGTGCCAAACTTCCATAGTAATTTAATCATCAGCAGTGATTGCTGCTGTTGTTTTCCGTTTAATTTGGCCTTTCTTGCAGTTTAGCTGGTACCTTTGAGTTAAGGAATGAAGCAAAGCTGACACAATAGAGGATGAATGTGTCCATAAAAGTGTTTCTGACCTTTTCTGTGTTTTTAAAGGTCATCCTCCGACTGGGAAAAAAAAAAAAAAAAAGCTCATCGAAGATGTGGACTTTAGATAAATCTAACGTGTTCCTACGCACCTCATGTTGCGACGGCACACAGCAAAAAAGTCCTTGAAGCAAATTGTGTGTCTAATTAGAGGATAGCTGAAGAAAGGCCAAAAGTCAGAAATGGAAACGCTTCTTGATTCCTTGTGCGTGTGTATCTGTCAGGGCTGAATTTTTAAATTATTATGAATATGTTGGAGCTATCCCGACATGTTGCTTTTTTATCTCTTAAGTATACAGATAGCTTATATCTCTTAAGTGTACAGGCTGCATCATAATCAGTTTTCTTTGTAAGGATCAGAAAGGTTCATTGGAACTATGTAATACATTTGTCTATTTCATACTCTTGACATGCTGAAGAGGGAAACTATTGAGAGCTTTTGAAGAAGTGACAAGCTGAGTAAAGCCACATGTATCAGTGCTGCAAGAGGACAAACTACACTCTCAATATTTAAAGTTGGAATGCAAACTTTAGTGATTGCTTCACTATGTTTTCACCAAGAACAAGTCGTCTTTAAGACTCAATTATGTTATGAATTGCTGTCAAATACCAGGCCCACCTGCCCTTTCCTCTCGTACTTTAGTGATATTTTAGTGCTGAAGTAAGAAAAATAGCAGAATTTGTTATCATTTCTGATATATATAAGCAGCAGCAGCAGTTTCATGGTCAGTAAAAACATCTTGTCAGTTTGAATTCAGTCTCCGTGGTAACCAGCTGTGCTGGTAACCAGGTGGAGGTTGTCTCAGCTGGTTTCATTTCTACACTGTCTTAAGCATTCACCACAGTATCAGGATATAGTTTTCAAAGCGTTGTCAATCGGATGAAAGATTGTCATCTGAAAGCCAAATGGTACAACAAACTATGCTTAAAAATGCTGCTCATGGTTGCTTATGGAAACAAATGAAAAGGTCATTTTACACTTGCAGGTTTTGGATGCCAAGTGTGCAAGAGTACGCAGCTGAGGATCAGCTCCAGTGGTGGTCATGCTGTTCAAGCATTCCTATAGTATTCTGTGCTTTCCCAAAAGGTCAGCTCAACCACCGGAGTTGCATCCTTAGCGATTTGTCATGAAGTCCCTCCCCCACAAGAAGCTGCCCACCATCATCCATACATCATTTAACCTGTGAGACCCAGAGCTATATTACTACTTCTCTAGCTAAAAGAAAAGAAAAATGACAATTGTTCACTTTTCCTCTGTCTCTTTTTACCCAAACGTGGAGTGTGAACATTACTGTTAAGTCTTGAGATGCCATTGGATGGAAAATTTGCATGAAAGTACCTCCCACAGGGTCACACAATCCCACAACTTGAAAAAAAACCTAGGCTGTGCAAGGTCTCTGTGACTCCCTGTGCCGAATTAATCAAAACGAAAGTAAAACGTCAGTTTCAAATGTTTTGGGTGACCATTACGATGTCCAAAGCATTGTAATGTACATATGGCACACATGCTTTGTAATGCTAAATAATTTTACACTACATTAACTGTTTTCACAAAACCTTACAAAACCCCTCCAAAAATCTGAAAACATTGTATTTTCATCTCCAAAGTACTTTTACAAAACCATCTACAAGGTCTTCTACACCTCCCAGGGTCTTTTTCTCCTTCACAAACGAGAAAACCGCCTGCCAAGGCAGATGAAGCAAAACATTTAAGTTATAAAGTGTTTTTCCGGAGGCCTCTGCAAATATGTGTGCATCCATATAAGTACTTAGCAACCAAGTACTCTGCAGGGAAATAATGCAGAATAATTTGCAGTTACCCAGTAAAAGGAACCATGGCTGAAAAGAGCAGCAGCGATGCTCCGATTTGAAATCCACTTGTTTGTACTTCATGTGCTGTGCTGCACTTTGCCTGGTGCAGCACTCAGATTCATTCATCAATGAATTGTCATCATATATATATATCAATTCATCATATATATATTATCAAATAAGCATCATTAGGGTCATTTTGTAGTAGAAACAAAGCCATATAGATGTCTTATGAAAACAGAGGAACTGCAAATCTTTTCTGTAACGGCCTAAAGCGCTACTGTCAGCCCTACCGCTTTAGACTGCAGACCGATGGTCTGAAACCTTGCAAAAACCAAACAGGGTTCAATCTTACCAATGAAAAAAAAACATTAATTAAGCATTTGCATCTATGGCTACTTATTATTTTGACATCAGGTCAAATGGTTTCCTGTGATTGATTCCCAAGTTTGTCTATGGACAGCTTTGCTGAAAATTGAAAAGAAAAAAGCTTCAAGGTGAGGAGGTCATGACCAAAAAGAAAGAAAAAACTCTACTGATGACTATCCTTCACATCTGGTTTTTCTAATCTTCAGCGCAACGATATCACAAACTGCAAGATTCTGCTTTCTCAGTTTGTTTTCAGTAATTCCCATGAAAACTGCAAAGCACAACAGAGAGAGAGAGAGAGAAAAAAAAAAAACCTTTTAAATCAAAACATTATGATTGTGCAGCGTCTAAGAGTTTCAAAGAGTTTCACCACTGGCCTGGCAGTGCAGCTGCCACAAACAGCTTTGCAAGCAGATACACGCCAATACAAAGCACAGAGAGAGCTGATCCAACACGACACCATGTGCACACTGCGCACAATTTGACACAAGCAGATCAATTAAACATTGACTTAATGTCATCAATACACCTGTAGAAAGCACCAAGCCTGAGTGATTCCCATGGAAGCGCAGTGATGGACAAGAGACTGCTGAGACGTTTGTCAGACTCTGTTTTTAGGAAAGCCCACACGGAGGGAGCATCCCTGAAGTTCAAGCATTTGAGCAGAGGCGTCTAACGCACAGAGCCATGTGCGTCCTCATTCACATGCGCCATCCTCTTGTTTGTTCGTGAGTTTGTGTTTAAATCCAGGGAAGGAAGAAGTGTCCTCAAGGGACGGAGGAAGGCCGAGCAAATGGAAGAAAATCGAATGCGAGTTTAAAGCGCTCATTCACCAAGATGTGGCAGATTCTCTCTCTCGCTCTCATTTTCTATCGCACCCCTTTAAAGGACGGTGTCAGATCATAATAAGGGACTCTCCTCGTCGGCACAGCTGTGAGTGGGCTGCGCGCTGCTGCTCCTTGGAGACGCAGCAGACAGAACGCCTCTACACCACCTTTTATGTGCGCTTCACGTTCAGCTGGAGGCAGAATACTCAGGCGCCGAACTTCCACCCCGGCGACATCATTATTTGGGGATTCAGAGAGGCACCGGTGAATCAGCGCCGCGCTCGACGCGTCATTTTACTGGCGGTGAGGCTCTGCGTTCGCGCAAGAGGTGACGAATCCGACACCGCGACTGGATCCGCCCACAGCTCCAGTCGTCCATACAGTACTCAGCATGTGATCGGTGTTTACGCACAGTCACGATGCGAAGCGGAGACAAATGACTTTTGTTATTGTTTTTTTCTTTTCTTAATTGTTTCTTCTTTTTTTTTATGACTCCTTCTGGTTATCAGCATATTTGGAAAAAAAAAAATCTGTTTATTGCCTTCAGTTTCTGTTTAATGTCCAGAAACTGTTCATGGTCCCGGCAGATCTAACAGTTTCTGAGTTTTTTACAGTTTCCAGGAATTCCTGCAAAATGTGCAGTGACGGGTTTAAAATATGCAATGAGAAATTGAGCTTCTGTTTTCCTAGGAGACGTCGATGAAGCACAGCTTTCTTTCAGATCGTTGGCGATCAATCGTCGTCAGAGAGGGAGCAACACCTGTTGCATCTCTTGATGCCTCAGCAGGAGGAGGAGTTGCTTTTGAAATTGCTGTGACACCTCGAGTCGGTAATGACTCGTTCAGGCGCCATCAATGAATTGTTCACCACTTTAGGCAGAATAAATGCTCAAAATCCTTTTTTTTTTTCTTTTTTTTTTTAATATAGATTAAAAAAAAAAGATCAATTGTGGAACTCATACCACAATTGGACAACAAACTATAGCAAAACGACATAGTTTTGGAATACTGTGCTTGATCAAAAATATCTTTCAAACACCCCAAAACTAATTTGTTCTTCAGAGGTTGTTGCCATGGCAACAGGTCAAAAGTGAAATCACACCTTCAGTGGATGCAGATGAGTTGTGGTTTAAAATCTTTAGCCAGTAGAGTTACACTGTATTGTGTAGTTCATGTTTTTCGGTTTATGTTCCTGTGTACGTCTGAAAAAGCATAAAGAAAAGAAAACAGAGTAGTACGAAATAATGAACAACTGAATTATATATGTGGTGTGAGCCTTGCGTGGTGTTGTTTTGTTTTTCCAGAATTTAACTTCCCCAGAAGTTGGTGTTAAGCTACGAATAAATGCATGAGTATGAAACACTTTGTTTATTTCACATTGGATACAAAATGACAGGCTTGTTGCAAAGCAAATCAGCAAACCAACCTGGAGCAATTTGAAAACATTCCAAGGTTTGGCAACAAAACACAGACCTAAACTAGTTATAGAAATGTTTCAGTATTTGCATTTACTTTGCACAAAAAAAGGCAAGTTTTAGCATTAACCAAACTAATTTTGGTCATTTATAGACTCCAGTTATGAATATGTGTGGTAAAGAAGCGCAAAGACCTTATAGCAACACATGTTAATGATTCCCAATGATAACCTTTGCGTTTCAATCACCTTCAGTCACAGTATATATGATGCTTTACCATGCAGTCACAATGAGCTTGTCCTTGTGAGTCTTCTCTTTTGGTTTTCTGCAATATGAGGGAGAGAACTGAGTTTATCATGTAATGGTCTTTCTTTAATAGCACTTTTACCTTTAGTTTATAAGCTCGTGAATATGTGCATGAACAGGTGAATGTAATGTGAAGCACTTTGGACTCTGGACTTGATAAAGTGCTATACAA
>VMRN01000069.1:798927-833982 GCA_010277015.1 Poeciliopsis turrubarensis
CACGCTCAATGTCCACACATTTATATGCTATTATTACAATTTAATAACCTTATTTGTCTCTTAGCAACAGTTTGGGTTTTATTTCACCCGCTGCTTTTGAATTCATGTCTGTTCCTCCAGAGTTTTGTGCGTGTGTGTTTTTGTCCTTTGCTGTCTCCATCTCTGGATAGTTGTCCTGCTACCTTGAGTCTGAATATTACTCTTTGTGCATGATTAAGTGAGTTTAAAGTATTTTTCCCCCTATTTTTTAACTAGGGATTTATATATCTGATTTTCATATCAGAGGTAAAGCTTCCAAAAATCATTGATTATGATGGAAAGCCACAGAAACCAATCAGCCAAATACATCACCCATGAAAAATACTCTTAGATGATTAGATCCTGCCTCAGGTGAGTCCTGACCTGAATGAAGCAGTTCGATTCTGGTTCAGACCCATGAGCTCAGATTTAGAAGACCTGACTCCCATGCTGGTTGAAAATTGCTCCAGCGCAAGCTGAAGGCCGTGGCTAAAGACACCAAAAAGAATCACTTCACCTTGAGGTTCTCAAACGAGACAATGCCCAAGACTCTGTCCATAAAAGGCATGAAACTAGCAGAATATGTTATGCTTCAGAAGCACAGGATCAAAATTTGTTCACGGCAGCAAAGTTTCGATAAAACAAATTGGACTTTAAGTGATTTAGGTTTCTCCGAAAGCTCTTTCAACATCCTGTCGTGATTAGCTTAAGCTAATTCCTTTTTTTGTTTTTTTTAACAGAACACTGGATACTCTTTTAAACTTTGAGCTCATATTTTAACCACTTTTGGACATCTGTCATGGAATTTCCTCAAACTGCCTCTGGTCTTACTGCATATAATCACTTTGCAGTCTTCTAGCTGTCAGAGAGGGAGCAACATCTGGTCGTGATTCTTACAGCAGCAGCAATAAATTTGAAAAATGTATGTCTGTGATTTCGCCAACTTGTATCACATACATCATTTAGAACCACTGTATGAGCTGCGTTTATTTTTAAAAACCTCAAATTAACTCAGTGTCAGACTGCAAAAACACAGAGAAGAGAGGATTAAGTTGCAAGCACTTCAGTAGAAACAAGCAGATACCTGAATGGGCTTCATCAACTACAATAATAGTTGAAATCTATAATTAGTACATCAGAAACAAGTATTGAGGCTGTCGTCTTCATTTTGTCTTTGTTTTGTTCCTGTTGCTGAAAGACTGTGGGGCGATGACAATGGAAGCCCACTTTCATGACAAACATTAAGTTTTAATTAACCCTTGGTGGATTATTCACAGCTCCACAAATAATAAATGAAAGCAAGTGTCTTGTGGTTTTGAGCTAATGGCTGCTGGATTCCTGGTGCCTGACGGGGCTCAAGTGAAGGCGCGGTGACTCACCCGTCGTGAGGTGCAAAATCTTATTTTGACCAGCTGAGTCACATGTTGTCGTGCGGGTTGAACGCAAAAGGTCAGAGAAGACATTGAGGTAAAAAATAAATAACTAAATAAATAAATTGCGTCGCTTGTTTTACTTCCAATGTGACGGATCTGACATCGGAGCCAGGGCAACACCGGGGCTTGTTCGTACAAGCTCTCCTCACTCAGAGGAAACTGTTCCGAGGAGACAAATCAATCAGCCGTGGTCTGCCCGCAGCAGGCCTTCACGCTGAGGACGTGGGTGTCGCTGTGAAATGCTCGTTCCCGCCCACTAACGCATGGATCAACTTGACTCATTCTTATTACACCCGTCTCTTTTGCAGTGTCTGCAGTGTCGCCAAGGAAAGAAAAAAAAAAAAAAAAAAGCTCAGTGCAATGCAAATGAGCTGAAATATCTTGCCTGGGATCTGCATACATTTCCACACTCCTCCCCTGCTCTTACCAGGCTTTATGTGCACATGTGTCCTGCATATCAATGATCATGCAGAAACACAACAGTGTTTTTTTTTGTTCTGCGTTGATTTTGCTGCAGAGATGTGCTTTCTGACTGTCCATGCAGCTGTCGAGCTCACGCTGAATTATCACACAGAGACAAGATGCGTGCATACACACTTCATGTATTTCTTTGTTTTTTATTATTATTTTTTTTATTTTTCCTGGAGCTTTACAGCTGTCAGCCTCTCCGCCGACTGATCAATCAGTTCCCGACTGTTGAAAAATTTATTTTGTTATTCAAGATCGCCTTTTTGCTCTCCTTCCTCCATATTGTGGAAGCACTGTAAATCATTACAGGCGTGCAGAAGGAGAGAAAGAGAAGGATGGGGAAAGAAGAAAAAGAGAGAGGTCAGGGAAACTAAGAAGGGGGAAAAAAGGAACAGAAGAGGTGACATTCAGCAGCGGGAGAAAAAAGTAAAGAGAAGAATTGATGGGAGAGAGGTCTGACTGTCTCGGGTGGAGAGAGGGAGAGAAGGTCGATGGGATGAGGCCCCTTCGCTCGGCAAATTACCGCTCAGCTAGTCGCTGGTATTTCCCAATAATTTGCAGCCTCGGGGGAGGGAGAGATCGTTAGTGATTGTAGTAGATAGATATGAGAGGGGAAAGATATTGCTGTGGACTTTTCTCTGGATTTTAGTGCGAGATCCATAAAGATGGAGCGGGAAGGAGAAAGAGTCAGGGTCAGCGTTATGAGCTGACCATGACCGAGGACGGCCAATGATCTGGCATCTCCAGTGCAGTTAAAACGCTTCCACAAATGACACTTGGATAATTATCATCTTTCATCTTATCATCTTTCTTGGAAATTAGCTGAGAGGATTTTTTATGAGGTGTGTGGTTTTCCTACTGGACATGTTTCCTTGTGACCCAACCTTGTACATGCATAAGTTAATGTATGGATGGACAGACAGTGCTTAAAAACACATATTAAAATCTGACTCTATTGTAGTTTTCAAACTTCTTTTTTTGTTAAGCATCTTCTCATTTTATTAGGAAACTTGAAACGGCCCCCAAAAAAGTATAAAACTTTGCCATAAACCAGTAAATATATCACAAATGTAATTAGTTTCTATCATTTGTATGGCGTTCCCTTCACTGAGCAGATGTGAACATCTAAACTTCATTTTCCATTTTAAAATATAAGTAAAAACAACACATATGACATGCCTATTTGGAGAAATAAAGCAACCGCTTTAAACTGCAATTATGCTATTGTAATTACTTCAGTAATTACAGCAATTATTTCCTTAAAGTTCTGCTGCGCCTTCAAAGGCTTGGCTCAAAGCAGCATTATTTTAGCATGAGAAGGGACATTAAATTATCTTTTGCTTCTAATGAGTTGGAAAAAGTGGGACATGGTGAATGCGAAAGCCTTCCAGGCCAGGCTATAAATATGCAGCGCCGTCATTCTCATTTCGGAGCAGTGCACCTGTTGACAGGCTGTTTCTCCCTCACACGACTGAGGGTGGAACAAATTGAAACAATGCTGTCTGCTCTCCAGGTCAGACGGCACTTCGTCCACTTTAGCTCGCTTCAAGCTAAGTGATGTTCTTAACCTTAATTTGTTTACTTCTAAATCATCTCTCTCTGATTTTTGCCTCCCACTAAATACACTTTCATAGATTTCTGCCCAGGTGTTATCAAAATAGCAAACATTGATCTATTTTAAAGAAAATGCGCTTGTGTATTTGAATAGCAACTCAAGCCATGTACGTTATCTTTTCCTCCCGCACCACAACGCAGAACTCATTGCTGTCCAAAGAAAGTCGACATGTTTTCATCCCACATGTGAGCAATGTGTCGATTCTGTGGCCACAGTGGGTTCTGTCCCCGCTGAGGCTAAGAGATCGTGTCCAGAGAGTGACAGAGTGTCCATCTGCTCAAATTCATCGAACATGGTGACAGGCGGCTCGCTCTGTGACTGGTACACGTCTGTTTGAGGACAGATGCCTGCAGTGCTTCACAAAGAGAGGAATGTCAGCTGATATGTAGGTCAACTCGAAGGGAGCCGGCATGTCAGAGCGATGTGTGAGCGATTACGTTCATGTGACAGATTATTTATCTGGGCTTGTGTTAGACCAATCTGCATTTGTGTCACCAAATGTTTATTCATCGACGCAGGTTACCTAGAGTTCGCAGTGCCTTGTAAAAGTGGCCCAAGATGATTTGACCACTTTTTGAATTTTGTGTTGTGTAACATGAATTTTAATGGATTTTTTTATTATTACTATCATTACTATTTATTACTGACCAAGTCAAAGTAGTGCACCATGTTGTGGATGATTACATTTTCATGTGTTTATATCCTACCACACTCCAGCAGCAGCACTTTGTTAGAGCTTTCATTTAAGTTACAGCTCATTCAGTTAGGATGAAGAGGAACTGTGCCGTCAGTCCTCAAGTCTTTACCACAGACAGATTTGGACTTTGACTTTGCCGTGTATCACATAAATATTCTTGGATGTGAATCCTTCTACTATAGAGCTGGATGTATGTTCAAGGTTGTCGTAGAAGGTGAACTTCCCCCTCAGTCTCCAGTCATTTCCAGACTGTGACAAGGTTTTCTTCCACCATTGCCTCATTTTTAGCTCCGTTAGTCTTCCCATCAGTCTTAACCAGTTTCTCTATCCCTGGTGAGGACAAGAGACCTCCATGTTTTTCAGTGCATCATAAGATGTGTTAGTGCGATTTCCTTGAGCTCATCAAAACACCATCAAATGATCTGTTGCATTATCTTTCTGGTTTGTGGAAAACCGCAGGCCAGACCTCTTATGGCTTTATTTCCACAATTGCTTTCTTCATTAAAAAAAAAAAACAACATATAAGCACCACGTCACAGAAAAGTGTGGTAATTGTCTACTTACAAAAATGCATGATGACAAAGTGACAATTAATATAATTTAGTAGATGTTAATTAAGAACGTCAATTAAAACCAAGAAGTTCCCATTACAGAATACAGTTTGTGCTTGTGACTGGAAAACTTCAAAAGATCCATGTGTACACTCAGACTTTGCTGTGGGAACACGTAAACTGTACGCTCTCTCCGTATGCTCACAGCACAGGTACAAAACACACACACACGTTTAAAAATCTCTCTGCAAACAAGGACATAAAAATGAGCCCCGAGATGTGCGAACAGCTGAGCTGACTGCAGCACATCGGTGCGCATCCCCAGTCCCTAATGTGTGCTTGCGTGTTTTGTCACCCCGAGCCTGACTCAGCCCGTCCGCCTCACTGCACCTGGATGCAACTCACAAAGCTAAATCTCAACTCATTTCTTCAGTGGAAAATGTAATCAGCTCACATCATGGGGTTACTCTCTCCTGGAAAATTTGTTTCACTGTCTGATAGATATCTGCAGACCTGGAAAGAAGGTGGGATTTTAATGGGTGTAACTCTGCTGGAGCAGAATTAATGTACAAGTCCGCAGTGTGTGCGCGTGTGTGTGTGTGTGTGGGTGCGTGTGTGTGCTCGGGTGAGTCCACGTGTGCGTGTTTGTGTGGTCATGTCTGCACAGCTTGATGTCTTCTTGTTTGTTGTGATGGTTGCGTTATGCTGTGTTTTCTGGCGGAGGCCTGTGCCGCTCTCCTTACAGGCGGGATGGCGTGCTACTGAGACATATGGTACCGTCAGAGGAAGTGAACGCTGCCATGCCCTTGAACATAACAGGAAATCTCTTCCTTATTGCCTTCTTTCTTTATCCCCTCTTCTCATGTCATCTGTTGCCCATCTGTGGCCACCTCTCACCTATATTTTTTCTGTGCTTTATTTGAACACATCAAGCCAATGTGTTCAAATAACCAAAACGAGACATTTGAGTTCTTTTAAGACATCATGAAAGTTCCTTGCAAACAAACGGTGCTCCCCTTATAATCTGGACTTGGTTGAAGTGTCCTGCTGCTGAGTTTCTGACTTTTGACCAATGATCATGCGAGGCTTAGCCCTCATTGAGCCCGTCTTCTCTGTACAAGCCGATTATTATTACAGCCATTAGTCAAGTCACAGCTGGACGTTTGACCAAACAAACACCTTTTTCCATGTTTCCTTTTGCTCTGTGGTGAGACACCAAAACGATGCATCTCAGAAATGAGAGGAAGAAAAAAAAATTACTAAATAGTTGGGTTTTAAAAATGGGTCAAAAACAGTATTTTCATTGCAGAAATTTGACCTTATGAGCTACACAGATAGTTGTTCAAAGCTGTACTATGTTACTTTTTAAAAATATGTTTTTTACATATTTGTTGAAACTGTCACAAAGTCATGACAAATAATATGAGATGGATAATTTGTGAAAAGATTGAAATCATCCACCTCCTTCCAGTGCTCCTGCTGCCATCTGCAGAAATGCACTGCTCACAGTCAAAAACGAGCAAGAAGAGCCAGGACGGAGGTCAAGCCCGCTCGTTTACGCATCACTCAATATGCGAATGGCGGAGACATAACTTACAGTTCTTGTTACAGTTCTGTTTACCCCGTTTTTGGTAGCCATGCTAACTGGCCTAAGCATTCATGGCAGGCTCCATTGTGGTGAACTAGCCTTAACGTAGCAGAGCGCAAGAGGGAGGGTGGGAGAAGCACGTACACAAGGATGATTGACAGTGCTAAAACTCTCCTCCAGGCTCTGACTGATTCTTTCTGACACAGCGATGGACTGGAACTTCATGCTGCCCGAAGTCCCGAGTCTGTTTGTTGCTGTTTGTCCTCTGTGTTTTATTAAATACAAAGCCGTCATAAAAAATAAAACTTGAAAGTTGGTGCAGGATTCTAAAAACAGTATTACATTGCAGTTCCTTAAAATACTCACAGGTAGACCTACACAGTATCCCTCTTTTGTTTGGATCATGTAATAATGAAATTACGTAAGAGAAGAACTTTGGGATTTCTATAGCTGTAAATCAAAATGGTGAGAAAACCAGTATCCCTCCGTGTACCTTGATCTTTCACCAGCAGCATGTGTCAATCTCTCTTGCTTTTTCAATCCTGTCCTCCACGTTCTGTTTAGTCAACAAGCCGCCATCTCACCTGTCTGCTCCATTTGCTTTCTGTTTACCAATAACTTGTTATTCATCTCCCCAACAACTCTAACTGGATGATCTCCTGTTCTTCCCGCTGTCACTTTGGTCGACTGCCTGCATCCTATCAGGCATCAGGTTTCCGCTACCATTATCCGTTTTTCTCTCCCCGCCTGTCATTTTTAACAGCGGGGTGATTGACTTGACTCTCGGCGCAGACGTTGTCCGCACACCACTGCCGGATGACAGGATGACACATTTCCGTTGGTCCCGGAGTATGATATTTTTGTCACGTTGTTCTGTCTTGCCGCAAGATCAGTTTCTTTCCTCCGTTGTGCAGAGGTGATTGCAGTCATCACTCATGAGCATCCGCCGAGTTTTCATCAACCGATCGTACTGGGTGCCTTTACCCCTTGCGGGATCGCGGATGCGTTCAACAGAAAAATCAAGAGCACAGCAGGGATCTCCCAAACATCTTTAGGTCGACCGCGGCTGGGTCAGGATGTGGCTGGGTTGTCAAATATCAATGGTGTCAGTGGGCGCTGAAGGGATTAGTCACAGAGGTCAGGATTATTTATCTTGATGGATTATTGGACTGAAATAATCCAAAGCGTTAGAAGATGGTAATTATAGGTCAAAGTTGGGATAAATCTGTAGATTAGCTTCATGGTGCAGAGAATGCATGAAGTTCAGAATATGCTTAGATTGAGATTTATTTCTAAGCTGTGAGTGCATGGTTTTTATTCTGTCAACATTGCTACATCTACCACTAACCCCAACCCTAAGTCATATTTTTCCAGGAACAAGACTTGCCCTCATTGTACAGCTCATAAATATTATTATATTGCCAATAAAAATAAAGGACTGTTTGTGACGTTTTCATCGAATGCTTCCCTGCACATGAGAGTGCTGCTGCTTACTTGTGTAAATTATGACAGAGAAAGCCTGATATCGCAGTACGCTACACAGAAGTGCTGTGCGGCTTTAGGTTATTATAAAACGTTCTCTGACTAATTCCTGGCATTGAACCCTTTCTCCTAGATTTAGCTTCTCTTCGGCTCTTAACTGAACTCAGAAGGTTTTAGTATTCCAGCATAGCACCCATCGACAATCCCTCTGAGAAGCTGATACAATACCATGCAACGATTTTTATGCAAAGAGACACTCATGTTTAAAAATTAGGACAACCCATAATCCTTTTTCTGCCATTATTAGAAAATTCCCCCCGTAAGGCCTTCTTGGCTTAAAACAAGGTTCTAAGTCTCTGAGCCTTAATTATATATATATATATATATATATATTTATTAATATATATATTTATTTCAAAATACATCCAGTGCTTTACAGACACAACAAAGACACAACAAAACTTTTGATTACTGATACCTGGAGTTAGTAGGTAAAGTGTTGAAAAGCTGAAAGCAGAAAAATAAAATATGAAGCAAAGTGACGGAGAATCAGAGTATTGAACGACTCTAAGAGTCAGTGAGTGCATTTATGCACAACTGGGTGAAAAACTAATCAACATTTATGATCCTAACATCACTGCAGATACTTTATGATCTTTAAACTCCAAGCAGCTGAAATTGAGGATGAAGGTAGCTCAGCCATGGAAATATGGCGAGAAGCTCCATTATCCAGGATGAGCTCAGAGAACACACACCGCATCTGATTAGGACGCCGCCTGAGAACCTCTTGGTATGTTTCCCTGACTGGACTTCATGGCAGACCCAGAATGTACTGGAGAGACAAAATCTGCCTTTGGCGCTGGAAACTGAATGAGCTGCAGCATTTTACTGAGGAAAAGACTTGTATCTGCTGGTAGCAATTTTGACAACCATAACAGATGAACACACTTTAGAATATATTCCCTCGCTTTTGTTGCATCAGTGGTTAGTAATTGCTTATCACAGTGATAGTTATGAGTATACTATGTCTCAATCTTTAAAGTTAATGTTGAAGAAATGAAAACAAGGCAGACGACGTCATGTTCTGTCATCCGAACAATCTTGGTAATCATGACTATTTCATTCAAACGTCTAAAATATGTTCAACTTTTTGAATACAACTATTTTTACCCTCCCTGACTGAGTTCAGAGTATGAATCACACACTCACATTGCAATCCTACATACATGCATCGAAGTAAATAAGAGTGTTGGCATCCATTTATAATTAAAGGCAAAATAACAAGGGAGAATTTGACATTTTATGAACTTGTAATTATTATGACTGTATTTAACTCTATATTTAGAGAGTTTAGGACAAGAAAATGAAGGATCTCCAGTTCAGTTTTAAGAAAAGTGACATCCACTAATGCTTCCAAAATCATTTATTAATGTGATCTTGATCTCCGTTTATTTTGAAAAATGAAAAGCAAACCTGTACCTACAAACTGAAGCTCAGGTTTTAAGCAAAAATATCATATTTGTAGATGAATATAATCAGTGGAATAGATGCTGCTGTTTTCTAACTGATTTTCCCTCCACGAAAACAAAGAAAAATGTAAAATGTTCCATTTCACTGGAACATTTTAAATTTTAACAGCAGGTTATCTCACTTCACTTCCACCATCATTTCATGTATAAATACTTAAAAGAAATTTTGAGGCCTCCCCTAGTGGCTTGTCATCTCACTGCAGCATGTCAGTCTTTGCGTTTCATAACCTGTTAAAGAGATTAGTGGCTGTCTCAGTATCCAAATGCAGGAATACTGATAAGAGGAAGTTGATGTCTCAAGGAATTCTTCCGTCACTTAGATCGGGATGGCGTATGATTTAGACTCTCTACCTCCTTACTGTCACATTATGCAGTCTTTCCGAGCCGTGTTTTTAAACACTTTCAGTCGGTTTTTTTTTACTTTCTTCCTCATGAATACGGGTGCAGGCCTCTCTCTTCTGATAATGGTGGAGCAGCTTGTGCAGTGATATGCTGTTTTCATCCTGCCCACCCAGCCGTGAGAGTGCGGTCTTTGATTCAGACGACATTCATGGTCCATATCAATTGCAGCTCCTTGATTAGCACAAATCGCACGAGCTCTTTCAACGACGCAGTCTTCTCTTCGCCACCCGTGCTGCAAACATTGAGGGACTGAAGCATAAACAGCAACACTGGATCTTAAAGTGCTGCAATTGGAGAATGCTGACTGTGCAGAAAGGGGAAGACTTCAGGGAGGAGTCGAGGCAGTTTAGCTGGATACTGCATTTGGCATTGTTGCGTATGATCAATTTGGGCCCAGAAAATACTGCCACTAAGAGGAAACAACCCCCTGACCACGAGCTCCAAAGCGTTCTAGACCGGCGTTGAGCCGCCCTCTTTCTGAACTAATGAGCAGCTAATGGTTCCCCATACAGATGCAGCCAGGAGAGTTCAGACTGTTAAAAAACCAGTTCAAGTGAGTGTTTGAATAACAGATAGTTGAGTAAGGTTGAACTAATCTCTTTAATAGGTATTTCCTTCCCTTTCATGCCCCTGAGTTGAATAAAAATAACCATGAAAATGCTCTGAATGTCCAGTTTTGTTAGCACTTAGTGGCAGCTAAATGAAACACGGATAAAGTCTTCAAAATAGCTATTTCCTGCAAGAGGAAACTGTGGTTGTTCATAAACAAGTCCTTATTTACGGTGCTTTGGACTTAAAAGATTGTTTAAACGATAAAATGTTAGATTCTTTGCGTTCGCTGAAACTCCCATTCTTGGTATTCCAATTACTACGGAGAATTAAAAAAAAGAGTCAATGCTGATTTCTAATTCAGTCGAACTTAAAGCATTACTTCCTCTACATAACAAGCTTGAGAATTAGTCTAACAAATCTTAATTGATTTAGAACTAATTTGTCTCCCCAACAAAACTCTTCAGCACAATCCTGGATCTTTAAGCATACACGCTCATACTGACGTTGTTGCATTACTTTCTTTGTTCCACTTTTTTCATTTTTCACCGTTCGCCATTTTAGTTTCACCACTCGTTGAGCGTTACTATCAAGGCGAGTTTGTGGTTAATGCAGACAGAAATGTGTGCGTTTGTTCCTCACATGTGCAGCATCTTGCCGTTCAGATAACGCTAGAGCTGGACGATTATTTTCAAACCTATGAGCCTTATAAAGCAGGTATTTATAAATGATAATTAAGACTGGACTCTGTGGCTGTTTTGTCGATATTCGAGTGGTGCCCTGACCAAGTGATTTTGATCCAAATTATTAATTTTATCACTAATCATCCTCAGCAACTTTTCATAGTTACTGATAGCAAAAACTGGACTTCTATCACACATAATGGTGGTGACTGCGTCATGCTGTGGGGATGCATGTATTCAGCAGGAAAAGCTTTTGACGTTGATAAGTTTAAGGAGGTTAGATACAGATTAATGCTAGAATAGATTTTTATTTGTAAAACTTGTAGAAAGCCATTGAAAATCTTTTTTCCACTTCACAGTTTTGCACTACTTTGTCTTGGAAATATTGCATGATATTCAAATATGTTTGGTGGTGATGTGACAAAATGTCAAAAAGTTTAATGCACATGTCTCAAGACTCTGCATCTCTTATTTTAAAACCACCAGTTGGGGCGAGGCGGGTTTGTCGCCTGTGTGTGCAAGTCTGTGTCTTGATTCGTGTCTGTGCAACTCTTCTTCTCATAACTGCAATTTCTCTCAGTCTCACAGCCGAATTGAATTTACAGGCCGATTCCAACCTGAATGCCAGGTGTGTGTGTGTGCGCGTGTGTGTGTGCAGGCCAGGCCTCAGTGAGGAGGCATGCGACGTTTCTTTGTCAAACCTCTGACAGATCCCCCCAGCAGATTGTAATGGTTGGAGGCAGAACATGCTTTGACTCTCCTCCCTCCCAGGGCCTGATTCTCTGAGCTGTTTGGATCCAGCTCTGCAGTCACCGTTCAGTATGAACAGACTTTGTGCTCCGCGTCATGTGTTTCATCGAAAATCATAAGAAATTGGAGTTTCAGAATGAAGCTGGTTTTCTTTGTGTCAATAAATATGTGCATCATTTCGGCGAATATAAAGATTTAAATGAGTTTTTTGTATCTCTGTTTTAAAAGCGCCAGTTGACTCCTTCCATCATTTGTATTGTCCTGTTTTTTACCACGCGGTCCAATTTACAAGCTTTTTTGTCCTTCTGTCAAATACCTACTTTCCAAGAAACTTAGTAATGCTATACTCTTGACATTGAGACCTGACATTAAACATGTTGCAAGGTATTTTGTTATAAGTCACAAAATAGGAAGAAGAGCAACACAGTTTTTCACAAAATCTTCTTTAAATGGTCTGAAGGCTGGGGTTGTTAACCTCACAGACAGCTAAAGTCTGTTGAACAATTGCAGCGGTATGTGCTGTCTGTGCTTTGGGATTTTGCCTATCGCTGCAGTGCAGAGCTGCAGTCGTTTCAGACCAGTTTCACTCCGGTATTCAACAGTGAAATCTTCTGCATATCATTATAAGGATACTAATCAATCACCTTTCTAAATTTCACCCATTCTTTCACAAATTTGCCTGGGCGTTTTATTTTTATGCTTCTGTTGTTCTGGAAATGACTGAAACTCCCGAATTCAGTGACCTGAGTGTCTAAATTACTGTGGTGAGAAACAAAATCTAAATCAGCAGGTGCAAAGTGACAAAGGACCTACATCAATGGGTCACACCAATGATGACAACGAAAAGAAAACTGTATGCACAAAGTTAATTATGCATCTCGATGTTCGTCTGAAAAATTTAGAAAATCTATTGGAGCAAAGGATGAAAGGATGACTGCTCAAGTACAAAAAAACAGCAAGAGTCCTAGGAGTGAGCTGCCATGTGCGTGTCTTCCCCTTTCTTTTTGCCAGGAAAGTTTCTGTTGCTTTCTTACTTATATCCTCTTTGTGCAGTCAAAATCTGCCTCCACCAGCCTAACCTTCTAGAGGCTTGATATGGCGTTGTAGCATGAAGATCGAGACTAGCCTCAAACACACACGTTCTCACGCACTCACGCACACGCACACACAACACACACACACACACACACACACACATATTTAAGGCCTCTCACCACCCACAGACATCCTGGAGAGTGCTGACAGTGTGCTCCCAGGTTCAGTTCTGTAAAAAGTGTTGCTCAGAGAGCATTCTGCTTGATTCCCCGAGATGATGAAGGTTTGAAAAAACATATGGATTAAAAGGATGAGTAACAAAATATTTTTGTAAAGATGTAAAATTGGGATTGATTTTGGATATATATATATATATATATATATATATATATAAGAGCTCTATTTATGAAAGGATCTGGCCTCATTCTGTTTACTCAGGAGGTCAGAAATGGGATCTTATTCCTCATCAGTTCAACTGACTGTAACTGAGTAAATTCTGCTGTAAAGCTTTTAGGTTTGAATCAGTACCTCTCATTATAAGCTGTAAATGCCAGAGTCAGAGTTTCTCACTACAAATCATCTCAGTTCAGTCTGAATTTTATTTTTTTTTCTTTCTCCGGCACACTTCTCATCTCTCTTGCAGCAGTCCACAGTCTAAGAAATTAATTCACACCACCAGAATAATTTCCTCTTGCCTTCTGTGAGCAAGGATATCTTCCTCTGGTGTTTCTGCTTTTTAATCCCCCTGACTGTCCGACTATATCATCCATGACTTCCTACGTTGTTTCACTTCCCGTGTGTGTGTATAAACGAGCATTTGTCCTTGCTCTTCCTTGCAGGATTAACAGGCTGTGTGTTGTTGTTACTTGTATCCGTAGCAGGAGGAAGGCAACATGATGATAGCTGGAGGGGTTATAATAAGATGTGACAGCCTCTTGAGGGCTACCTAGCAGGTGTGATACAGAAATAGTCCCCACATGTTGTTGTTGTTTGTTGTGCAACTAATAATCAGTTTTAAAAGATATCTTTGTTTAACCTAGCTAATCTTACTATCATTGCGTGAATCACAACTTCCCGGCGTCTAATTATTTAACTTTAAAAGTCATAAAAAGAGATCATTTTTTTTATGTACATCTATGATGGTTTACCAAAAAGAGTGGAAGTTGCTGACTTTGAAATGAAATTGTTGAATTAAATAGCCAAAATTACATCAATCAATCAATCCATCAAGTTTTATTTGCATAGCACATTTCAGCAGCAAGGCGTTTCAAAATGTTTTACATCATAATAAACACAAAGTACAAAGTCATGCAACATAGAATCAACAATTGAAACGTCACAGTAAGTCAAGTGCCATCGTTAAATTCGTAATTGATCACGTTTCAAATACAACTCGAAGCTATATTTCAGGTTTTTAGCTGAGATTTAAAGTGTTTCAGCTGTTTTACAGCTATCTAAGTTAATCTAATTTGTCTTTCCAAATTAGATTAGACAGATAATTCCAAAACTGTATTTTTTTTCGGCGAAAATTAGGTTAAAGACTTTATATGTCAAATGTCTTTTTGAGCTTTAAATATTAAGGAAGATTGTTTTTGACCATGTTGATAGGTCTTTTTATGACCGACACATAATTTGATGAGGATCTCCAGAGATTTTCTCACAGGACCGGCCCTGTCCCACAAATATGTGGCTCATGTGCTGCTACCTCATCACTTTCTTTATTTGAATCAAAAACTGAGTTAAAGAAATGCAAAAAAATGACATGCTTGGAAAAGGTCACTGCAGGTTTTAACAGACATCCAACTCGGGGAAGCTAAATGTTGCAACCACACTCCTTGCAGTGATCAGTTCTGGTTGGCATAGTTACTTTTAAGCAGGTGTTTCAGGGAATAAAACACCTTTTGATTTTGACATAATGAGCTTTCACCTCGGAAACCTAAATAGATTAATTATGGAATATACTAACTGAAAGGAAATAAAGCGGTTTGACTTCATAACTTCTTTTCAATCATTTGATTTGAAGCTGCTGGTGGATTCAAAGTAAACAATGCAACAAAACCTTGAATGCCAAACCGGACTATTTGGAACAGCTCATTTCTTTGGGACAGATGCTTAATTTTAGATAAACTAAGGGCTTATTAAGTACATAACATAACTGAATGCTTAAAACTCAAGCATTGTCTCCCATTATGATTTTCTGAAAGCCTCGACAACTTTTTCAGAAAAGCAGTGCTGAATTTTAATACGCAGTTGTTTGTGGGACTCTTCCTCTAATCTATATATTTTGTCGGTGCCCTGTATAAATCACAGCTGCAGCTTTGTCTCTCATTATTACTCAGTTTTATCTCTTTATCTTTCCTTATCTGCTTCGTGTAGGAGGAGATCTCCAGGGCTCAATGGTTTCCTCTCACTTCTGAGCTCAGAAACCCTCAGCTTCTCATAAGACATGCGTCCTTTGCCTGACCTCTCACGCCTGCGTTACTTCTATATTTTCAAGAGTGATTCAAAAACACACACCCACACAATCCACTTGTATCTTTTCTGACGCACAGGTGGCAAGAACCTGCTCTCAGATGCAAATTGTCATACATTTAAGAAAGACTTTCTTGCATGGATGATAATAAATTGTAGCCATTTGCTGGTTTAATAACGCAGACATATAATGATGGAGGATGTATTTGTGGTCTATAATGAAGATTAATTAAGAACACTGAAGGATATGAACATGAGGTGCAGCTTTAAAAAGTAATAGAAACTTGTTGACCCAGGATTCTACCAACAAAGCGCAAATGGCTTCACCGAAATCAACAATTTAATCACAGCAACACGTTAAAGTCAAGAGTCATAGGCTGGTTCTGCGCTTTCATTACTACTGCTGCTCTGGATGCCATACATGTTGGCAGTGGATTAGGAGACTAAGTTGTCCATTAATCACTGCGCTTGTGGGTCCAAATTGCTCTACAATGCTTTATAGCTTTACAGCTAAGTTTTAGATCTGTATCAGCCATCCATTGTCTATGCCGGCTTATCTGTGCAGAATCATCGAAGGGCTGGAGTCTATCTTCAGTTTTCTTTGGGGAAGTTGGAGTACCTTGGCAGAGTAAGCATGAACAATAGTTGGCGCTCAACAATGTTGATCCACAGCAGAACAGATCACAGTGCCATCGCAGACTGTTTTAAAGCATTTTCAGAAAAAAAAGTTTCTCTGATTTATTATATTAAATCAACTGTAAATTCGGTGTTTGAAAGAATAAGATATTAGCGCACGTAGTTACCTCACCATTCATTTCTGTGTGTTCATGTTTTGGGTAAACATGGCTTCATGACATCTACACATTTGATTTTATATTTTCATCCAAAGGTAATGAACCTTAGTGTGTGTAGAAAACCAACACAAAAATGACAAATAAATCAGATGAAACTCATTTTTGGTTTCGAGAAATGACTGGATAAAGGAGGCAAGAAATGAAATTTTGAGCCATTTTTGTGGCACACACACCGCACATCCTGGTGAGCATAATTGTTCTAGTTGTGTAGAGCAAGAAAGAAAAGACAGTCTGAGAGTCCTAAAGTTCTGCCACAGAATGAGGTCTGCAGCACGCAGTTGTAATCACCTCATATCTCAGCCAGTAACCACTCAGCAGGGATGCTGCCAATTTTACAAAACAAAGAGCCACCAACTGTTCATTATGTAAAGAGTGACTTGGTGCCATGTTTTCTGCCACTTCTTTTCAGTTTGGTGTTTTAAATTAAAGTTCACAGCCTCTCTAACTCAGCCAATCAGTAATTAAAGTATCTGTGCAGTTTCCTCATTGGGCCTTTTTTCGATTTGACATTTCTTCTTCCAGATTCAGGCGACCGTTTTAACTTGTGATGATCGTCTAATGGCAATCACTTTTAGAGTATGTGAGAGTTGTCCTTCACTTCTGGCTCAACGACCATTCCTAACATACAGCAGCAGGTTGTTAATTAGTTCAGCACACTATACACTCCATCATTTGAATTGCTAATATCTCCCTGTGAAAGAAGCAACCCCACACAGTCCAACAGTTGATCAGCAGATGGACTGCATTTTATTGCCACGTGTCTTGTGTTGTTGACCACCCATAATGCATCCGGGGCAGCAGCAGTGAGCTGATCAAGCATATTCAGAGGACATGTTATTCATCTCCACTATAGATGCTTAAACTTCTGATAAATATTTTTAGCATTTTGGTTTGACACGAGGAGGGCCGATTGCCAAGACTCCGGCCCCGCCATGAATAGGATGCCCACTTTCACTAACGCCCACCCTTCCCTTAACAGTTTCATCTTTAAATGTTGAGAATCTGAGAAAAACACCTACACTTTCGACCTTGCAAAGGTCCACCGCAAAAAGTCTTTAAAAAAAAAAAACCCCTGAAGGATAACACTTGCTTTCATCAATTGGACATACTTGAAACCACATATTTCTGCATATTGCATAATCAATCAGGATTGCCACATATATTTCTATACATAAAGTGGTAGAATAACAAAAAGAGTGTGTTTAAGAGTTAGTATCTTCAAGTTTAGACATTTAGTGACGACACTTTGCTTGGGAAAGCCTAGAAGAAAGTGGAATAAGTAATTCACAAGGTTTTCGATAGTTGGACAGATATACAGCTCTGGTCAATTTAACCCAAGCAAATAGCAACAGGCCCACCTCAATCATCTCATCAAACTGCCTGGATCTAATGACTTACCAGATGGTTTTCCTTCCACCGAGTCCTGATAATTAGCTGTAGTATCAAGCCAGTTTTCTCAGAGATCAGCCTTTTTTTGGTTCCTGTCTCTCATCTTTTGTTTTTATCTGTTTTTACCACTGACACCATAGTGAGTGCTCAGAAAGAAACTCCAAAACAAACAAACTGTTCAGGAAACGACTGAACTGCTCCCAGAATGACACATTACCAGATCTGTGCAGGACTTCATGACATGCAGTGAAGGCAATCCTGCCAGTCCATTCAAGTGGACCGGCAGGATGTATCTAATAGTTGTTGAACAGTGCTCTTGAGAATTGGACTTGGAAACTCTTAGTTTAGTTGGATTTAATGTTAGATATTGACAACAAGATATTGTGCAACATTCTTGTATGGTATTTGTAAATATCTGGTATATTACCAAGGTTTATTTGGTTGCAATCTGTATTTTTACGTCAAGTTCAACTCATGTTTCGAGTTTTAGTGGCATAATTTAGTGTATCCCTCAAAAAAGGGATTTTATCTCAAGGGACTTCCTGGTACAAATAATGGTTAAATTAAATAGTGCAAAGCAACACATATAATTGTTTGATCATTTCCTGAGTTATTGTTCACTGAAAACAAGTTTCTTTCTGTGTTTTTCAGCATAATTTTGTTGTAAATCCACAGATTCTGTGTGATACGTGTGCACAAAATACACTGGCTCAGATGCGTGAGGTTCATGTTTGACGGGGCAGCGATTCGAGGATTTTTGAAAATCACTATCCCCGACTGAACTGGATTAAAGTTGTTTGTGATAACACTGTTTGGAGACAGAAGATCTCTCATCCTTTTGGTCTCCCTTCACACAGCGAAACACGAATTATCTCTGTCATCTGTTCGTGGTGAAGTAAGCCTTTGTCACCAACACTTCCTTTGTTTTCCCATTCCTGGCAGTCAGTGATGGGTTTACATAAGCTGCGGTGCTTTAGTCACTGAGCTGTGCCGTCATCGAGACACCTGCCACGGCGACTTGACTGACCGAGTCCTGCTGGGTCAGCACGAGGCCCGAGTCCTGCACCATGTCAGAAAAATAGCACAGGCACTGTGGGGGGAAACGATGATTACTGCCTGATAAACAGGGTTTTTTTTTTTACAGCAAATTGCAAAATGCTCAATGGTTCTTTTAGAAACAGAGGTTTCCTACAGCCTTTCACAAATTGTCTTTGTGTATTTGCATAATCAATTTTCTTATCAGCTTCTTTGTTTCTCCTAAAGAAAACACAGTGTTTTCTCTCTTGACCAAATCGTGTTTGTCTCATTTGGCCCAAAAACTTTGTTTCACAGGTCTGTGTTACTTACAGGACTGCAAGTAAACTGAAGACATGACCTCTTATGCCTTTTCTTTCAACAATTGCGAGTTTTCCCAAAATTCAATAAATACCAAAATCCAATGGATTTTCTATCAACACATATTTCCAGCTAAGCTATGAATTTAGGCATTTGGCTCCTTGAGTGATTATTGGTCCTCTTTCCCATTCAGTCAGTATGACTAGACAACCATGTAATGTTGGGTTTGAACATGAAATTTCTACAAGTAGAATCCATTCACCGATAATGTGAGCTTTGGAGGCAATTTGTTTCACTAGATTTGAAATTTAGGAATATCGCTCAAAAGTCGATGAACACAAATGCCGACCTTCTGTATTTTTATTTTTGAAAGAAAAAAAATTGAAAGCAACACATTGTCCTTTTGCTTCAAACCTTTGCACCTTTTTTTCATCAGTCTATCACTTAAAATCCTGATGAAATGAGGTTTAGGGTTATGACAAAACAAAAATGCTTCTTAAATGTATTGTAGCTATTTGTGAAGTCTGAATAAAAGTGGAAAGCGGAATAAATATGTAAAATAAAACACTGCACAAACCCAAGTAAACATACATCTTCACACGCTTTATTCCTCTCCAACAGAGAAGGACTGAAGTTTGTCCCACAGCTGCCTTGGCGCCTTGGCAAAGGTTTCCGGGTATTGGTTTCATCTAGAACTTATTGCAGAGAGGAACCCCTGAAATTCCTTGAATTTATCATTGCAGTCGGAGGCGAGTATTCTCTACTCTAAGCCAGCGTCTTCGTCTGTATATTCATCAAGTCATCCATTATTTGTTTCAGAGCTCTAGTTATGAAACGGCTCCTTCAAGCAATAAAAAACAAACAGAGAAATTGATGGGCACTGAGCAGAAAGCCGGCACAACTAAGGAAAATCAATGCTGTCATGGAGACAGGAGCTCAGTGCTCTGTCTCTCTGCCCGCTCTCTCCGTATTAATTCCTCCGCTGTAATTGCTAACCCCTCCTTTCAATTCACATCTGCCATCCTGCCCCTGCCCTGCAGCCGCCCACCAGCTGCTGTCGGGCAGAATACGTCCACAGGACTTTCCTCAGTTCCTTGGCTTCCCTTTAGAGATTGGTGCAGGGCCTCGGGTTACCAGGCTGCTCTTTTCCCTGAGCAGGAGACAATCGGGAGTCCCATCTGAACAGGCTTACATTTAGAGATGGGACTTAATGGTCCGACTTTACTTCAGCTAAATCCATCAGTTTTACCTCTCTTCTGTTTTTGCTTACATTTAAAAAAAAAATAAATCAGACTTATTTTGTCTTCAATAGGATTATTTTGAATGTTTTGACTAGAGATGCAGAGAGATCAAATAATGACTGAAATTCAATGATTATCTAAAGCAGCTGAAAACTCAAAAATCCAATCTTTTGTCACTCAGTGAACACACCATGCTGAGATACTGACAGGTTTCATCTATAATCAATTTGGAAATGTTGGACGTCGTTAGAAAAACACCATCCTAGTACTGGTTTTCTTTTTTCCCAGCATGCGTTTCTGACCAGGTGTCAGAAGCGTTTCTGAGGATCGATCCACATTGACATGCTCATTATGGAGTTGTTGCACATTTGGCAAATCCCCTGGCAAATCCTACAGATTTTCCATTTAAAATCTTTCTCAGCACTGTTCTACATCCTGAGCTGTTGGAGCAAGACAGGATAAGGCTCATCAACAAATAAATAACACTATGTATCGTGATAGATATATATAAATGGATAATATGTCAGTAATTTCAGTGGACTACAATCCAGAACCACACAGCATTATGGGGTATGTAGGCAGATTTACCTCTATCTAACAACCAGCTAAGAAAAGTTGGTGGCATCGACTAACTCACTCACCGTTTGGTTACCTAGCAACAACCTGCTGAGTAACTTGCTCAGTGGTAGTTTCAGGTTTGGACATCGTCCCTCAAACTAATCAAACGTAGAAAACAACAGAGTGACGTGAAAACTGTGGTTAAAACAGTAAAGTGCACATCACCAGTTTGACAGTATTTCTTCTATTTAAAACACAAAAAACCAGTCAATAATTATTAATATTGACTGATATGAGACTCTTATATCATGATACAATTCTCAGCAATATCATCCAGAGATGATATTGGCAACTTTTTTCGGCAACTTTTTTTGCAACTGTTTTGCAACTTTTTTCGGCAACTTTTTTCGCAACTTTTGTTGCAACTTTTTTGGCAACTTTTTTGCAACTTTTGTTGCAACTTTTTTGGCAATTTTTTTCGGCAACTTTTGTTGCAACTTTTTTTGCAACTTTTTTCAGCAACTTTTTTTGCAACTATTTTCGGCAACTTTTTTCGGCAACTTTTTTGCAACTTTTTTGGCAACTTTTTTTGCAACTTTTTGGCGACTTTTTTTGGCAACTTTTTTGGCAACTTTTTTTTTGCAACTTTTTTTGGCAACTTTTTTTGGCAACTTTTTTTCCAACTTTTTTGCAACTTTTTTCGGCAACTTTTTTTGCAACTTTTTTCGCAACTTTTTTCGGCAACTGTTTTCGGCAACTTTTTTTGCAACCTTTTTTGCAACTTTTTTGGCAACTTTTTTTCGGCAACTTTTTTTGCAACTTTTTTTGCAACTTTTTTCGATCTCTGGAAAAAACCTCAGAATGTTTTGGATTCTCTGCTCAACAACGTCTGTATGATCACGAGCCTGACGTTGTAATATTGATAAACGGCATTTATCACCAAACTCTGAACCAACCTTCTTGAATTTTCAACAAGAATCACGACTTATGCAGCCAGGCATCGTGCCATTGTCTACTAATGCTAATTGTAGCCTCAGGATTTTTTATCTTTCTGCTACTATTAGAACATCTGATTCAGTTGAAGAGTCAGAGATGGTGCACTGTGTGACTTTGTTTAAATGAGTGGTTGTTGGTTTTTTAGCCACTGCAGCAGTTTTCATCACACTGAGTGGATCTACCCATTTACCTCTGACTCCCACAGAGCATGTTTGTGCAAACAGCCGCCATTAACTAGATATTTTTGTTTGGAAACCCCAGCAGATGCTCAGTTTGAGCTAATCATCTTCACATGCCTGAGCATGTGATGTTGCCTCTATTTAAAGTATGGTTGATTTGTAGACATGCAATTGAAAGGGTTGACCTAATAAAGTAAGATTCACAAAAAATAAGTTCCTAAAGATATTTTAAACCTCCAAATCATTCTTGTTCTACATAAGTCTCATGCAAACTCTTATTTATTTCTCACAGTAAGGAGACTAGAAAGAAACTTTTGGATTCTTATTTTTCTAAGACAGAAACTTGAATAGTTTCAAATTCTGTTGATAGGTTTTTGTTTTTTTTTTTAAGTCAGAAACAAATTTCTGACCCATTTCATTTCTTGATAAAGATGGCCCTGGCAGACTATACACACATCCTCTTGGTGTTTCAAGCACAATCAATTACTCCAATACGACCAAATGTCAGTATCCCCGTAAGCCGTTTCCAACGTTCTGCACTGCTTCACCTTTCAAACTTTGTCAGCTCCTTCTCCACCTGCATCCCCTCCTACACATGATCTCTTTTTCCTGTGTCAGCCCTGGGGGACATCATCAAGAGCATCGCCTGTCTCCTTTAAAATGCCTTTTTGGGGCTCCAGGTGTGTGCTGGCTCTTCCTTGCTCTGCAGTCATTGATTTCTCCCTTTCCCTCCTTTTACGTATAAATTTAACTCACCTCTTTTTTATCTTGTCTCTGAGGAATGGTGCAGAAAGTATGATGGTCATCGTTTTAAGTGGAGGAGTCCAGATGAAGGGTTTTATTTGCTCTTGTAAGCTTATGAGTTTATAGTCATTTATCTTTCAACTTTTATATTGACGCTCAGATATTGGTTTACATTTATTTGAATAGACTCAAGGTGAAAAGGTTTATAATTGAAGACAAAGCAGAAAATCCTTGCAGTCAGCGGTGAGGATAGAATAATTTTCCCCTGACAAAGTTTTTACTTTTAGAACTTCAGCTGTTTAAGTTAAGAGTTGAGCTAAAGTTGAAGGCTTCTCACTGATTGGTTTGGTTAGCTTGAGCTTCTGCTAATTAGTTTGTTCAATTTATGGTTCTGATTTCTGATTCTGGTTCAAGAAATGCAGAGCGAAAGCACAAAACACAACTCTGGAAAAAATAAAGACACTACTGCAGAGAACCGCACCGAAACCCTCTCGGTTATTACACCAAATACTGATTACTGAACTCTTCCTTAGTTAAGACATTAGTGTTGTTGTTTCTAAATGAATTTGTTTTCTTTGCATCATTTGAGATCTGAAAGTACTGCATTTTTTTGTTATTTTACCATTTCTTATTTTCTGCAATAAACATAAAATTTTTGCATGGACTTTCAGAGACATGATGTCAGTAGTTCACAGAATAAAAGAACAATGTTCCTGTTACTCAAACATGTACCTATAAAGAGTGAAATCAGAGAAACTGATCATTTTAAATGCTCTCAGATTTTTTTTCCCCAGAACTGTATATGGTCCACTTTTAACTCTGCTTATATTATCAACATATTTCCATTTGCTGTACGCAAAAAAAAGACAAATTAAAATTTTAGTCTTTATGACAAATATATTGGATATCTTTAATATGGTTTGCTGGATTTTTGGCTCATTCCTTCTGACAAAACTGATGTAACTGTGTCGGGGTTGCAGGCCGTCTTGTCAAGCTCTGCCTAGAAATTATTCATGGTACCGAGTCGCTTCACAACATTGATCCTGTTGTCTTGACACTTCTTTGCAGCTACTATGGTGGTGTAATCAGGTTATTTGTGCTGATCCTGTTTGTGGCTTCGCATCAGTTGAATTTATCTTTGTGGGATTGTTGGGTCACACTATTGTGAATAACTGTTTTATTATCATTAATTCTCTAATATTTTTTTTTTTCTCTCCCAAAAGAATAAAATGGATTTTTCAGAAATGTTTCAATTTGGAATTATGTTACTGCAATCAAAAGTGAAGCTACTTCAAAGCTTTATAAACACCTCTCCCCAGGGGCGAAGCTTAATGTTTACTCATTTATTATAGGACTCCAGGATTGAAAATGTCAATATATGAGTGAATGTAGCTTGAAATTATTGTGACTTTGTGTAAAACCTCAGAGGCCTCAAGGACTTTGACACAACCAGAGCATTTAACACTGCTGTGTTTTATTTATTATTGTAAATTAGCATTAAGTTTAAGGGCCAAAACTCTGCCGCATAAAACACATCATCAAGTCACAGTTTTTATCTTCAATCTGTTAAACAGTTCACAGTGAACTCTTCGTCTCTGATGTTGCGGCTCTTTGGGATTTGTATTTTTTTATTTTTTTCACAGGAGGCTGGTGCAGTCGAAGATGGTAAAGACTGGGAATGAAGGGATTATGATGAACTTCCCCCATATGCCCAAGACAAAGGCAAGCATTTCTAAGTAGCAAATCAAATTATTCAGCCAAATTGTGTTCTCTCCCATTCTTTTGAGGTCTAAGTCTCTGAAGACTGGCAACATAACAAAGATATAAGGAGCTTGAGAATCTTATACACTTCAAGCTCTGACCGAAAAAAAGTCTTCACCTATGATATCTTAAAGACATATCATATCACCTATGTAAAAAAAAATACTTTTTATTTATATAAGTGACAGACTGCAGCTTTAAAGTGATCAGGAATCTGCTGTCAGGTTTCCGATCAACTCTGACCCAGACTTCTGGTCGACTACTGGTCTCCATCCAGTGTTTCTGGCTTTGTGTATTTATGTACACATCTACACTGAATAAGTGTATGTCTGTGTGTGTGTCAGACTTTTGTGATCTGACTATGGAGATCATCTTCGAATGGTTCGTTCTCAGGATCTGAGTCTGTAGTGTCCGAGTAGCGATAGTGATCCATCTGGTGTCGCTGAGGTCGACAGACTCGAACAGTTGGCTCCTTCCTCCACAGTCTTTGTGAAAAACAGTTTTACCTAAAGAAACTGTTTTCTTTGTTGCAAAGTTTCCATAATATCAAAATAATTTAAAACTCATGAGTCAAGAGATTTAACTACCAAGAGGAATCGCTGAGTGATTTGTGATAATTGACTCCTGAATGCAGAGCATAAAAGTTTAGATCGCAATAAAGGTTATTTGGACAGAGTAATTTTCAACCTTTTCTCACGGAGACATTTAGAAGATTGGATTTAATGAGCTTTTAACAGGGGAGTTCCTGTGAAAGTTCCTCGTGAACTTTGGACTTTACTTGAAAAACACCGGCACTCCTCCTGGACCTCGTGGAAAAACTATTTTTGCCTGGTACAGAAGGTGCTGGGTGTTTCTCAGGATCGGCTCTGCAATATTGATGAAATACAGTTTTACTTTTCACCTTCCTCTTGAAAATATGTGTTTCAATTCAAACTTTCAGACGTTCTCCACTTTAAGTGTCGTTTTTCAACTTCTCCTGTTAATCTTTTAAAAAACATACAAATCTGAGCTTCCATAAAAACTGCTTTTAAATGATACCGCTTATGTAGTTTTCCACATTTAAACACCAATTTTATGAATTCAGTCAAACATGAAAATCAATAACCCTGAATATATCATAATTATAAATATATCATAAATATTCAAATCAAGTGTCCTCAATATTTAATTGTTTTACTTTGCAAAAATACACAAAATGGAATGTTAAAGAAAACATTAAAGAGTAAGTTAGGTTTTCAGTGAGTGATGTTTATATTTTATACAAGGAGCTTAGCCTTTTTATGCTACATAAAATATCTACATATTAAATATGCCTGCAATGTTGCATATCCTCAGGACAGTAGCTGTTTCTCACATGTGCTTGTGTTTAGTTTCCTTTTTGAACACCCACTTATGAGTACAACTACATAGCATTAAGCTATTTAAAAGTTGCAGCTTCAGAGGCTCTAAAAATACATGCCTTGAAAATGTGACATATGCATAATACAACCGTTGCACACACATGTACACGCACACAGTTCTGGCTGAGCAGCTAAGATAAGCCAGAGGATTAAAAGAGCACTAAAATGTCTCTGATGGACAGACAGTTATATAACACGTAGAAATGCTGACCAAGAGGTCCAGCTCAGTGTGTGTCCGTTTATGAATTTGTCTGCCTCAATGCGTCTCAGGCATCACATCTGTTTGACGCTTATCTGTTTGCTTATGAATCTCAATCATAAAAAATGCAAAGAAAAATGATTTAAAGCTCCTGCCGCAGTGCGAGTATTAAGTTTGTGGCTGTATCACGGTGCGTTTTTCTTTTGGCGTGCAGCAGTTTTGTGCATGCAAATTTAATAACCCGACTCTCCTGTTGTCTTGGCTGCCTGGATGAATTGATTCCTTACAGCAGTGGAGTCGGCAAAAGTCTGCAGCACGGCGCTTCCACAGGGTGAACTCCCCCTGCAAGACAAAGTCTGACCTGTGGAGAAAAGAGCTTTCAGCCTTCATATGCCGCTCCTGTCAGAGGAGGGTTTTGTAACAGAGGGGCTAAGGAAAGTTGAGGGAGATTCTATAAAGATGTGACACATATCCACCACAGGTCATTACAGAAAGAGGTCATGAGAAGTATGGAAGTTAAAGTAAAAAGAAGAAGACCCTGACTTCATATAAGACTTGTCAGGCTCTCTGCCCACCAGCTGTTTGCCATTTTAACCTGAGTTTCAGACGTTTTCTGCATGTGAAATTGTGTTCAAGCATTGTTACTTAACTCTGTTTTACTTTTTGTATGTGGTGTTATTGTATATTTGATCAACTGTCAAATAGAATACGTCTTTAAGTAATAATGAAGATTTCAAGGAGGGGTTTGCATCATTTGCAGAAATTATTTTGTAAATGCTGCTCAGTTGGAGGCACATCTGTGGACGTATTTGAGGGCAGCACCTGAAAACACGCTGCTTCCTTATGTGACAGCATGGCTAAATGAAAAGAAACCACCAAAAATATCTGACAATTTAGGTTCCTGGAGGTGCCATGTTCATCCACTCATCAATTCAGCTTCCATGTCACTCACGAGGAAAACAGTTCAAAGTCCCAAAGATGGACATGTTTAGGTTTCTTCACTCCAGAACAAAACCAAAACACCTTAAGAAGATTTTGACTGAAGGTGACGAAGAGGTATGATCTACAGTGAGTCTGTAACTAACTTTTACTTAAACACCTTCCTCAACTGAAAACCTCAACTATGAAATATGACAGCGCCAGCATCGTTTTGTGGTGTCATGAGGAAAGAACACACAATAACAAAGTCTCAAGACACGAGCCAGGAAGTCTAAGCGTGGGCACAAATGGGTCTTCCATTTGCACACTGACTCTAAAATTTGTTGAAAAGTGGCTCAAGGGCAACAATGTTAGCAGCTTGCAGTGGACAACTGCTTAATATTAGTCTTGTGATAAAATTAAGGGTAGAGCTGAAAAGGTGACCAAGGCAGCTTTTCAACCCGACTCAGAATCACATTTCTTAATGGGAGAAATGGGTCAAAATCCATCAAAACTATCATGCAAAGCTCATGGAGTTTGACCCAAGTTATTTGGTTTGAAACGCCATTCTACCAAACGCTAAATAAATGTAGGAAAACTGTTGAAAATACAACTGTTATGCAGTTTATGCAAAAATCTGGTTTCGACTGTATATTCACTGCTATGAAGGTAACGTCAGCTTTGTTACTCACACAGATTTTCTAAACCAAAATCAGAACAGGATATATTTCCACAAATATAAAACAAAGCTGAGCAGCTCTTGTTCAGTGGAGGCTTCGTCATGGCAACAAATCGTAAAGAGACACCGTGTGCTCCACTAAGGAATAAGCTGTCAGGGGTTTTTGGCCCAACAGCCAGAATAATGAGGACTCTTTTTGCCCGCTGTTATTTAGGGAATCTGGTCCGATCTGGGCTGACCAGGATCCAGCCCATATGCTAAACCAGCACAGAAAAATAGAGCTGTAGTTATACCCCTGGCATCTGCTACCCATCGATAAATTATACCACCCATTTTGGGCAAACTTTACCAACTGCGTCATCATCAGCAGCACTGTTTTTGATGATTCTTTTCATAAATTTCCCATGTTTCCTTTCAGCTGTTTTCATTTAATGAATGACTCTGCTTTTTGTTTCCTCAACGGCACCTGCTCCCCGGCCCCGCCGTCTCCTCAGTTCGACCCGCTTCCTCTCCTTCCCTCCTCGTTCCATGTGCTCGCCTTGCACGTTCCCACCTGCATCCATAATCCACCGCATGAGTCCACACCCTGTGTCCTGATTTCACACAATCCTCCCCTGACTGACAACTCAAATTTTAATCATCCATTATTGGTGCTTAGCCAAGCCCCAATGTCGGAGGCCAACGTTCGAGGTCACTTCCTGTTCATGTGTGCTCTGTATTCAAATCTGAACGGCAAGGTTACATGATGCTTTGTTTTCCGTGGGGACGTGCAGGTAAAATGCTCCATGTTACATTTTTTTTATAGTTCTCCCCAACTGCTTGTCGTATTTTCAGCTTTTTTTTTTTGTCAAATTACACTTTCTTTATGCCATTATGGTCATAAAAACCCAACATGCAGCATTCAGTGTTCTTAAATTGATCGATCTCTCAGCCGTCTCCGTCATGGGACACCGAAGAGTAAATGTTTTAATACCCATTGTACTCGCTGTGCTTTGTGTTAATGGCCGTGCTCACACAGAGCTCGAGGAGCAGCTTTAGAGCTGTGCAATACGACGCCTGTAGTTTATTCCTTTATTCTTGAAAGACGTAAGATGACATCTTGTGCGATAATGAAATGTGATGGATGCACCGAGTGACGCATTGAGAAGGTAACTTTTTTAAGTTCTTTAAAAACACACACACACACACATCTCGTTTATTTTTAAGTACTACAGCATCATGGTTATGATTTCTTTTTTCCATATTTGTCACTAATAAAACACAATAATCATTTATCTGTCCATCAGCTGGGAAATTCAACGTATCAATGCAATAATGGCTTCATTTCAGGTCTTTGCAGTAGTGGTTCTCGAAGTTAGGGTTAGCGCTTCACTATAACGGACAATATAAAGCATATTTATGCACTCAATGTTATAAGAGCTTATAAAGAGATGACTTACAAAGATAGTACATCATAAACACAGAACAGAGCAATTACAAGACAATGCTACTGGAATGACACCATTTGATGTAAAATTATGTTTCTGAGCTGCTGCATATTATGGCAATCAGAGAGAAAGTGATGAGATGAAACATTGCCTAATTTACTGGTTCCCATAGAAACTCAGGATGAGCAAATGGAGGACTTATCAAGACCATAAGAAGTCTGGTTGTGGTTGCGTCAGGAGTCTCAAAAGTCCAATAGGGTCAATGTAAGTCGTTATGTCAGGATTCTGTATAATCTTAATCGATCAATAAAGTTTACTTGTGTAGCACATTTCAGCAGCGAGGCAGTGTTCAAAGCGCCTTACATCATAAAAACACAAACATACAAAATCATAGATCACAGTCAGCAATTGAAGCATCACATTTTGTCAAATGCCGTCGTTACACATCAGAATGTGTGTCAATGTTTCATTTAGATTGCTTCAAAAGTAACTCTGTCTAGATTTGAGGAAACTCAATGTTCCTTTTCATCAGTCAGGGTTCTTGTTTAATTAAAGCTTTCTGGTAATTTATAGACAAGTTTGTGGATGAGTTTCATTCAATCATTTCTCCACATCCATGAAACGAAACGTTGGCAACTTAAGCACTTAAGCACTGATAACTTTAGCTGCATTTTGCCTTTTTAGGGTTTAATCTATCGATACGTCTAATTAAAAACATTTGTTGCTTATTTTCTCTGATAATCATGTATCACCATTGCATCTTCTCCATGATTGGCCACCATAATGGCACCGGAAACCCTTTAGATAAAAGCTGTATGTTAGCTGTTGATGCTGTTTATTCCCTGAATATGGCTAAAATTTGAAGTTGAACGTTCACTGTTGTCACCAAAGAAACCTGATAGTGGAGCTTCAAATTTGTCTAAGATACTGGTGGATATTGGAGTGTGTACACCCCCTGGTCACTTATTCTTCCAACAGTGTCGAGAATTGGAAAGGTGATTTTCTTGCTGATTATTGTGCTTTGGTACGCACAGAGTTTAAATCTTGTGGTGCACTTTGTGGTGGCTGTACGGACAACTGAGCAGAGAGTTCTGCATGGAAGAAAAGCAAGAGATCATAAATGACTTTTCTTTTTTTTTTCTCATCTTGTTGTCAAACTCCTCGTCATCAAATGTTGCCCCCTGCTGTGGATCAGAAAACCTTTTAATCCTTACAGGAAAATCTATTCTTTGTTTTGTCTCTGGCTACAAAATACGTTTCTCCCTTGGCGAGTAGCTGAAAGTAAATCCTCTTTGTGCCATGTGCTTCCATGATAAGAGCTTAAATTACAAATCAGGTGCTGCCAATTAGGCATGATGCAGGCATTATAAATGTCATAAAATGACTTTTTCGAGGCAGTTTGCCACTTTCTTTATTGCACCTCAAGTAAAGCAATCAGCCAACAGATCTCTTGAGTAGAATTAAAGACTCATTGAGCAAACAGATGCAAAAGCATTTGCGACTCCACATTGCTGTGACATGAAACTCACTTTAATTCACTCCTATTAAATTACTTATTCATTGTTTTAACCCAGAAATTTGAAGTGCACAAGGCACATTCAGGACTGTGGCACATATGGGATTAATGACGCTGTCTGAGTACTTTTCTAATAGGGTGGTGGAAAAATGTGAAGCAAATTGGGTTAATAAATTAATAGTTTAAGCTTTGAACGCCTGAAAAATTAAATTTAGCTCAACTCGGTTTGTCTAGTTTGCGCCGATTTATGTCAAGGCACTTAGAAGAAAAGAGAATAACCTCAATCCAATCCATTCTGAACCATCCTAGATTACTGTAAACCCACTAAAGTAGCACCAAGAACCTAAACAGACAGCAGACGTCAACAACGCCTGTATTAGTCATGTACTCCACATATTCGGTTTTTATTTAAGCGTTTTAAGAAAGGTGTTTAAGAAGAGGACAGAAATATGTAAAATTGTAGTTTGCGGCAAGTTGTACATGTGGAGCCTTTTGATCTACATGCAGAAAACTAACTGCACATCATACTGCTGGAAGCATCTTGCTATGGTCATCCATTGCTTATGCAGACACAAAGTAACTTCACCCACGTTTTTTTATGAATGTGGGTGAAGCTAAATTTAGGGTAGTATTAGAAAAAAAACATGTTGGAGGCTGAAACATACTTGAAACTGGGCTGAATGTTCACCATTCTTAACTTCCTCAGTGGCCAAGGCAAGTGCAGGCATAAATCTAATTGAAAGTCTTTGACAGAACATAAAAAATTATGATAACAGATATAGTATATGAATGACCTTGAGCTATTATATGAGGAAAATTTGCTCAAAAGAATCCAAAATGCAAGCCACATTTTCAGATTTTTATCTCTAAAACAATAAATTGGAGGGTTGGGGTGAATGGATGGTCTACCTTGTAGTGTATAAATGAAAAATAATGTTGAAAAATATATTAAAATGAAGGATCATCTATACTTTTGTTGAGAACTACATTTTCTTCAATAGAAAATTTTCTTTGCTTGTAAGTGGACATTTAGAAAGTGACCGATAGTCCATTTTAAGTTTTGGTTGTAACAAAAAACATGTTACATGCGTGACATGGCAAAACGAGAAACAACTTACCCTCAGCAGTGAGTCTCATAATCAAATTGCACAAGACATGACCTGGAACTATCACTGTCCTCTCGGCTGGATGTGGGGCAGTGTCTGGGATTTATCGGTTCAATTTAATTTAGCTTTCATTCATTACGGCTTATCCTCTGAAATGTGACTGTTCATAGAGAGTCTGTGGTCATCGGCACATGGAGCAGCGCTGGGAATTTGAGGTCAATAAGCCGGAGAGACACACTGTGTGCCAACAGATCCCACACAACACTGTAAATGAAAACATTGCGTGACGCAGCAGGAGCGTTTGTGCTCTAACCGTTTACCTCGTCATTTGAACTCCCGGCAGCAAACGAGCACAACTCCAGTGCCCGTGTTTTAAAGCTGAACGAACATTTGTGTGGAAACATTTCCAGTGTTACAGTCTCTACAACCTTGACTATTATACGGAGAAGAAACAAAAAGTGTCTGAGTCTGTCTGAGGGCGGAAGCGGCTCATTTGTACAAGACTTGATATATCGAGTGGAAACACATCTATTCTAAAAAGAAGGTTGTGCAATAGGGTCGTTCCACTAAAGAAAGAAGTTATATCTTTAATTCTGCGAGAACATTCCCAAGGCCCTTCTGCCTGCAAAGCCCACATGTATCTACACTTCAAAGCTGGGCTTGGTGCCTTGTTGAACAGAGTAAAGACCCCTGAGTCACTGTGTTTTCTTACTGAATGCAGCCTTGAATGCAGCAGAGACTGAGCCATATTGCAGAAAAAAAACACAGAGGTGTTTTTTCTTTTTTTTTTAACCACATGTACCTTTAACATCTTTGACCGTATAAATGAATAATAGCATAAGATTTAGCTCCTGGTTGTGTCCTCTCTGACACCACCTCTTTCTTTTGGGTGCGTCTTCCTCCCCTTGTGTTTAGTTTTTGAAAATCGTCAACCGACGGCTTCAATAATTCACAGCAATGTTTCTAAAGTGCAGCAGATAAATCTGCTCTCTCAATGAAGCTTTCCTGTTTCTTTAAGACTTCTCTTTTTTTGTTTCTTTCTCTGCAGCAAATGAACATTTGTAAATGGAAAAACGTTTTATTTTTGGAGCAAAAAGAAAATCAGTTTATGAAGGAAGAAGAGTTTTGTAAAGTTACAAAAACTGGAATCACTCTTTCAATAACATTTGCGTTGGAAATATGTTTTTTTTTCCAGAAATTGAGTTTCCAATTGTCCTATGAAACATGCTCTATAAGTAAAAGTGATGTGACTTCCCTCCAAAGAAAGTGTCATTGTGTTAAAATCACAACATATGACCGGAGGATATTGCAAGCGAAAGAACAATGTTCTATTTTCTTGTGATAAAATTACAAGTAATTATACCTAGTGAGGACATGTTGTACTTTACAAGTGCAACTCCTATTTCTTAGATAAAACAAAAGAGAAATGTTCAGCCCAAAGCTTGTCAAGATGATTCTGCAACAACATGGTGTTGTCACTTTGTGGCTGCAGTTCTTTTTAAGCTTTGTCTGAGTATCTGGGAGCTTTTAATTATTAATCAATGATTCACTGTTTCCCTTGGGTCTGTGACAAACAGGCCTATTTCTTTAAGCCACATTTATCTTGCCAATATAAACGGTGAGGAGGAACGTAAGGATCGCCAGAAAATTAAAATCTCACAACCTCACTGCACAGCGTGGCATCCTGTTGACACTAAGCCTCCATGACAACCACTGGACTTCGTTAAAGGACAACTAATAATTTTAGCTCTAATGTTCAGTCGTTTTCTTGTGGCTGCACAAATGTTCAGTTCCAATCGCTTGATACTTTCACTATTAAGCGTAGCTCTTGATTATTGCCACAAATAAAAATAATGAATATTTTCAGCTGTAATTTTGTTAAAAGCAGGTGACATGAGGCATTCCTTTTGCTCACATAGTGCTAGAATGACCTGCAAGAGTTACAGTATACAGTTGGTATTACTATTCCTGCATGCTGGAATAGTAAAACATATGAACCCCTACAGTATAGCAACTCTGCCTCCTGTCAAAGTGACAAAAAAAAAAGTAGTGCAGCTCACACTGGTGCTGATGCTGCAGATGAGAGCCTCAGGTTTTATTTCCTAGAGAGAGAGGAGGGAGGGAAGAAGAGGGAGAGGCGAGAGGGAGAAAGGGAGTAGGGCCATGAAGAAATGGAAGAACGCATAAACATGGAATTATAAATAAACCCGCAACCTCTGGGGTGCAACCACCCACCATCTCCTCTGCTTTCCATCTGCTTACACCTCCGGTGAACTTTGTAATTTTTCCTGTTGCTTTTTATTACCATCGTCTTTGTTACATCCGCTCTGGACCTGAATGCAGCAGGCAGCTGCTGAGGTCAGGGATGTTGCTGCCTCTGTTGACCCCCCTGCTCCTCACGCACACAAATACGTCTTACTTGACTATAACGCACTGCATTGTGGTTACGTGGCGGGTCTGCTTGTTTACTGATGCTACTAAAAAATGTCTACGCACCCAAAGACACATGGCCCCAACAGCACGTGATGCCAGCACCAAACATCTGCCCCATTTAAAACAGCCATCACTGCATCATATTTTCCATGCTCTGCTTTGTTTTCACCAATAAAAACAACCCCAGATGCCTTTATAAACCTACAGGTGGCTACAGACAACTTAATGCACGTGTAGACCTGCACAGCTTTGACTCCTTGTTGACAAATTGATGCGTTCTGTGCAGATGATGTGTTGTTTAAACAGCAGGAGTTTTTCTCAATTAGCTCAGTGTTTCTCCAGTATGTTGATGTGAGTGGCAGCAAAAGCACTGTGAAGAAAACCTCAACAATATGAAACAACAAATTGTGCCAGAAAACTTTTTAGAAAATTTGCCAGGACTTTTATCAACCTCTGTAAACCTTCAGTGCCTCTCTTATCTTTTGCACTACAACTGCAAACTTTCAAAGGGTATTTTTTTTTCCATTTTAGTCACAGTAACACGGAGTCTCTCGTGTCTTACCTTTAATGTGGTGCCAGAACAATTGCTCACAAAGGAGCTGCAAACCTTGCAAAACATTTGGCATGTTAATTTCGAGCAGCTCTCTCAAAAAGAGGCCTGGGTTTAAAGGGCGTGGAGCTGAACAAGAATTTTGACAGTCATGTCTGTAGATTTGTCTCATAATCGAAAACAGTTGCATTCAAAGCCTTTGGAACAGTTGGATATTTCAAATCCAACTGAGGTTTATAACTTCTTCAGTTGTAAGAGACTTTGTTTCTAAACCTTAATCTGTTGCCATTTCACATTTAAGTTGCAAAATTGAAGGGACTAACCAGGTACCGTTTGAAGGCCAATCTATGTTGAATGCATTTATTTGACAAATCGTCATAAAGTAAAGCACAACTGTGAAGTAAGAAGGAAATTGGATGGAGATCATTTTTTATGTGATACCTAAAAGTTTCTAATGGATTCAGGTTGACATAGTCTAACTGATTACATTGATATAAC
>VMRN01000069.1:834082-860709 GCA_010277015.1 Poeciliopsis turrubarensis
ATATATATATAGAGAGAGAGAGAGAGAGAGAGAGAGAGAGAGAGATAACAAAATAGTGGTTAAAGGGATAAGAACCTTCATTTAGTGAGGAAAGTTTTCCGACAGACCTGCTGGTAAACTTGACAACAAGCCAATTTGAATGACTCGGAGCAGTAAAAGACCTCCCACAAGACACGGCGCTCCCCACAGGGACAGGGCATTGTTCCTCTGTGCAATATAATGATTTTGCTTGAAGAATCAGAAGAAAAGCCTGTTCTGTGTTCTCACTTTAAGAAAGATTTTGAAAGTTTCTGCGATACATCTTAAGAAGTCAGTTGATCTTTAAAATGAGTCACTGGTAGAGCTGGCCTTCCCACTCCTTTAAGTTTTATCCCTTCTGAAATAATTTTCAGTGTTTGCTTCTTAAAGCAGCACCATAATAATGAGGCACCAACAATCTGAGTTGCCAAACTTTAGCCTTGAATTTTAGACAATTTTATTAGCCGAGGCAATATGAATGACATATTTTGATAATCATGCTGGTCTCATGATTATCGCCGATGCTCTTGTAATTGAGCCTTCGAGCTCTGCAGCACTCTGCAAGAAATTATTATTAGAATTTTGCTGAAGAGAGAGCAGAATATTGCTTCGATAAAAGCCAGAAACACAAGATCGCAAATTAACACACAGATTTAAGACGGGGGGGAACTACAACTTCTTAGTCGAGCTCGTTGGCTCAGCTCTGCGGAAACAGACTGGCTGATTTGGCTAAAGTGCAACGAAAATAAAACATTAACACAGTTTGAATTATTGGTAACTAATCTTCCTTTCAGAGGCGAAATGTTGTTGCTTATTCACCAGACACTTACAGAGGTATAAAGAATTTAGACAGCAGCAGAAAGAGGCTGTTTTGTTTTTTTTTTTCCAATAAATCTCAAGGCAGAAAAACACTCTTTATTCAATTTAAAAGCACATCTTACTCTTCTGCTGAATAGCAAGTGCAAATTGATTTTTACTACTTCTTTAGACTCTCCTGAGCTTCTAAAGCATTTTTTTTCTCCATTCTGATGATGCAGTGATGCAGATATTTGAAATTCAGCTGACTGTGAACCATTTTCACTAAACTCAACAAAATACTTCCACTGCTTAGTTTCGGTTTTCTCTCCTTATATTAAATAGTGTAAATCAAATATAACAAATATCTCAGAGTCCCTTCTGGTCTAAATTATGCGAATACTCTTTATCAAAACCTAATTAGCTTGCTTTCTCCAAACAATAAAAACAAAACAAAAGCACAAAACGGGAGACACAGCAATATTGTTAAAGTAATCACAGAAAGTTACATATCCAGTTTAATTATCTCTTTGAGTCATTCAAGCTCAGGCGGCAAAGCCAGCAGCTTTAAATGCAAACACTTCCATCATGACATCAGGCAAAAAAGCTCCAGATTAACATAAGCAATAATCTCTCCGTAATGAACTCCACTATAAAATCTGCAGATAAAGAGATATGTGCATCTGATCATCGTACCGAATAAGCAAACTGAGTTCTTTGTTTGTTTAGTTGTTTTGTTTTGTTTTCTACATCTCTGTTTGGAGCTCAGTTCTGTTGTTCCTGGGATATTAATGTAAAATACAGGATTCTCTGCAGTTATTGGCACCCCCGGTGAAGATGCATAAAAGGGCCTTCGTATTAATTCATATTTTACTGCGGTGCTGTCTCAGCCTGGAAATCTTGTTTTTATGGTGGAAAATATGTCCCTGCAGTTAACTACGGTAACTATGGGCACCACCGGCTACTGGTTTGTCTGACAATCTGCGTGAAACAAAAAGTAATTGAAAATGTTTATATTTCACATAGCAGTTTGCATTAAATTGCAAATATTTGATGTAAGAGCAATAATTCAAGTTAGAAGCAGCTCTACTGTGACCAGAAGGGTCTCAATGAGGATCCGCTGCATCTCCCTGGAGGATGTTAGGAGAGAGAAGTAAACAAATCCCCAAAGGTCACTGCTAGAAATCTGGGTGAGTCAACATGTTTCCATAGCAACCATTTATTTTAGGAGTTTAAAAAAAATGTTTTCCACATCTTTGCCAGCCATGCTAATAATTGTGGAGGGTATTTCTTTACCACACGAGGCAGGGAGGTGTTTGTAATTCTGGTTGTCGCTTGCTTTGTTTTCTTAGGATACATTTTCATTGACATCACCTGAGCACTGCGACTACAAGACATACGTCAGCAGTCCTTCCATTGAACTTGACAAAACAGCGAAAATACAGATGCTTGAAAACATTATCCACATCCACCTCCTTTGTGGACCTTGTGTCTGTTTGAATTTGAGTTAAACCTGGGCTGTGATTTGCTCACTCGTCTCTAAGAACAACTTTGAAAGACGTCAGCGCGAACCGACTGAGCAACGCAGCACATTAAACTATTAAGAGTATTTCCTTTCAGAGCTTAAAAGGCTTCAGACTCATGAAGCAGACATGAAGGTGATACAAAATACGGAGCAAGTCGTTCCATATAAAGATGAACCACATCTTTCTGGATCGAACAATCTCAGCAGTCAAGTCGGATTTCAAGACACAAGGATAAACTACTTGGAGATTAATCCACGCGCTTCCATCTCAACCTTACAGTCATGCGATTGGGATCTCTGTCCTGTTTTTGGTGGTTGTGCATGGCAGAGATGATTCTCCACTTAACGTGGTTTAGTTTTCACCGCAGCGCCACGTTTCCTCGGCCCGTCTGATTTACTCTACATGATTAAATTTTACAGCAGCCCCATCTTCTCTCCTCGCTTGACCCAGGAAATAAACTAGCCTGAGAGCTCAATCCATTAACGTCGCTCAATCCAACAAATGTCTTCTGACAGTTCCACAGACAGGCTTTAAAAATGTAATTGTTATTAAGGTGCACCATTACATTATTTGCTCCAGGTGTACAGCTGTAATTTGTCCGATCGAGGCTCTGGAAAAGCTCAGAGATGTCGGGTTTCTTCATTTAAAGGCTTAATATATTCAAGGGCTTCACCACTTAGAGCCGCTCAGCTTTTCATTAATGTCCGTGGAGAACTTCAACGTCAGATAACAAAACACCTTGAAGCTTCACCCATTCTTTTAAAATTACAATTCCTCAGTGGAAGCTTTTCTTTGAACAAAGTAAACAACCTGCTCCAGAATGAGTTTTCTCATTGTTCTCTTGTAATTTGTCTTTTTTTTTTTTTTTAATTCCACATTTGTCTTGTAAAAACAACGTTCATTTATTTTTACTCATTTGTTTTGGCACGTTTAGAAACTCTTAATTTATCGGACGTAAGTGTATTCTCATCTGGCTCTTTGGGGGCCCTCTGAGCGACCATTTGTTCAGACTGGATTGTGTTCTTTAATAACAAATGGATCGGCTGGTAAAGACCGGAGGCTGGTGGCCTACCGGAGCTCCCTGTGATAAATGAGTCCTGACAGCGATATTGAAGGATATATTGTCTTCTAGGGCGCTGGAGAGTTTGTCAGGGAATGATACCACAGAGATTTGTACTGCAAACAGATCTGCCATAATGCTACATCAGAGGAAGGCCGAAGTTGGGACGTTAAAAAAAACGCAAAGTTCAGAATGTATTATGCTCTTTAATGCGGTTGCAATTTTAGGTCTCCTCTATTTCTTTTCTGACACTTACGCGCAAATAAGCCCATATATTTTAAACATTCAGAGCTTATTGCATCCTTTGAGGAAACTACTTCTTTCTGCAGTTTGTTGACAGAAGTGACAAAAAGCAACCTTTTTCTCTGAAGTGAAGAGTGTCACACAAACAGTGGGGGTGAACCGGGTGAACCCTATTTTTAGTTCTTGCATATAGTTCTACTAATAAGCAACACAGAGAGGTTCTGTCATCTAAACTTTGATGCTTGGCCTGAAGTTTGGGAAGTGTTAGTAATCTGTAAATGGGTTTTTGCTTGGCACAGACACTCACCGATCACTGCAGTTCTCCACTATATTACAAAAACAAAAAAACTTGACCTTCCTCCATCAGCCTTCCTCATCTACTGGAGTTCAATCTAAAACACAGGGGAAGTACAAACCAAATACTCTCTGCTACCCGCCTGCCCTTCATCGTCCTCCGCCACCTTGAGATCAAATGGACCTTCTAACGCAAACATAAGTCATCTGGTGAAATATTTCTAGAGCTGAACTGATTCTCTTCTCTCTCTCTGACCAAACCCTTGGATGCCGACTGAACTCTTTTTATGCTCATGGGTGAAATTTACAACAAAACATTGTGTTAAATACACCTCTGTCCATAATTGGTTCATGCATTAGTCCATCCATGTCAAATCATTCCTGATAGAATTCATGTGCCACTTTTGCATATGGTTGCAAAATCTAAAAACTGTGGTTATTTGGGATATTTCTTTAAAGTGTGACTTGTATTTATTTACAGCAGCAAAAAAAACTCTTTCCTTCCAAGCTCTGCTTTTCTGTCTTTCAAGTCTGAGACAGAAAGTGTTTTTGGCCGCCAAGATGGTTTTTATAAACTGGTTAAAAGGTTTTCAGACAAGGTCTTGATCCAACAAAAAGCAAGGTTGACTTGCTTTTTGTTGCTCTCAGTCAGGTGAAAACAACTTTCAGCTGTTTTTACCTGGGCATTGTGTATTAGATTGTTTTTCCTTCTAGCTACGAACTTCTGTAAATTATGCACATAATTTAATGCACAAATCTCACACATCATCTAAATTGTTTGTGTATAACTCTGGAATTTCTAAGACGTGTTTTTTTAACAAATCAGAAATATTTGGAGAGTATGGTGAACAATTGATCTGGTGAGAAAAGATAATTTCATTTACTACTGATGCAAAATAGTAGGAGTAGGAGGGATACACACACTAGCTATACTAAAAAAAAAATCTGTGATTTTAAAGTATTCTGAACCACTACGACCATTTTGCATTCACGTGTGCAGTGCAGCATGATCAATACAAGAACCTCATTGACTTTCCTATCTGAAGTTCCTATATTTTCTGGTTTATCTTCTTTGTGTGAATTTAAAGCACTGACTTAAGGTGCTTCTAGATTTAGCAAAACTTCAACGAGTCTAAGCAACAAAACAGAGCATAAAAGAAACCTTTAACTCCGTACTCAAAAACAAAACAAATTACATCCACATCACAGTACAGAAAAAGTTGAGTTTCAAACTCAAGAACAAGTGAAATAAATGTCTCCTTTTTGACCCCCTTACCTGAAATGTCTCCATGTTATTGAGACAATTTATCACTGTCATCCAAAAACACTGCAGACGCCAAGCGCCACATGGCCTACTTCTGCAGGTTGCCGTTTTCCTCTCACCCTCCTTTCTCGCTTCCTTTCTGCCTTCTCGCATTCCTCCCCCCCCGGATCATTAATGCAGTTCTTGTCTGTACGATCCACACAGCATGGGGGAATTTATTAGCAGCGGTCACATATTGGTTGCATTAATAATTAGTCACTGCAGAGCCATTCGGGTCCTAATTACGGGCAGCGTCCGCTTTAAAGGTGATCCATCGTTGAGTCACATATATATCACACATGTAAACTCAGCCAAACCTGTCAATGTTACATTACTGCAGCGCACCATTAGGTGAATTTTTCTCTGTCATTCCCTGTACCCGGCTGAGGCCGTTCAATTCAGCTGTAATGACTGTTCAGCTGGAAGAGCTGCAAAAGTGAACTTTCGTTCATCTTATTTCACTCAGTAATCCTATTCAAATTTACGGGATAAAAACACACCAATCAGATTTGGATTCATTAAGATTAATTTCTTGGTAATTCTACAGTGAAGTCCAAAATTTAAGTCGGTGAGGCAATGTGGTGTGAATAAATCCTCAAAGCATCACTGAAAACTTGCAGAAAGTTGCTCAGTAACTATACGAGTTTGTTAGGTAAGGATTTTTAAAAAATTTTTTATTTAAAAAAGTAAAAAACACACAGCCATTATATTTGTACAAGTTAACACAACTTTTATATAGTTTTATTTTCTCTTCAGAGATGCCTCTCTCATTTCCAATCACAAACAAACTTCTTGGTTCTGTAAAATAAATGTAAATCTTAAGGGGTATGAGTAATTTTGGAAATAACTAAACAAAACTAGCTGGCTTCTGGGCTGTCAATAATAAAAAATATAGCGTTATTCTTTTTTGGTAGTTTAAGAGTTTTTTTTTCCAGAAGTAAAACGGAAGACACTTGCTTGCTGATCACATCCTTACCACCAACTGGACGTACTTCGTTTCCAAAGACCAGAAGATCTGCATATAATGGGGAAAAAAGATGAATAATTTGGAGATGCTTCTTCGTAATATGCAAATCCTTTCAATAATAAGTTACTTCCCATCTACAAAACCTATAAAATTAGGATTTAAAGAGCGGGAGAAGGAGAATCAGACAAAATAAGATGAAAATCTTGATGCATGGCTATGTAACTTCACCAACTGGCCCTTAAAATCTTGTCTGGCCTGCATGAAGTTGAACGGAAGTAACGTAAACTAATTAAAAACTATTGTGAGTTGTGAACAGCAGACAGTGTTGTCAACAATATGCCTGTGGAGTCTGTGTGATTTGAGTGCAAAAACAATTAAGACCGCAAACACATAAAAAGAACAAAGTTGGAAAAACTGCTGCATATGGTTGGAAGTGTGGAAGCAGAAAAAAAAAAAAAAAGATTTCTTTACATGTGTTCACAAGATGCAGCAATGAATATCAAAGACTGACAATTTCAGTGTTGACAGTAATTTGACTAGTTATGTGAAAGCTAGAAAAGGCAAAAAGCATTTCTTGCTTAAATTAGTTTCACTGTTCAAGAACGTCATTTTATAGTTAAGTTCAGTCATTATTTTTAAAACACTATGCAACACGTCTCAAACTCAAGGCTTTTATGTGGCCCTCTAGATTCTATTCGAAATACTAAGTTTGCTTACTTGTTATGCTATCCATTAAATCAATGCAGTCTTTACGCCAAATTACATCAATCAGTCCCTTCAGTTTCTTGAGAATTATCGTAAAAATGTAGGCAAAATCAACAAATCCCTCACTTTTTTTCACTAATGACTGGGAGCTTACTTCAGATCGTTTTCTCAAAAATGGTCAAAACATTTAGCGTCATAAATAAGTGCAAATATCGCAGATATTTCCAAAATATTACCACAAACACCTTGATTTTCATTGCAAAAGAAAATCACAAAAAGAATCACATAGTCCTGGAGGGACAGAAAAGATCTTCAATAATATTATTTAATTTTTAGAATTAATTAATATCATAACAGTTTGTAAATAGGTCTTATTAATACATTCTGGCATAACTGACCATTTAAGAGCCTTCACAATCTTGATTTGGCCCAAAACAAAAATAAGTTTGACACCCCTGCTATAGAAGTTAGCTTAGGTTATTGTCATCAGACAGACAATAAATAAAGTTGTGTGGAAAGTGTGATATTTTAAAGACTAATATGAAACACTGGATACCAATGACCAGTGAGGCTGCATGGTAACACAGTCGGTAGCCTTGTTGCCGTGCAGCATGAAGGCTGTGGGTTTGAATCCTGGCCTGGAGTCTTTCTGCATGGAGTCTGAATGTTCTCCATGTGCAAGTATGGGATCTCACTGGGTACTCTGGCTTCCTTCGACAGTCCAAAACTATGGCTGTTGGACTGGTTAAATGGTTAAATGGTCTCTTTCATATGCCCTTAGGTGTGAGTGTGTTTTCAGAGCAGTTTGTCATGTGTCTGAACTGCCCTGTATCAAATTTCCTGATCTCCCAATGCATACGTTTTTCCACTAAAAGTTGTTTTTGCACATACTGCCATTTATTTTTACATGCTGATATTGTCATTTGTCCCTGTCTTTGGTAAGTACAACAAAAAGATGAGAGTTTGGTATCATTCCTCCATCAGAAAATGCTACTAACCCGACTGCAGTCCACCCTGCGCTCTACAGTGGATAATAGAAAAAAGATGAATTATTTAAAAGCATGGTTCCAAATTTTTTATGAAAAACACCATTGCATCGCAGTCGTTGCACTTTCCGTTTGCTTTCCTTTCTCTTCTCTCATGTCTTATTCCTCATCTTGAATGCAACTGACTGTTTACAAGCTGTAAATAATTTACACAAAGGATTAACCGTGTTTGTATGCTGTATGTGATACATCTCTTGTGGGAGTTTCCGCGTGTGCAAATGTGTGATGCACAGCCTGTCGGTAGCCGTTGATCCGTCCTGCGGTGAAAGAGAGAACGTGAAAATCCCGCCTGCTTGGCATTTACCAATGCGAGTTTGTGTTTGTTTTGCCGCTAAACTATTCGCCACGGTGGAAATTTCAGTTGTGCAGAAGGTCGACATTTGTTCAGCTCTGGCCCTGATGGCGCCTGTGCTTGTTTCTGCTCCTGAACGCTTGTGCTCGCACGTTTGCTTTTGTGTGGGCCGTGCATGGTGGGTCATAAAGCTGCTGATTGGGCCCTGTGTGCTGGTGAGCACATTATCATCAGCTGGCCCCAGACTTTTACTGCCGGCCACACCTCTCAGCAGCTCACTGGTGTTTTATGGGCGCTGCTAACACATTTAAGGCAGCACAGGCAGTGCAGAATAAGAGCCGGGGAGCTAAGATGTAAATTATAGACTGCAGGCTGCAGTGAAGCCACTGCAACGGCCACAAAACTGTTTGGTCGTAATTCCTTAGACGGAGTGGGACTCATGAGGTGAAAGAAAAAGAATCACTTGGGGAACTCCAGCATTATCTCCAGGGTGGGTGGGTCATTTTGCAAATCTATTATGGGGATAAAATAATGTTGCAGGAGACCGAGCTTCACATTTATTTGGACTGAAGGGTCCTTCTGATTACCAAGGTTTTGAGTTTAACTGACAACAGTCACAGCTGAGTCAAATAATCAGGACTCTGGAGAACCTGACTGCTCGCTGAGGAGGTGATTTGGCCGTTTGATTCAGGTGAATTGGACCAGAGACACGTATAAAAGTTGCAGGACACAGGCCCGCTGGAGTTAAAGACCTGTGATTGAAAGTGGACAGTAATTTCTTACATTTACTCAAGTAACTCCCTGAAAATAGAAAAAGTTACTTTTAGGAGTATTTGTCATTGCACCTTTCTTTCCATTTTGAGGTACTTAAAAAGGGTTGTTGGATAACTTTACTGAATGAAGAACAACAATGTTTTCATGAGTAAATGCACCAGACACAGACCCACTGTTTATGTTAAAGTGAGACTTGATTGTGCACAAGCTTCATTCTTCTGTCATTTTCAAAATGCTGAACTATTCAGAAGCCAACTGAATGCACAGTAATCAGAAAACATGTATGCACTGCTGATTGTAATATAAGTTTGTTGAAAACATTTGATTTGGAAAAACGTTTCTCCTGCCTGACTTTGTGACGTTGCAATCGTGTCATTTATTTATGTCTCTTTTCTTTTTTACTTTAGCTTTTAAATACCAAGAGTTGCACACTATATTTATAGTTATTCAGACATTAAGTTTTGAAACAATTTTTTTTTTTACTTATGCTTGTAATTTCTTGAAAGGTTGCTTTTACTTGAAAAAAAATTTGTTGAAAAAAGCTACTCTTACGCAAGTGCAATTTGCACGCCTCAACTTTGACATAAAAGTTGAGGAGATTAAATATAACATAGATTAAACGTAACAGTTTAATCCAGGATTAAACTACGTTATGTTTTGTGGGCTATGGGTTGAAAATGCAAGCTTAACATATTAAATATCTTTTAGTTGAACAATAACTAACAGGATGAGAAACAGCGGAGAAAAAAACTGGACTTGTCACAGAAGGAGCTGGTGCAGAATAATGAAAGCAGAGAGCTATGTATGCTCTGAAGAAGGAGTGGTGAATGACACGGGATTCAGGTGAGCAAATCAGGTAACTGGCAGCAGCTGGAAAAGGGAACGAACAGGCAGGCTGAGGGAAGGAAGGTGAATTATAGACACAGAGAGGCTGAACCAGGGAAGAAAACAAATCAATGGGGAAAAAGAACAACACTGGACAAAGAGAACAAGAGCTGAACGCACAAAGAACAGAAAATATAAACAACAAAACGTACAATGAATGAACACATAGGGAAAGTCCTTTAAAGTAATACTAATGAACTGAATATGGCTGTTGAGTAATAATAGAGGAGCACAAACAGAAAAGACACCCAAAGTCACTGACACTGAGAAGTTCATAGAACTTTGATGTTGAATTTTTTTTCACATGATGTCAAATTATAGACACAAACCTTTTTGGTGTCAATCAAAGATGTAACCTAGAGATGCATTGTTACTCTGGAGGAGCTTCAGGGATCAACAGCTCACATAAGCTGCTGTTTGGCGATTTTCCAAAATCAGATGGAAAAAATTCCTTCTTAGCGGCTTTTAAACTTAAACTTACTATTTAAAGGCAACATTTTTAAGCCTGGAGAGGTATCACTGTAAACACACCATCCCTCACAGCAACCCCAGCAAAAAGAAAAACAGGAAGACGGCAAAACATTTGAAGTTTACCTTAGAGCAAGATGGTAACCCTACTGGCCAGAAAACCACATGATGGTTCACCTCATACGTGCTACCAAACGGCCCAGTCAAAGTTCAGATCCAGTGCACCCACAGGAAAATTTTGAGGTTAGTTTTGGAAATTATCTACTCCGTCCAACATGTGAATAATTTTACTTAAACAATCGTCGACATTGTGGAAGCCCTTCGTTATGTGACGCTTGATTGTCAGTCAGCAGGTCTGCGGTGGCGAATCTACAGAGCTGCACTGAACTCCTGCTGATGGTTCTGTGGGGCAGGAAGATGGGATCTCTATTATCGCTGTGAAGGATGACACATTTTCACTCATCAGGCAGCCGCTCCTCCAGTAGGGATAATGTGCACCTTAAGGCTACACCGTAATGCACAGCTCTACCTCATAAATACGCTTCTTATGGGAGGAAGATCGACTTTCACCGGGAAATAAACCACTATCACCTGCGAGAAGTGGAAAATTGGTGCATTTGTTTTCTTCACCAACAAGCAAAAAGACATTTGGACTGCTTGGTAACAGCTTCCCCTAAAGCTGGCATGAGGCTGACTCCTGACACAGATTGGGATTTGTTAGCCAAAAGAAAACCCTGATGCTTTTGGTTCTTTCATGTGCTTATTTTGCTCGTTTTATTTCAGAGATTTTGTTCTTTATTGGAAAGCAACTGGTGAGCTTTCACTGGCATTTGAACATATTGTCCTTTCACCCGCAAAATGCAAACGGATCACACATGGACGGCAAAAGGACAGAAGTCGGCTCTGTGCATGCGCTGCCTGATCTGACAGGACCAGGCTGTTGAGCCTTGTAGTAATTTATAGCATGTTTAGAGAGTTGTTTGTGTTTCCAGTCAAACGTCTGCACAGAATTCATTATGTTCAGGCCTTTCCTGACATATGGTACTTTGTTATGGTGTGTAAATGTCAAGTGTGAATAATAAACACACTCACAGCAAAAAAGCCCTTGAGCATCAACAGTCATAATAGAGAACTGGCTGTCTTTTATTACAGAAAACTAACAGTGTGTTATTGTTGTCTTTTTGTTTGTTTTTTATTTTGGTTTTTTTACACTTTTTGGACCTTAAGAGCTCCGGTGCCGTCATCCCCGATGTCAGGCCTGGCTAAGACCGGAGTCCAGCAACGAGGCAATGGAGAGACATAAGAAGAGGAAAGTATGAAACAAAATGACTTTTTTTAAACTCCTCTTTTGTTTTATTGTCAATATTCTCAGAGCTGGCGAAGCCCAATAAACAAACAAACTTCTTAACCTGTATCCTGTTTTTCTGCTTTATGCTCCTTTGTTCAAATCCTAGAGAATCATAAGAAAGTCACAGTATTTCCCTGCATGTACTTTGTTTTTTTGAGACTTCAGAACAAACTGGCTTAACATCATGCACTGGCAATTATTTTTAGTAAAAATGAAAAAAAAAAATAAAAGATTGGCCTTTTTTTGCTTATTTTTTTTCCTAACTCCAAAAATACTACTCTGATGGCTCAGTGCAAAACATTTTTCTTAAACCACCCACACTCAACAAGTGTAACAACAACTAATGTTAGCATTTCTAAATTCAGCAAGGTCTGATTTTTAATTTCTAGTCCTTCCAGTTGCCAAAATGCTCCTTTCTCCACATGAACCTCTGTTATCTTTGGGATTTTAAGATAGTTTCACCTGAATGAGGCGAATTGCACATGGGAAGTGATGGCAGCTGCACTTTCTGCAGGACGAGAGCCAAAATAACATATCTACTTGATGATTTTGACGATTGCATTTCACAAAATATAATCTGCATTGCCATTATATGATTGGTATTTTCATGGTGTACAGCACTTTGAACTGCCCTCTTGTTGAAATGCGCTAATTAAGTTAACTTGATTCGAAAAGCAGCAGAGAAAGTTACTGAAGAAAACATGCTAAGGAAAAACTGATTATATTGAAATGTTTTTAGCTTTTTTTTGTACCACAAAATTCTAAATATTATTTCTATTACTTTTAAACTTACCTATTTTTCCCCAATTTGTCAACTGTAATTTCTGATCTACAAAATTTTATGGAATCATCAAAAAATATCAAAGATAAATTAGGTTTTTGTTTATCTCTTATTGCTTTGTTATGCATTACCATTATATTTTTCTTATTCAAAAATATCTAAAACTGTTTTTCTTTTGTTTTGTTTTTCCCTCGCGCTCAAGTCATCATTATGCACAGGTTGCTCCTCTGAAACTGAAAACACCAAGTTGAGGCACCATCTGTTGAGGATATTGGAGCATTTAGCAGCTAAACACCAGGAATGAGCTAAATGAAGAGTAAATATCCAACTTAGATTTATTCCGGGAGCAGAAATGGCGAGCTTGGATCAAAACGCCATGCTCTGCTGTTTCCTTTCACCACGGCAGAAACGCAGACATCATCAGGCTTTTCAGATGATAAAACGGATCGTTTGTCACATTAAACGTTCTCCGTTTGACGTGAGGAAGAAAAAGCAAATGCTTTGCTTTTTTTTAATTAGCTTTTCATTCTGGTTTTACTCATGTTACATCTTGGTAACGGTGAAATGAGCGAAGCCGTGTGTGCTTGGAGAACGTCTACAAGAAGAGCCTGTTTAAATAAACTCCAACCTCAGAGAGTTGCGGGGAAAACATCTCCTTTTCCCACATCAGTTCAATTCAGGGTGATCTCATTTTGATCTCCAACCTTCATCCAGCTCAGCATAGAGCTGACTCATAAATCACACATGACACCTGTCACAGAGGTGATGCCTGGGTCTGGTGTGACCGCAGCACTGATCTGTGAATCAGAGGGCCAGCTTTCATCAGACGTCACCCGTGTGGAAATCCCAGCGGTGGTGCGGGAAGATGTATGTGCTCTCAGAGATCCGAGGCCTGTCATGTATCACCTCTTATCTAGCCGCTGTGTTTCTGTCCGCTTGTGCCCGTCTATCACCTTGCCACCCCGTGTCAGCGTCTGTGATGTTTTTGGGGGGGTTTTTGTTTCTTTTTGTGCTTAAAAAGGCTTCGACCTGCTGGACCGGAGTTCCCTTTGAGTTCCCTTTCAGGATTTGGTTGGGGATCAAGCTCTTTCTTGCTTTTGAGTTTTCCTTTTCCTTCTTAACTCTTTGTAGAGTTCTGCATTTTGTTCAATAAGTTTAACTCCATTGTGTTTTTCATGTCACCAGAAATGTTTTTTTGTCTTTCACAAAACCGACATTGTGTCATTTTGAGTTTTTTGGTATTTCCTACATGGATTCTTTTACATTTGAAGCCCGGCACAAATGTTTTTTTGACAAAACATTTTTCAAAAACTGTTTTAACACGTGTTTAAATTTGTAAAACTATTATTGCAATCAGGTAATGTTATTAACACCAAAAGGTCACTGAACTCAAAATGTCAACGTTATAATTTAAGCGCTGAAAGTGTATTTGTGTTCATTGAAACAACAACAACATGGCTATTTCCATCCTGTTTTTTGTTTGATTTTGTTTTTCCGGTGCTCTAAATCAATAAACACGATGTCCAGACAAGTTGGACATTGAAGACATTTTATTGACCATTTATGAAGGTGTTGCTCAGCAATTAGAGACCCATTGAATGCAGGCTTCCTGTGTGTTTTTTGTGGCTTTTATCTTTTAATGAAACAATGCTAGTCATTTAGAATCCCACTGAAATAACTACTGTCTCACCTCCGACGATGATTTTAATTCGCTCTTTATGAAAAGATACCTTGCTATAACCAGTTCTCATCACGTAATAAGAGCCTCTGGCGAAGCAGAGGCCTCGACTAACACAGGGCTGCTGCAGAGTTCAGCATCACCTGCTCTGCGGGTGAAGAAAGCTGGGAACAGGTGTGACACTACCAGATTTGTTGCTCCCTCTAATTGAGACAGCATCTGTTATTGTGGCGCGACGCAGCTGGCACTGCTCGGTTCACGGCAACACCTCAACCTCTGGTAAATTGGCAGCCGTGTTTCCTGAAAAAGGCAGATTGACAAAATATTATCCCAAATTGGTTCCTCCTAAGAGCCTCAACTATAACTTTTGTTTGTTTGTTTGTCTGCTTTGACACTTCAGGTGGAGGTTTCCATCATTTTCTACAGCTTTACAAAATTCTGTTTAACTACAACACTAAAACTCAGATTGCTGAGATGATTTTTTTTTTGCCACCTATGAATCCAGAAATGACTTTTCAAGGGCTTAAACATCGTGGTGGGCAGAACTATGACTCAGACTATGACTCAGTAAGGTGTAAATAGGGCTATGTGTTGAACATACCTTGTGCAACACTGACACTGTAATGGGATCCTTCTGTCTACTTGAATCCTAACCAATGACCTTCAGTCTTTCTGCTTTAAATTGTCCAGAATTATGCATATATTGTGCCATTTTTATGCTCATCATAAAACTGTTGAAAGCTTTATTTTTTTAAGTCATCATGGATAAGTGAGATATAGTCAAGTATATCTGTGGGATCCGATAACCTCTATTTGCAGCAGGTACAGTGACTCTTGATCAGTTTTGTCGTTTCACATCTTTCAAAAAACTCTGCAGTGAAACGTTGCTTTTCAAAATCTCTTCTTTTCGTCACTGTTAAGCAGACACGCTTTTGAGTGGAAGCAAGTCTGTGTAGAAATGTGGCAATGTGGGGCAAAGAGCTCATTCAGAAAGCCCTAGCTGAAGGGCAACCGTAAATAAAACCCACAGGAATTAATACCTCATCAGAGCTGCACGTGAGCAAGAGGAAGACAATCTGTGATGCACTGAGAGAGAGAAGGAGAGAGAGAGAGAGAGAGAGAGAGAGGAAGGGATTGAAAATGAACAAATCAGCAAAGTGAAGGAGGAGGAAGAGGAGTATTTGCGTCACACAGCTGGGATCTTATTTATTTTTTTATTTTTTTTGTGGCATCTTCAAGATGAAGGCCACTGCTGGACATTTTTTTCATAATTCACTTCTTTGCTAAGTGAGTTATGCCAAGCGAAGACAAAGTGTAGTCAGTGAACGGTATATCACCTGGAAACTAGCATCCATATGAAATACTGGCATCTCTGCGGCCACACAACACTCATGAAGCATGGCTTTTAATGAGTTCTTTCATTTTCTTTTTTTTTTTTTCTTTTTTTTGACAAACAAGAGAAGGGATGGTAGTAATTTCGTTACCTTAAATTGTGGGGAAAGAAATTTGTTCATCACTATTTCTTCTTGAGAAACTTGCCAGCCATAACTCTGTATTTACTGATTTCTCTTTTCTATTTGTTTTCTTGCAAAAAAAAAATCATATTAAAAGCCTTGTCAAACCACACTGTTTTTGTTGTTAATCTAATTAACATTCAGTGAGTATTAAGTATGTGCCATATATGTATTATTCTTCCAACTAAAAACATCCCCGTAGCAAGACGCTGCCACTTTGCTTGCTTTTTACAAAGAAAAAACAAAAAAACATTAGAAAAGAAAAGAAACATTTTATCTGGAAGACATAATTTATGCCTTGATTTATGTAAATGCACTGCACTAGTAGCAGATAAACCCTGCTCTGAGCAAGGCTATAATACCTCATCTTAAATTTGAGCGTGCGGGATATTTTAGCACCTTATTGAGAGTTGCTGAAAGGAGACAAACTGCATAATCAGTTCAGCTTCAGCACAAGATCCAGTGCTTCACGGTGAAGACCGCAGCTCATTAGCTACATGTGGAAAGTGGAATGTTTCCAAGCCAAAATGAGATGCGTGCAGCTTAAAAAGCACATCACGTAGTCTGACATTAGCCGGCATAAATGTGAACATCGCAGCTGATGAGGCTAAGCAGTCGTGGCCTCTCACTTATTAACTGCATCATTTCACTGAATGTCATCATCTTCTCTGCAAGCATCAGAAATCCACATCCGTCTTTTTCTTACATTCATAATTTGATCGTTTTGTTTATGAAATACATATATATATATATATATATATATATATATATATATATATATATATATGTATATATATCCTTATGAGGATGAGATTCTGCTTCCAGGGATTAACCTGCATTTATTTATTTTTTTCTGACTATTCAACCTGCAGCGCTAATCCCCTCCCAGCTCACAACCATCTGTCCACTGTCCCCCCCACCCTTGTCTCTTTTGTGCCTCCTTGTCTCACTTTCATACCAAACATTACAGGACGGAGCAGATAAAGTGGGAGTCCAGTCGTACCTTTACTTGGGGAAGTCTGAAAGTACAGGCCACAGCTTGACCTTTCACCGAAGGTGAAGCTGCGAACCTGCCGAGGCGACAAACCAAGAGCTCAACAGTAAATGTCAAATAAATTGCTGAGAAGGTATTCGGTCTGGAAGCCCATTAACTTTCCTTCTAATTACATGGATATGTTGTAAAGGCTCATGTCAGAGTCTGCATAGCGGCAGGAAAGAAGGTCTTTATTTGAAGCAGTGGACGGCCAGCGTGTAGAAAGATCTGCACTGTTCTGTCTCTAACTAAATACACACATTGTCATGTATGAGACTCTTAAATCTCCAAATGAAACCTGAATGTCTGTTTCTACACTAACAAACATTTTAACACACATGGCATTAACTCTCCACCGTCTGTCGCATGTGCCAGCCGCTCCATCTCGTCATCTTATCCACAAAGCAAATAGCACTAATGATACGATGGTGAATGAAAGACCCATCAGAATTCACAAGTAAGAACAATTTACACTTTTTGCATCAGATTTCAGTTGTCTTCACCTTACAACTTATGTGATCTGAAAGGATGGCTGCAGGGTCCAGATTTTTAAAAGAACTCAAATTTCTGTAAACAAAATCCAAATTCCTATGAAATGTAATAAAAGAAAAGATGCAACATCTGGTGAGGAATAAATTAGGACACACCCTTGTTTATTACAATTTAAATGGCTATCAGGAGCACATGATTACAACATCATTCCTGAGCACTTTGAAGGAGGCTGGAGCTGTTTAAATATCAGACATTTAGCTTGATCTGCGTCTGTCTCTTGAAGTTGGAATGAACACCGTGGGGAAATCCAAAGGAGTCTCTGCGGTCTTTAGAAGAAAGATTTTTTTTAGCAGCTCATGAATCTGGTTAGGTACTTAATCAGTCATAACAGTGTACACAATATAATGCAGTATTAATTGCATAAATATTTGTTGGCACACTGCCCTGTAAATGCCTAGTTTGTACTTAGACAAACTCAGAATACCTATTAACATTTTTATAAAATAACATTTTTATGTATAGCAAATGCTATATAGCATATAGCATTTTTATGTCTGCGTTGTTTTGTGATGGACTGGCAAATTCCCCAAGGTGCATCCCATCTCTTGCTCAATGGCGCCAGCCTCCTCTCGCCACCTTCCCAAATCTGCAAGGAGAAACAGGTACAGGCAACAGATGGATGGATAAATATCCATCCATCATAGATTCTCTCCTAAGTGCATGCACAGACAAGAAATGACTAATTTTCTGTCCCGCCAACTCTTTTACCCTTCCTGTAGCTTGGAAGCTGACAAATATGGAGAGTTGTTTCTACTAATTGCATGTTTAACACCTAAACTGTGTGTCGGTGCAAAGAGGCGCTACTTGCTTGTTAGAACAGTTTAAGGTTTTAATTTTACTTTTTTCAAACCCTCTGTAAGTTAGACCAGAGCCGCAACATCACATCATGTGTAAAGCAGCATTATTAACCTCTAATTTCTCCTCCATAAAGCTGAGTAGTAAAGGTTTTGATCAAACACCACACTTTCTACTCCGAAGTCACCTTTACGTTTGACAGCTTTTGACTCCAAACTCTCATTTCTGCAAGAAGACGAACAGAAAATAAAACAGAAACAGCATTTCCGCACAGTAACATCAACGATTTCAAAGCAGATTGCACACAGTCGTCGTTGCGTGTAGCTTTTCATGGACCCAGACTCAAATAAAGCAGATATTTACACTTGCACACTTTGTTTATCCTGGAAAGATGTTCAGAAATCTCTCTGTTGTAGTCAGGCAGGAATGCCAAAAGCTTTGAACTCAGCCTCTTGGAGACTTTAGCTGTCATCCGACTGAAGCATGAGTCTGAGCTGTTTTTCACTCCTGTGAATTCATGAGGAATGTGACAGCTTGCATGCACTCCAATATGTAAAGCGAGTGAGCAGCTTGGTCTCTCACTGAGACCCGCATAAATAAACCTTATTGCAATAAAAGCAAAAGCACTAATATGCTTTGAAGATCAATAAAGGTAATGTCACGTGACAAAGTGATCTGATTGGACGGCCACTTATTGTGTTTTTCTCTGCCATGTTGCATATTGCAGGAGCGGGTTTCCCCAGCAGAATAAACAGTCGCCAGAATATATTCACATACAGTAACTTTACATGCAAATCAGTGCTGCTTTTTCAGATATGCATAGCTAGAGGCCATGACAGCGTGTGCATACAGCGAGGCTCTGAAGGGTTTCTTGTCAACAGGCTTTTGATCGCACATCCATCATCTCCCCTGAGAGTGTCAAATTAGCAATAAGCGAAACAGGTGGCCTGCCAGCAGATGCCAAGGAGCTAACAGCAGAGAAAATTGAGGTCACGTTCGTTTAATCACCTCAAGCATAACAGGGATTTGACTTTTGTTTTTCCATTTGATTCAGGAGAAACAGTTGTGTAGTAGCGTGGTAATGTTGATGCGTGGGGCGTCTTCAAAATTTGATTTTCAACTTTTAGACTCAGTGTTGCCGTTTGCTAAAGTCTCCTATATCAGTGGCAAAACTTGTACTTCTCCTCTTTATATATATATATATTTTTTTTTTGTAATTAAATGCATCACTGATTGTTCGTATTCTGATTACACATCTTCGGAAAAATTGGTAAATATGTACGGTTGGGATTTTTTTTTTTTCGCAGAAATACATATTCAATCTGGAGAGACTCAGACAACGAAAGAAAGCGATTAGGAAAGTTTATTGGCTTGCATAAATTAAGTCTTTGGCGCTCGGGCCCCGGCTAAGGACATCGAGCTGTGATTGCGATAAGCTCGGATGAGCATTCCCGATGCTGATAGGAATGTCATCCCCCGGGACCCGACACTGGTGGTGGAGGTCAGTGGACGAAGTGTGCCTGGGAGCCAGGACGGTGGAGGTGGAGAAGGGGTGGAGGTGGGTTGAGCGCAGCAGCGAAGCGGAAGACGGCTTGGATGACGTCCTTATCAACTGGGGCATGGTCGGTAATTGGCCGTGATGTGCTTGGTCCAGCTGTGATTGGTCGTCGGTGATTGGCCATGATGCGACTTGGTCCAGCGATGAGTGGTCGTCTGTGATTATTAACGCTGACTGGATGATGCGGGTGGGGCTGAAGAGTCTTCCAGTTTGAATTTACGCCTAGGCTTCATGATAAAAGATTAAAATGTGGGCACATTGCTTCAGTGCAGAGAGACAATGTTAGATTTTGCCTTTTCCTGCAGCTTGAGAACGAAATTGACCCACTAACTCCGATTTCACACTACAATATACCTATAATAAGGCGAAGGAGGTTTACCCCTCTCCACTGTAAATAACTTTCTTTACTTTGAATTCACCTACATTTTTGTTAATAAAGTTAAGTAAAGGCAAGGCACAGACGTGGACTGCACACTCTTTTGCAATATCTACATGTCTAGATAAATAAAGGGAGATGAGGAAACGCTGTGATGAAACTTTACTGCTGAGAATCTTCTCTTCCTGACTTTTTCAAGCATGTAAATTGAATCCAATAATCGCCTCGGGCAGCAAACAAGATAATTCAGTCTGTAATCTGACCTTGAAGATGACGTCAAGGTCGGCGTCGTCCTTCCATTCATTCGCATTCACCTTGGTGCACTTCTCGTTTTTTCAGTCGCAACAGCCCAGTGTTTTCTCACCGTCACATTTTTCTTACTTCCTGTCAGACTGAGGTATTCGGAGAAAAAGAAGAAGTCTAAATCACGTAGCTGAACTGGGATTTCGCTCCACAAAGCGCTCAAGGGCTCTCATTGCCTTCCGATCTTGCAGTGTTAGAGTTTCCGTTGTGAATTCAACTGCAGAATATGGTAATCTAAATACATAATGTTCTAATTCAAGTTCATAGTTGCCTTCTCGCAACGACCGACTGAGAACAGCAACCATTACCAAGAAACAGAAATGCAACTCGAACAGAATTGTTTTTATTTATTTATTTATTTTTTTTTTAAAGGACTTCAGAAGAGGGAGAAGAAAAAGCATGGCCCAGATAAGATTGTTCTGGAGGATATAAAGGAGAATCATTGTGAAAATAAATTGATTTACCCAAACTTATCCGCTGAGTCCATTCATTGGAATTTTCTATAAACCAACAAAAAGAGCTGCAAGATAGTAGCTGTTTTTACAGCTGCAAATTTTTTATAAGTCGCATGCCTCTCCCAGCTTTTGCACTTGAAGAAAGAACATTCTTGGCCATTTGTGTTTGTGAAATAAGTCCAGCTCAGAAGACAGTTATTAGTTTTGAGGTCTTGCCTTGGATTTAGAGCCGGGCTTTAACTGGGCCATTCCAGAAACCAGCAATGCAACAATTCAGAGTTGCTGTCCTGCCAGAAGCTGAACCTACCTTATAGTGTCTAGTTGTTTTCTGACAGGGTTTCCTCCAGGGTTACTCCATGCTCCATCCACCTACACCTTCTCTCTCTTGACCCTGCAAAAGAACAATATCGCCAGATTTTTAAACTGCCAGCAACTTGTTTCAAAGTGTGGACAGTGTGTTCTGGCTGAAACAAAGTGTTTTCATTCACAACGAACAGTTTGCATGCAGACTAAAAGAAGAAATATGTTCCTGCTGTTTGCTGTACAGTCTACAAGTTTGGTGAAACACTTTAAATTTGTGTTTTTTATTGTTTCCTTTAAAATAATGTCTGTCTTCTTCCCAGTTTTCTTTTGAAGGGAGATATATGGAAATAGAAAAAGAGGTAATAGTTGTTCTGTCCACCTGAGCTAGCATAGTTTGACAGCTCCTCTGAAGTTATAGCCGGTTCTCTGATGATCAACGCTCTCTCTACTTAGTGAGTTTGAACTGGAAACTGAGGGGTAACCAGTAGTTTTACACAGGTAGGCCCATTTACTAACTAGTTAATTAATTAATAGTTAATTAATGAACAGCTGGATGCACAGCAGTTCACTTTGGAGCACACAAGCAAAGGAGGCGGCTAATGAAAAAAATAAACTTTGTGAAAGTCATTTCTTCTTGTCCAGCTTTACAATTACATCCTGGTCATGTTTTGTTGTATGGCACATTTCAGAAACAAGTCAAATAAGAATGCTTTACCTCATAAAAACATCATACAGTCAACTAAGTAATGAGCAATAAAATATCTCCAAAATCATCAATACTTTGCGATGTGTTTGGGCAGAAGGGGCTCATATATATATATATATATATATATATATATATATATATATATATATGAGAAAATACAGCAGCACAAATATGCTGCTGTCTTTGTTTTTTAATGGGATTCAGCCCCACAGATATAAGCTGTGAAGCTCAAGCTGTCTTCTCTGAGCCATTAGAGGTTTCCCTGCATTTTGTTGCAGCATGAGAGTGGAGCAGAACAGAGGTTTCTGCTGGCACAGCACTGCTGGATGTGAAGAGTCATGATTTAGTCAAGAGTCTCCTCATATCCCAAGGACATGTTCATGTTCAAAAGGCTGTTCCCCCTCAGGCTCGTGAACCCTACCCACGAGCCCCTTCTGCCCCGACTTCTTTCATGTGTGCGCATTGTTATTTTGCTGGCGCCGTGTCAAATAGATTTGCTGCTTTAATTGATTGAAGAAAAATAACTGTAGGAATTGTCGTTAAAATAGTATTTGCAACTTTTGGCTGTGAGTAGAGAAGTGGGGAAAATTCTTGTGTTATTGATCCTTCTGGAGATCATTTGTACAGGAGACGTGACCTTTGCTGTCACACAACCGGAGGATTCATCAAGGAACGTAGCGTTGTTTAGATTTATAATTTTACGTCTAGAACTCAAAGTATACACCAGCCTAACCACGCCTGCAGTGTTGCATGGCGAGGAGCCACAACAGCTGAGTTAGTTCCTCTGCCGAGTGCCGAGGAGAGCTTATATATTCTGCACACAAATAGGGTGGAAGCCTGCAAGCAGCAAAAAAGAGCTGTTGTCAGCCAGAGAGGAGGACACACAAAGTGACTGGAACAGGATCAGAAACGCCTGACTACTTGTTTATACCTCTTTCTTAACTTATAATTTCTCACTGCGCTGTTATCATTTTTTGTGATTAGGAAATCGCCTCAACCAGGCAAAACAACTTGAGGGCAGAAAAGGCCCTTTGTGACCGCAGCATCTTCTGTCAAAGCGTCATGTGTAGATTTTTATTTTCTTTGGATTTCATGGGATGGACCATGAAATCTTCATAGTCTTCCACAGTACAATTATGTTTCAGCACAATCTTATGGTAGCTTTTAAGATTGTGAGTTACCACATGTTTGCTGGGCGTCCTACAAAGATTTTGGCATCTACTAAAGGCACAACTTCTGGTTTTCTCTTTAGTTATAGATGGCAGACAGATTCTCAGAAAGCCTATGCTGAGCACCACAACTGATGCTCAAACAAATTATTAAAAAAAATAAAATAAAACTTGCTCGGTTTGGCTCACAAAAAAAGATTGCTGGTGTGCTTAATCAGAATCGTAAACAGCTCGAGCTTTCACAATTTTGAAAAGCAATCCCCCTTCGCTTCTTCAATCCCATCCGACCTCTGTGCTGGAGAGACTTTGAGACGAGCAGAAGAAGGGGAGGACGGGAAGCCCCTCTGGGCTCGGACTCAAAAGACTCACATAAATCCCATGATTTGCCTTGCCGATGGGTACAGTTCAGGTGTTCTCACACTGAGGTTTTATCAAGCGATGACTGAAGATCCATGGCTCCAGTGTCAGCTTAGGCACACACCGAAGCAAAATGAGGAGTGAGGGAAGAGCCTTTTCAAAACCATGCTTTTGAGGTGCAAGACGGGGTTTTACGAGAGTCATAAAGGCGCTGACAAATTACACTGTACCTGAAGTTTCTTCTCCAAACCGTAGTAAAGGTCTTATATACGAACAGTCACCGGAAACTACTTTCTAATAAGAACCTGAAAAGCAAAGTAAAGTTTGTTTTTGGGTGGAACTCTTGCTGGGGTTTTCCCAGAGGACGCTGCATGTCACTGCAAGGTGGATTGTTGCCTTTCTTCGTGAGGATATTTCATGCTTCCCCGCAGTGGACTGACCAAAGCATGTTCAGGTACGTGCAGAATACTCAGCTACCTTTTGAAATCGTCCCTAAGACAAAATCACTGGGGATTTTTTTCTGCAGCGGTATCAACAACACAATTCTTCTGTTTCTTCCTAGCGGGAAACCAGTGGGAGTCTCGATGAGAGGGGAAACTTGGAAAACCCGTCTCTTTGCACACTTCACCACATGCATGTTGACGTTCTCCTCGTAGGAAAACACAGGGCTGCTTGCAGATTTTCCTCACATACCTGTATGTTCCTCTTTTCAAAGTAAAAGGGGAATTATAGCTCTGACAGCCCACATAGGGACTGAACTCCACAAGACTCGGGCTCCAAAGCAGAGTAAAGATAAATGTGAGGGAAGATACTGTAGTGGAGAAACATTTTTAATGAACTTCCAGAAAGATTGGGTTTTTTTTGTTTTTTTTTCATCAAGCGATTGTGATTCTCCACTCATGGCATTTTCATAACTTTTATTTTTAAATTAAGGATTCAAAATTAAAACGATTGAAGATTCAAAGTATTTTTTTTCAAATCCAAAAACATTACATATGGTAAGATTACTACGACTTTAAGCAAACTGGGAAACCCCAGAAACTTTGTAACATCAAGACAATTGGCGGTGCCAAGTTTATCTGTTAAAATATTATGTAAAAGTATCCACCATATTGCTCAATCCCATGATGCTTTGGATAGCATTTCCTGTCGTTTTTGAAAGATCACAAGGACGACCAGAAAAAAAGATGAGTTCCGATCGTAAACCAGGGGGAAAATAACTCAATATTACAAAAGTTGTAATTTTTGCAGGATGGACTGGCCCACGACAAGGATAGAAAGTAGTGACAGAGACATTTGGCTACTCTGTGCATATATGCTTTTTTTATATATATACTTTTCATATTTTTTATGCATCGTTGTTGCTTTTAATTTTTTGAATTTTTTAATGTTTAGTTGAAAATGGAAAGGGACAAACTAACTTGGACGTTGTGTAATTGCATGTGTATATCACGTGGGTGCAAACTGGTAGATTGACTTGAAGCCATTTAGATTAAAATACGTACTTCACTTCACTTTAATCTTTATTTTTCTGCTCACATTGTTACTTTTACAACCTTCCCATTTTGCAGGATTTGTTGTAGAAATCCAAATTCGAAGAAAAGTTGATCATTCAGGGTGTTTGTGTGATTCACTGTGTTCAGATTGCAGTCTTATGTTGTTTTTCTTTAAATGCGCATTCTGCTCTCCCGTCACATTTTCTCCTAATTTGACTCATTCATCTGGTTTTGTGCTGCACCTCAGTGAAACTTCATACTGTGTGATTTAAATGTAAGGGTTGTTCACTGAAGCGCAGCAAATATCGGGTATCAGTTTTCTTATCACGTTGAAGGGATACATCGACATTGAAGAAAAAAAAAAAAAAAGACAGCCCGTTTGAGGTTAATCATATTAAAAGAATATCGGCAGTGTCTGCTGGAGGAAAGTCGTGATTGTAGTCCAGATTCAGACTCACAGCTGAACAAAGTGGCATGGTTAGGATTTTTAAGGCCCAGACAGCTCAGGGGACCTGCTGTAGGGGTGCTGAGCCTTGTTCTTTGGAAGGAAAGCACTTATTATTAATAATTCAGGACCGGCTCCACTTTATTATCAGAGGAGGTGCTTTGTCCTCTCATCGAGCGAGAGCTTAAACCCTCAGTCTTCACACTGGATCTCAGATTAGGAATCAGAGGCACGGGATGTTATGAGCTGCAGACACTTTAGCAGGTGTCCGTCTGGTTCTTGAAGTCTTCTGTTGTCTGCTACTGCCCAGCTTTCTAATTCTGTGGTGTAACTGGTAAGCTCCTAAAGAATACAGAGAGAAAGAATGGTCCTTTAATGTAATAAATCTATTTATTTCTTCTTCTTTTTTTTCTTGAGTGTTATAGCACCTAAATACAAAAAAAAAAAAAACAGTCGTGCTGCTTTTCTTGTGAAAAAATACGACAGCAAAAACACATTAAATAATTTAAACTGGACAATAATTATTATGGCTTTTCAATATGACCCTAACTTCTGATTGGTTCTGATTGATCCATAGCCGTGAAAGGACCGACTCCTGAAACGCTGGGTAAGAAATTCATGAAAAGCATTAATATACAACAATAAAGCCCTGGAGAAATACATGTATTACTGAATACAGATCTTCATGAATAATTTATATATATTATGAATTAATAAATAAGAAATCTCATTACATATATCCAATTTAAGAAGATCTCCAGGTGTTGCTTAATTTAGCATTTTAGCAAAATCTTATTTTTTGACAGCTACATCAACACACTAGCCATTAGCTTACACTGAATTCTGATGACTTGTTTTTTTTTGTTGTTTTTTAATGTACACAGTTTGTTTCAATGCTACTTATGCATTCTTCCAGGTCTCTCTGCTTCAGATTTTTCACTGCCATGCATGTTGTTCTGTCTTAATAAGTGCTATTTATAAAGCTAGAGTACTCTGCATATCAAACGTGAGGCTATTTTACATGTAGTGGGCTTCCACTAAAAGGTGGGGGTAGTAGGGAATACTTCCGAACCGGAATGGTTACCTTATCTCATGCAGTAATTTGCAACGTCACAGTCAGAAGACAATAGAAACATTTCCGGAAGATGAGCTGGGACAAAAGCAAGTTTCACATCGCTTTAGAAAACTCAAAACAAGTGAAAAGTTCAAGCATTAGCTGTCACCAGAGAACTCCAGCAACATTCACAAAACTGAATTAAGTTTTTTAGAGACTTTTTTTAATGTTCTGGTTAATTGTTAACTCCTACTTGCTTGTTGTCAGGTGTGCAAACTTACCTTCCTGCCCTGCGCTGTCAGCCTGTGTGACTCAGCCATTTTCACCT
>VMRN01000069.1:861364-901736 GCA_010277015.1 Poeciliopsis turrubarensis
TCGCCTCCTGGTGGTCCAAGAGTTCCCTCGTCGCCTCCTGGTGGTCCCAGAGTTCCTTCGTCGTCTCCTGGTGGTCCAAGAGTTCCCTCGTCGCCTCCTCTTGGTCCCATAGTTCCCTCGTCGCCTTCTAGTGCTCCTCCCGAGTCGCTGCAGCACCAGAGTGCAAATCACTCTATACTTGCACTCTGCAGACCTGCCTGTTCAAACACCTTTCTCATCTGGGAGGAGATGGCTTGATATGCCCGTTCTCTGTGGATCATAGGTGTAAACAACAGTGGCTTTTTGGTGGTCGGCGTTCCTATTGACATCCCCATACCTGAACCGGGCAGTGCTGATACAAGTTTAGATCTCTGGAATTGTGTGATGTCTGTCAATTTGATGGCTTTATTGATCTTACTCATGGAGTTCTTAAAACACAAATAGTTCTCCGTGATATAGAGGACTCCATAATTGATGAATTCTTTTGCTGTTTTTCTGTCTCTGTTAATCATACAGCAGCGCCAGCCCTTCTTATACTCCGGTAGAGGTTGCTCACTCTCTGGAACGCTAAAAATCTCATGAAAAGGCCTTTTCTTTTTCCTGAAAGGGAATAGCCTGCCACCGTCTCTGAAATGAACACCACTGAAACTGCTCAGTCGGGCCCTTGTTGCAGCAAACCGACTGCTCAGGGTGTGGTGCGTGTTGTTGGTGTTGTCCATCTGCAGCTGCGGGTCGGTGGGTAAACTCCTCCAGAAAATAAGGAAGGTGTCATAATGCTGCCTTAGCTTGGGGTAACTGTTAAAGAGGAAGTCAACAATAAAGAACTTAATACCGGCAGAAAAAATCATGACTGATCCCAATATCTGAAAAGGTAACATGCATGAGAGGACAAAACACAGCCAGAGTAAAAAGTAGAATTTTGTCGTCATCTCTGGCTTGACCCACATGAACAGATTTTTTCCCTTCTCGAGAGTGTCAGCCATCAGTCCAAAAAGGTTCTGGGCTAGCTGGGCGACCTCAAGAACCTGATGGAACTTCTCTTTTATTGTTGGGTCTTCTTTGGGAGGGTCCAGTGGCTCAGTCAGCTCTGGAATGATGCTCCACTTTATCTTCCAGCCTTTGGAAATGAAATAATTTAGAGAAAGGCGGAGAATAGTGAGCAACAGCAACATGGGGATTGTCCAGCCGTGCCACGCTATGTACATGTATGAAATAAAAAAAAATGCAGACACATAGCCAGAGGTCCAGTTGAACAGGGCAGACAGGTTATTGAAAAAATTTTGCAGAGGTATTGCGTCCCGTTCAAGGCGTTTCATATTTTCCTCCAACTTCTTGTGATTCAATGGTTCCTCTTTCTCCACAATCGCCTCCTCTGGTTGGACGAGTAGGTCTTCAAAGTCATGGTACAACCTTTTTAAACTTTTGCTCCACACAGTCTCATCTTCTTTTGGTTGAGGGAATGGACGTGGTGGTGTCTGAGATGACTCTGGTGAAGACTCCTCAACTTCCTTGTGGCGCTCGCTTCGTGCTGTCTTCAGCTCCCGTTTTAGTACTTCGATGTATAACTCATTGTTTTCGAGCTGCTTCTCTAGGAACTGTTTTTCTTCCAAGGAAGCCTGGAGAAGTCTTTTCATTTCTTTCAAATTCATCTCTTCTTCTGCATGGAGACCTTCTGTAGATGGTCCGGGAACAATCTCCTGTTCTGAATTGGATCCCAGAAGCTCTTCTTTGTCTCTGTCCCAAAAGCGAACTTTTGGTAATTTTTCATCACTGGAGTCCAGTGACTTTAGCGGCTCAAAGCACGAAGAACGAATTTTCTTGAGACACTTAGACATTTTTGTTGCTGTTTATTCGAGTCACTGTCGGAGCTTTATGGGCTCAATGTTGGCGCGCAAGTCATGCAAACTATAGAACTTCTTTGATCTATTGTGACGTACATGATGCCTTTTATTACCTCATTAGTGAGCTCACTGGACTTCTGACGCAAGGTCTTGCTTCTGATCGTTGCTATGGAAACGATCAGATCCTTCCTCTTTTCTTTCTTATTAATGTCTCAGATAAATCCGTAACAACTTTAATACAACTCTGTCTGACTCCCAACTGAAATCGAGGCACAGGAGAGCAGTACGCCTGAAATTATTCTTACCACTGTGAGATTTAAGTTCAGTAATCTTTATAGGTTTGAAGAAATCATTTAATTTTACCTGCATGTTTCTTCAGACTGGGAGTAACGCTCATGTTCAGCATTCAGTCAGAGTCCAGACATGACTTTAAGAGAAAATCTAAGGTGGGAGCTAAAGATTTCTTGGTTCAATAAAAATTATGTTAAATCTAAACCTGCCTCGGGTTTGAATAAATGAAGTTTTATCTGCATTTTCTGTATATTTCTCGGTTTAAAAGTGTAAAACTCTTCTAGCTTAGCATTTTCTCCCTCAAGACAGAATCCATCCATCCATTGACTTCTGATTATCTGAAGGCAGGTTGTATAGGATGGAAAGCCAGTATATATGGTACATTTGTTTTCCAGTAAATCCTATGGGCTTACTCATTTCATATTTACTATTTATGAACGATTAAAAACTTTTAATACATTTAAAGCACCATCTCACTTATTTTTATTGTTGTTTAGCTTTTCTCATTTGGATTATCATACTTTTTCTTTGCTAAAGGGAGTTTTAGCAAAGAAAAAGACAGAAGACAGAGTATTCCTCACACACATTCTTTATGTTAACAAGAGAACATTCATTTAAAGCAGGTGCAATCTTTCCAGCAGCAATAGCACCGAAAACCCTTACAACCAAAGCTGTCAACCAATCTTCCTTTCCTCATACACACTTCCAGCCAGTCTGTCAGCCAGGCAGAGCTTCCTGACAGTAAAAGGGTGAGAATGAAACAACCTTCAGGTGTTAGGAGTTAGCTTACATCAGAGGGTATTTGGATATGTCTGTGTGATAAATCATGTTGCCTTTCTGCTTAGGCGTGTTTTGTAATCCAATCAGTGGGAATTAATCTTCAAAAAATAGTTTCTAGTTCAGAGAGAGGTTGGTATAGCTTTGAGGCTACTTGCATCAAGTAGCACTGGATACAGGTTCAATAAATGATGAATGATGGAATAAAATCTCATGGCTGATTTAAAAACTATCAGGGTAATAAAATGATGATGAGGGAGTTTCCACATGAATCCATTTGTTGCTATCATTTCTTTAAACACATAGATTAACCAATCAGCATCTAAGATGATGAACATTTTCTGTTGATATTAGTGCTGGTGTACCTCAAGGCCCTACATTCGGCCCTCTTAATTTGTCCTTGTGTCATAATACTGTTCCTGCAATTTGTCCATCTCAGATTTTCTCATACTTATCAGATTTACATTTAGGATATTGTGTATTTACACATAGTTTAAGATCGCAGACTGCTTAGATGTTGAATGTGTACTTCTTAATGTTGATAAAGCTGTCTGCGGATATTTTTTAAGAACTATAAACAGAGATCTGGAACTAGTAATGTCGTCAGGAAAAACACTGCTATTTATACTGGATTGTAAATACGTATGTATTTATAATCCATAAAGTAAAATATATTTACTACTTTCTATATGTTTAGAAAGTAGTAAATATATTTAATTTCATAAATTTTTGTACATGTACATGAATGATTATGTCACATACACATTTCTGTCTGACAAAATAATGAGGACACAACGGCAAACAGTAGAAAAATTGTACAGAATGAGTAAGCTTTAAAACATTAAGCAAAAAGTCAAAGTCTTCATCATTATAGAGATTTAACCATATTAAATATTTATGCTGGGGGAAAAAAAAACACAATTAAATATTCAGATATTTCACTAGGGAATAAAATATCACAGTATGTTCTTCTGCTGCTGAATAATTTCCTTAAACAAATTTGGACTTTTTTTGTGCAATTAACTGCCAGGGGTTTCTGATTGAAATAATGCACAATAAAAAAATCTGACACCTTTAGATGGGGGCTACACGTTTCCTTTTTAAATAGCAAAACCTTTAAAAAGAAAGATTCTTTATTCTTAGTTTTCTCTGATTCGTCTTCTCGTATAGAAATGGTCTCTTCCTTCTTCACATGTTCTACTAAAGCTCTGTAGAAAGCTCTTAATTTCTTTCTTATTCTCAGGTGTCAAAAGAAGATTTTTGTGTCCTTCTTGGTAATTTCGGGGACGAGTGGAGAGACAGACAGAGACAGACAGAGAGAGAGAGAGAGAGAGAGAGAGAGAGACACAGAGAGAGAGAGAGACACAGAGAGACACAGAGAGAGAGAGAGAGAGAGAGAGAGAGACACAGAGAGAGAGAGAGAGAGAGAGAGAGAGAGAGAGAGAGAGAGAGCAGCTCAAAACTACACCGATCATAAATTCACTTAAAAGCTGGGATGGTTTTAAATATTCACGGTGGAATCTCCAAGAGCATAAAATCTGATTCCAAATTTCTATTTAGCTGTCAAGTTTAATTTTTGCTCCCACAAAGAATGTTGATAGCTATAGCTCCATATAAAAAGAGTCATAGTATTTCTATTATTAATCAGACAGAATTTTATTTCATTTTAACAGCTCCACCTAGCGCTGCCTGTGTGTGCATTATGCTGACAAGAACCTTTAGTGAACAGACATGCTGGAGTCATGCGACTTACAGATGTATGTAAGTCGCATGAGGGTGTAACATTTCTTTAAAAATATACATATATATGTATGCTTTTTACATATTTGTGGGAACTGTTACCATCTCAGACCAGTATAGTATGAGACTGATGATCGGTGAAAAAAAATTAAGCTCTCTCGTCTTCTCCCAGCTCGGTCAGAAACAACCAATCGGAGCCAGAAGGAGGGTCTTAGCACTGGCAGTCGTTCTTGTGTATGTGCTGCTCATACCCTCCCCCATCCTCTCTGCTACGCTACAGCTTCTCTTCATCAGTAGAGCTAGCCAGGTTTGTTAGCATGGCCACAGATGATAACGGGTAAACAGTTTTCCTGAAAAGGTAAGCTGTTTCTCCACTAACACCACAGTGAGCAGCATGTACCCGAGAATGATTGACAGCATTGGTGATTGACTCCTCCTGGCTCTGATTGACTGTTATTGACAGAAAACAGAGCATTTTTAGCTATTGCAACAATAGCTCAGGGAAGGAGTGGATGAGCTGATTTTTTTCATTTTTATTTGTCTTATCCTGTCACAACAAAAAATATGTAAAAAAAAAAAAAAAAAAAGAAATGATAAAAACACCTTTTATAAAAGTTACATGCTTTAATGTCATAAATGGAGGCCTGTGACACTGTTTGTTGTTTGTTTCTACAGTAGGTGATGGTAGCAAAACAGGCAACAACTCAATGTCTCTCTCTATCTAACCCAGGTATATCACCTTAAACCAGAATGCATATGGTGCTAACAGTCATTTATATGTCAACACATAAATGATAAGCATCTGCTGTATGCGTAAGCGTATTCCATGGACACAACTATTTGTCAAACTGATCTACCGACAACATGAAAGGCAAATATTCCACAACAATTTCACTGAACGTCACTGAATAAATTCCAAACAACTGATCTCCGTCAACCAAAAAGCCACCTGAAATTATCTCTACTAGGGATAAAATGATCTGGAAGATTGGAGTGTGAACCGCACATTCTGTTCAAAAATGGCAGTTTCATCAAACAAGCTGAAAATAAAGTGGTTATAAATACATGATTTTAAAAGAGCAGCATGATGACACCATAATGCTTCATGGAGGACAACAAGGGAAGTGCCAATCTTTTGAAACAATGAGATTTTAGTCACGCTAATTGGAAGCTATCGCAGCATGTCCTCTCCTGGATGGTCTTCAGTGCCGTCCGTAGTCTTTTGTGCAGAACAGATCTGAGCTGCATGTGAAAGACTTTCCGCTTTGCTGTAGTTGAAAGAACCTCACTGAAGGCTCTTCCTCTGGGGAAATCCGTGTGGGTTAAGAGAATAATCTCTTTTTTCACTGAAAGGATTATGCTTTTGATTTGGTATGCAAAGAGTGTCTTTTTTTCCAGTCTTAACATTTCTCCCTTGCTTTTATTGCCCCCTTCCACCTCCCCCCATTGAAGTAGAAACATTAAAAAAACACTTAACAGAGGAATATCTAGAGGTGTCACAAACACGTCTGGGGACTAATAATAGAAAATAATTGGTACAGTTGTTTTGACATACGTCACTTAAATCTGGTGTGTTGTCCCCTTAAATTATAGAGATTATTTATATGCACTTTGCCCTTTAAGTACGTTATTTTTCAGGATTTGAGAGATAAATGCCACACGAACTTTAAATAAAAAGGGCATTTGTTTTCGTATAATTTCTGATCTAAAATAAATATCAATTTCTTCCTACTGTCGCAGTCAGGCTTAGCAAAACATAAGTCAACACAAGAGATGGAAATATAAAGTAGAGCTAAGAAAGTGGAATAACTTTCAGTTTAAATAACTGTTCATTTATTCTTGTACATTTAAATATTAACTCTATAAAGCAACAAAGTGGTCTTCCTTTAGCGTCAGGGAGCGCACAAATTTCATGAGAAGTTTATCTTAAAAAGTTGTTTACATTCGGCGTCTAAGCAGTTAATAAAGAAGCGCTTAAGAGTGAATTATTCCATATGGTCCCAGCAGAGCTCTTCGCTCTCAGACTGAAGGATTATTGGTGATTCCTAAAGTTTCTATAAGTAGATGAAATGTTTTAGTTCTCATTACCGATCTCCCGGTTTTTATCCATAAGGCAGACACCTTGTCGACTTTTAAATACGCTTAACATTTTCCTTTCTGATAAAGGCAATTATTAGAAGTTCTACTGAACCATCAATATAGCTGTGCTGCTTCAGGCCTCGGCTGTATGAGAACGTGTTCACCCACTTTTCCAAACTAATTTACAATTACTCCTCTCCATTTGTGTGTGATTCTTCTTCTTTTTTGAACTCCCCTTTAGATATTTATGTACGCTTTGCCCAGCTCTTCTGTGCTTACATGTAATGCTTTCCTGGAAGAGGCCATAAACTGAGCTATTGCACACATTAACGTTCTGCTCTCAGTTTGTTTTCCTTCCACAGCAGACACAATTACCCCTTTGATTTTGTCTTTAACGCTGGACAAAAGCCATTGAATGACCTATTACTGCCATTAAGCTGTCCATATCTTCACCCCTGACAAAATGCTTGTGTGCTCCGCCCTGAACATAGATGTTAACTCTATTAACTTCGTGTGCTCTTTGCTTATCTTTCCTGTAGAACCCACACCTGCCTCTGTGATTCTGTGCTGCTCAACCGGACCCTGGTTCTGCTGGAGGTTTCTTTCTCATATAAAAGCATGGTTCCTTTCTTGCTCAGTCTGGATGAGGGATTCCTGCAAAGCTAAAAGTTTAATGCGATCTATTCGACTTCCATCGCTGACTTATCACCAATTGGCTTTAAATGAGAAAATACATTTTGATTTATAGTAATTTGAAGTTGGACTTCATAAAACTCAGATCTGAGTCTGATTGTAGTGCTGGATTGGAGTTGATTGTATTGAACCGGAATCATCTGAATTGAAATTAGACTGGATTCCATATGACTGGGTCTGAACTGGCATTGTATAAATGAACGGAGCTGAACTGTTTCACAGTTTTCAAGTCACGTTTCTGATGTTTTTTATGTCAATATCGCTCTATTTTGGTTATAAGATCTTTTTTTTTCTTCAATGAAAACGAAAATGAAAATGAAATGCATGCAAAGCACATGAGCCCGGAACCCATTACAAACTCTAGACCTTTTATTTAACATGTATTCAGATCCTGGCTGTAGAGAAATGAGCTGGACTCACAGTTTGAAGTCATGATTTAAAAAAAAAAAAAAAATCAAAAATCAAAAACTACCCATCAGACCACACCACTACCCTGCAACTACAGCTGCCACTCACACTTTCCATCTAAGGTAGGATAAAGAAATATTAAAATGGAGGGATCTGAAGGGGGGATGCACCCCACACACCTGCAGCCCAGCCTTGGTCGTCATCTCACTCTTTGATTCTCTGCGACGTGAAGCAGGTTCGCCCTTTTCCAGCGGTGGTTCCTATTAAACCGGTGAAATCAAAGGAATCCACTCTCATCTTTTCACTGTGAACACGGAGACAGCCTCCGCCTCATTATCGCAGCTGTTTCTCTGGTTACACTTTTATTCTATAAAATGTTTGACTAGACAAAAACCCAGCTGTCATTTGACAAACTGTTTCCAAGAGCGGCCGGCTCCAAAGCACCAAGGTCATCCTGCGCTTATTTTTCGCTGAAATCTTTCCCCTGGCGAATGTTTCTGCCGGGGGAGGAAACAACAAGGTGGAATGTGTCTTTGTAAACAGAGGACACATCACAATAGCTGGAGTTGTTGAACAGCTAAATTGCATACCAACTTTTATGTGCAGACAAAACATCGCCCAGATCTGGAGGACCCTTTAGGTCATGTACTTTAAAAAAAAAAAAAAAAAAAAGTGCGTTTCAACAAGATTGTGTTGTCAGTTTCATGGTCTTCTCTGTAACAGTTTTGTTTAAAGGAACAAGGTCAAAGAAAGGGTAAGAGTTGTCTCCCTTTCATTTTTTTAATTTTTTTATTTCTAAGACAGGAACAAACTTTGCACAACCCAGACTGAACCGGCAACGAAGGGACGCAGCTTATGTTACCTTATTGCTTCCTTTCAGTGGGCTTGTAAAGGACATTGTTCGCATATTAATTACACCATACAGTCCATTTTTATCTTGATGAGCCTCTATTATGAATTGTCTTAAAGATTTAGTTTAGAACACAATACCTTCTCATATGCAGCTTTTTTTTTTATTATTATTATTATTTAAAAAAGATTGAATGTAATAAATATTCTCTGTGTTTGTTACTGGAGAATGGCTTGATGTTTAATCAAGTTCAGGCTCATTCGCATTGACAACACTTCAACACATTTTACCTAAAGTTGAAATCAGTGCTAAAATAATTGCTCTGCCTCTTGGCTTGTGGTAAATGATAAGTAGTTCTTTATCGACTCTCCTAAGACGAAGTTTAAATTGAAAATAAAATCAAAACTAAATGTTTTATCGGAGCTAAACCAAAATCCATACTGACCTGTAAGCCATGTATATTAAGTAGATCGTTTCCAGATTCCCTCTTGACGCAAGCGTATTTGATCACTGCTATATCAATGTTGGTCAAATAATAAACAGTTGGAAAGATGTGGTCTGATCCCACTTTTAAAAAAATTATGCAAACTTATAAAATTTTGTACATTTTGTGCAATTAGTGGCTTTGCATGTGCCATATGGGTTTTCTGAGGGGCTCACATTTAGCGCTTTTGAAGTAATTATTTACTTTTGACAACAAATAGCAGACCTTTACTGGTATGAAAGTCCACTTTAGATTGAGGCAGGCAGGGAAAAGGCTATAAATGGGTCCAATCTGGACTGAAAACTTTCCATATTGACTGGCAACGCATTAAAGTACACGATTGCCTAGGAGCAGGGGCTGTTTTCAATTCCCTGCAGAAAACATCTTAAAATATTTGTTAATGTGGGTTGCTATTTTATTCATTTACCTAAAACCAACTTTGAGGATCTGTAGCAGCATCAACGAAGTGCAAATTCATTGGCAGAGACAGACATTTATCACCTTTATTATCTTAGATAAGCTGTTGTTTCAGCTGAACTCGATCAGGTCTGTGTGGTCGCTAAAACACTCTGAATAGAAAGAAGAAAGAAAAAAAACAAGGGGACAGACTTCTCTACATAGACGGTGGTCGTTTGTAAATTGCCATCTACTGTCTGGCGGATGAAATCAGCCAGGTTATTATAGAAATAATATGTATCGAGGGGAGCTATTTCTACAAATGAAATGCGGAACAGAGTGCGTTTTTGACACATGTGCGGGTCTGTGCTGTGACTCAGAGACAGTGGGTGAAAAATGGATTTCAATTATCTGACAGACATCTATTATTTATGCTGGCCTATAAGCATCGGGGTGGTTTTTATGTTACACCTAAAGGATTCATAAGGAATGTTCTAGAGGACATAACCTGCAAAATGACCAGTGGAATAAATTATTCTACATCAGACTCACAGTTCTGCTGCAAAGCTCAACGCCCACAGAAACTGGGACCTTTCCAGGTCTCACTGAGGAGAAAAGAAGAAATGAGACATATCTGATGTGGTTTAGCTTTGTATATTTATGCTTTATTAACAGCAGTTGTTTGTAAAGGCCAGATTTAATGACGGCTTTGCCTCCTTGAACATGATAAGGTGCTACTGGCTCCCTCATCAGAACAACGAATGTTCACAATTACCATTGAGTTTTCAGGTAATTGTTATTTCAGGTCTCCAGAAAAGAAGGTGGAGTGGAGTGAGAACACAAAGACAAGATATTTAAAATCTGTCTCAAAACCACTGGAAGAGTATGCAGTGTTTTTAGCAGAGATCTGCTGTCTTACTGGGAAGCAGCATCTGCATAAATATCAGATAAGTATCCTTTACTTACACCCTGTCTGCTAAATTCAGCTCCAGGAGTTGACAGATGAGTATCTAACGAAGCCTGTCTCTCAGGCTGATGGAGCTGAAACAAAACACGTTGGCCGCAGTCAAAAACGCTCCGATGAGAGAAAACGGGGCCTAGAGTTTCTTTTTTTTTTTTTTTTTTTTGTTAAATTTGCAGTGAGGCATTTATATAAAACAGAATGGATCCAGTAAATACTGGAACAGATGAGAAGGCAAGCTTCAGCAGCAGCATAATGATTTGAAACATATCGAGATGATCACTAGTCTGCCTTAAGTATTTGCAGAAGAACATCAAAACTGGCCTCTTGGTTCGATTCAAGATTTGAGTTTGAACAGAGGAACGAGAAAGCACAGGATTATCTGTCTTTCTCCCACTTGGTTTGTTGTTATGATAGTTTTAGTCTTTTTTGGCTTTTGGTTTGTAGATCCTTTCGAGTTCAACTCAAACTGTGTTAAGTCGTCTCCCCCTCAGTTTCCTCCTGCCGCTGATCCAGTTTCAGCAGAAGTTTCAACATGTCTGAGTCGTCCGTGCTCACACCACTCGAGTAGCAGCCTATCGGGGGTCTTCATCTCATCGCTATGCAGAATCCTGTTGACTTCAGCAAAGCGCCTCATGTAAAAAGATCTTAACCAAATCTATTCTGAAAAAACTAAGATTGTTTTTCGGGGTGCTGGTTTGACAAGATCATTCTGCACTTCCTAATAATAGAGGAATGTCACAAAACAGGTTTTATGACAATGCATGTTTGTGTATGCACTACTACAGTCTCACTGTTTCTCCGCTTTTCCAGCACTGGCTGCCTCAACGCTTTCTTATGTCAGCCTCTTGAGATCGAAGCTCTCAGAATAGCCCTGCAAGATGGATCGTGAGGATTCTCTCCGTCTTCTCTCATCGCTATGCAGAATCCCGTAGACTTTAGTGTGTCAGCACTTAGCTCTAAGAATAACCCAGCACCCAGGCCAGAATGCATGAGAAGAGTTTCCTTGTCACTAAAGTTCATACCAGCTATTTGCCTGCTTTCTTCTTCCTCGTCTCATTTTGTGTATTCCTCCGTACTCCATTCTGATTAAAGGGAAATGTGATTGGAAGACTATTAAAACAACTACCAAACTGATCTGAAGGGATTTCTTGGAACCAAAATTTCAGGAAAATTGCATTGTAAACTGAGACATGAAAGTCTGGCATTAAATCAAACTAGACTTTTCCTGCTTTGGTTTATTTCAGAAGATTTTAAGAGAGACTTCTGGTTAAGAAGTTTGCATGCACTAGGATTACCATATCTTCAAAAAATGCATGAAAGCCAAGATGATACTATCTGAAGCTACTAAGGCATCAGCCATTACTCACAGTGACACAACTCCTGTACAAACATGGCAACTCAGAAATGATGAAGCTGTTATTTCAAAGGGGACAGGGGAGGAAAGGCAAAATTATTGATGGTAATTGCCCTCAGAGACAAAGATCTTAATTATTGGATACATGTTTTGTGGCCTGATTAAGCTAAACATGACAAGTACACAAGTTTTCTATTGCTTTTACGTGTTCAGTCATAGGGGAGTTGGAGCTGATGTGAATGCCCCATCTTTGGTTTGTGTGGCAGCTGCATTTTTATTCAAATGAGGATATTGAGATACTTTTTCTGTATTTTGATTGGTTAAGAAGCCACCAAAAGACGAAGCTTGCCTTGTTCTCCATTCATGCAACAACCAACACCAGTCGACAAACTGCGCGTGGTTAAACAACTTACACATTTTAAAGAGATTGTCCCATCTTTGAAAGAAAAGAAAATGCAGCTGCACACTGTTGTTTAGATTTTTCTCATTGCTCCTTTCTCACTGCTTATGTCTGAGTCAATTTGTTGAAACACTGTTCGGTGATTAGCTGCACCATTCACATCTTCAATGTAAACTGAGATGACACCACAGTACCAAAGGTCCAGGTGACCATAAAGTGGACCATTTGGACAAGTTGTCTTCTGTGCTGATTTGTTGTTTTGTTTTTTTATATCTCTGTAATAACTCCTGACAATCAGACACTATGGGATTCTCCCGCCTAAACAATTTCAAATGAGGTTAAAGGTTATTCAGCAGGTTGGTTCTTATTTCAGTTGATCAAAAACAGAAAGGAACAGTGGGAATATCGAGGAAACCTTGGGTTCATGTTTTTACTGAGGGGCTCCAGCAGCAGCAGCAGAACAGCAGGCCCTGTGGAGCTTTTGGACATTCGGCACACCCTGGATCCAAGTGATGTAGACATGCTTTAAAACCAGCTAAGCTGCCATGCGCACGTCCCTCATTTCTCACCGCAAATGTTCTGCAGTATGGAACAGTGAGCATGACTCTTCTCTGCATCCCTTCTTTGTTATTCAGTGGCCCTTTGCTGGTGGAGAAAAACCTGGGGTGTGTGGCCTGTTTTTACCCCTGGAACCCTGAGGGATGCAGGCAGCCTGTCACAGCCAACCCTTCCACTTAATATATTATTGATTTGGCTTATAAAAGTGAGGTAAAAGTCAAAGAAACACGAGTGGGAGTAAGTTAATCATGAGTATTTGGCAAAGAATAGTTATATATTGCACCAAAAAAAAAAAAGACCCAATATTTTTAACTAGAGTTGTGAACCACAGTGACAATGACAGATGAGCTCAGAAACAGAACGTGAAATAAGGAGTGGTGGGAGTTTGCCTGGGATGCTGTGTAGAGCAGGTGGCCTCAAAGCGTTGCCTTGTAACAACAAGCTCCCTGCTTCCTGCAGGCTGTTGTGCCACAGGCAGAAACATCTCCATGTCACAGCACATCATCCAGGACCTTTCACTCATTCAGTCACAGAGGAGAGAGGCTTCTTTAAGGTCAAAATGTGGAGAAGTTGGTCGAAAAACAACTATGAAATGGTCTTATGTCTGGTCGCTTTCACTCTTGCTCAATTAATTCGATGAATTTAAATGATTAACCCGCAAATTTTTTTTTTTTTTCTAAATTGTTTCTTAAGGGTGCTATCTTCATGTAAGATTTGTTAAAAATCTGTGATATTTTTGCCCTAACCAGAACTTTGTGCTGCCCTCTTTGGGTCGAATGGTGGCTACTACAGTTGGATTTTCCTGTTGGTTGCAACAGCAGGGTCGATGCCTGTGTCACTGCCCTGGGTTCGCATCTAAAACCATCTCACTCAGACTCACCAGGAGTTTGAATAGCAAACATTTGCAAGCGTTGATTGACAGCATGTCTTTGTTTTGCCCGTGTGATTCGTGTGCGACGTGGACAGAGTGGCGTGGGTCTCCTCTGCTCTAACTGCAGCCAGTTTGCTGCAGGGTGACTGGAAATATGTAAGGACCAATATGTCAATTTCTTGATGCTTAGGAAGAGAGAGTGGCCGATGGCAGCAGTTGCTTCTCACTCTGAGGGCAATTATTGCAGAGCAATGTGTGCGTTCACTCGTTTTCGCCATAGATAAAACTTAAAAGTCACTAGTTGCGTTTATTTAAAAAAAAAGTCATAACATGAGCCTGAGAAGTCTCTAAATATTGTGACAAAGTGATACATTGGCAACAGGTCTTTCCCTCATCCTGACTCCCTCTGCTCAATGTTGTGTCTTGGCCCCGCCCATTTTGGTGGAGTTTTTCAAAATTTTACTGGGTTAGTGCACGTTTTATGCTTTGACGGGGGTTTCGTTACACTTTAAAAGCTACATTTTATTCCCAGCCTCAATTTTTTTTTTTTTTTTTCAATTTTTTGCCAAGCTTATTCTTAAAGCTGAATTTCTGCGTAGGTTTTTACTCAGTGTTGTCATTCTTTCTACACACTCAAATTTCCAAATAACTGAAAATCTGATAGTAGTACAATATACTACATTGTACAGATATCATTAACTGTGTGTACTTTTTGTTTTTCAAGGAAGGTACCAATGGTTAGTGCCTCTGTGTTTAACTGTCTCATTTCTGGATGAAGCAATAACTCTATGCACCAATTGTTTTTCTGTTCTATATGAAGTACTCCCAAGTCCTAATTACTAAGCTAAACACATCAAAACCTGTCTTTAGTCTATGCTTTTTTTAAATGGTGAAATTTCTAAAGGTATGTGGATATCAAGGCTTACGTCTTGACATATTTTTGAGTATGAGGAAGTGTTTGTTTCTGTCATTTTAATTAGAGTCAGGCTTGAATAAATCCAAACCTTCGCAACATATTGGAGTTGAAATGTTTTGTGGCACAGGCCTATCAAATTAGATTTCTTAAAGAAAAGTTGACGCTCATAAGGGTAAAGAATCTACAAAACTACCTTTGAATCATCTGAACTGCATCAGTTCAGGGAAATACAAACAAGCAGAAGACATTTAAAATCCCTGTTATCACGCTGGGGGGGTGACAACCACACCACTGTCTCCAGAAGTTACTCTTTTTTCAAAATAAAAAAAATAGCAAGGAAGGAAGCATATGAATCACATTACCCACAATGGCTTAGCTAAAGGCTTGTTGCTCCATATTAGCAAAAGGTGAAACATAATATCCCTGCAAGGATATCAGTAACAATGTTCTGATTTACAAAATGGACAATACTGTTTAGACAATTAGCCTGAAAAGTATTATTGTGACGAGTCAAAATGATGTGAAAAAGAGTAATTCCCACCAAGTGAGTCATTCATTAAATATATATATATATTGCAAGATCTTAGTTGATTGAGTAATTTGAAATCAGAGAAAATTACTAGAAGCATGATGAAGTTGGGGAAAGAGCAAGCAGTTTGCCACCACATTTCATCTGCCAGTCTTCAGTGCCTCCTAGTGGTCACAGTGAGGAATTGCATACCACTGCACAGCACTACATTAAGACCCCAGGCCTTCAAAAAATACAGACACCGGCCTCTCTCTGTGTGAACTAATTAGTGCGGAAGAGTTTTGCTAATTTCACTTTTTACTCTCAGATGAAGAGTTGTACTGCAGGAGGGACTGATGCATTCAAAATAAATGAAGAGCATCATGTGTAAACAACATATTTGGAAATACCAACGAAAGGTCTCACAACATCAGGTCTTGCAGATGAACAGTGACCCTAAGCATACCAGCAAATTAGTTATAAAGTGAAGCAAACAAAACATTTCACCCAGGTCAATGGGTTCCTTCCAAATGTAAAGGAAATATACATAAATTTTGTTTCTCCCACTTTTCTGGCATTCATTAAATTCCATTATTTAAATAATGGTCACAAACCTAAAAGCTTAGTCTGATTTAATGTCCAGCAGTGGCTTTGTGTGCAAGTATATGGCTTCAGCAAAATGTGAGGAATGGTGGAAAAAAAAAAGATGTAACCAGTCTCTTGTTTTTTTTCTTGCAAAATGTATGAATAGCTGTGTTTACTGTTTTTAGATCTTGCTGGGTCAGAGCCCGATTTGACACTCTGAGAAGACAGGGTTTTTTTACAGCACCAACTTATAGACTCAGAGACTGCAGCAGCTTCCAGGGAAAGATGCGACTACCAAATCATGCACTGATTCAAGAGGTGTTTAATAAAATATGTTTTTCTTTAATGGGACATGTAATTGGTTCAAACAATTGCAGAGCCGCTGTGGGATGAAACAGAAAACAGGAATGAAGCCGAAACACTCCGTGTGTGTGCGGGTGTGCGCATGCGGCTGTGTGTGCGCGTGTGTGTGTGTGCGTGTGCGTGTGCGTGTGTGCTATCAGAGTTACCATGCAAGCTACCAATGTCTGACAACAACAGAGGAGAAAATCTAAATGTGTGAACTCCACGAATACTGGCACATGTGACAGTACCAATATTCATTTTTTAAGATACAAAAACGTAAAAAACAAAAACTGCACTTTTTAAAAAATGAATAACTATCCATTTATTCTGAGTATAAGAGACCAATGGTATCTATAAAGGATAATGTGTAGAAATGCTTGCTGTAACATAGCAATCTTAGGATGAGGCGCTCTTTATGAAAGTGTTACAGCAAGTGTCAAGAAGTTGAAAAAAATGCTCCTGTTAACTTTGTTCCCTTTAAACATGTCTGCTGTCTTACGTTTGTATTCTTTGCTGAGCAGTCGCTGTCGATCAGTTTAGTTGTGCAATGGGGGAATATAAACGTAAGATGTAAGTTTTTCTTATTAATCAGGATTTCCTTATAGTCATCCTAATTTGAGTCAATAATGGGAAAACAAAACCCTGCATCAGATTCTGTTTCCACCAGGCATTTTGGAGTTTTTTTAGGCACAGAAACACATAGGCATACTGTAAATATTAGTAAACTTGATTTCTGAACAGATTTCTAACAAATCCTTTGGCGTTCACAACAACCTCTAACCAGAGCAACAGTTTTTTGATTTGACAGGGTTAATTTACTCTCCAGAGGACTGATATCGGAAGTCATGTTATACATATTTCCTCTCGAAAATGTCTCAAATATTCTCAATTTCATAATTTATTTTTCTTACTTTAGACTCCATTCACCTAATTTTGTTTGCCTGGGGCTGATTGATTGTTATTGATTAAACATTTCTCCATCCGTCCTTCTATTGTCTTCTGCTTGACCGATGTCAGGTCGCTGGGGCAACAGGACCTGGAGGGAAACCTAAACATCCTTTTGTTTGGCTTTTCTCTCCAGCTCATTCCTTCAGGCCAGAAAGGCTATATAGTCCCTCTAGTATAATTTGAAACTTTTCCTCCCAGTGTCCAGAGAACCTGTAGAATGAAAACACGCTGTTTGTTTGTTTGTTATTAATTCAGGTCACATTGGAAAATCATTTTATTCAGTGGTGTGAAAAGAAAAGGCATCTGGCACTTTACTTTGTCAACTGAAGTGTTTTAGATAATTAAACATGGCTCACTGTGATTCTCTGTAGTCACAATTTGTCGTAATTTGAAGTGACCACAACATTTCCTCTGTAGACTGGGGAACAGTTTGGATTGTTTTGGGGGTTTTTTTTCTTATTATTTTTTATATGCTTCCTCATGTTGCTTGACAGGTCTAAGGTTAGTTTGCAAACTCTACAATATATAACATTAAAAAATGTTTGGTACAAGCTGGTCTATTGTTATAACAGCGTTATACAGTATGACACAACTTGTATTTCAGCTGTTGTTTCTCCAGGAAACAAGTGTTATGAGAGAACTTTGTTTTATTTCAATCAATCTATCAATTTTTTTTCGTAAAGCAACCTCTCTGCTGGAAGCATATGTGGGGGGTTACTTTTGGGAGATTGGTTTTTCTGAACTGGGTTTGAACCGTTCATGGTTACAGCAAATTCCAGAGTTGTGACTCATTGCTTAATTTTCTTTGCTTAATGAAATAATAATTAAAATGCATTTTGATTCATTCTTGATTGACTCAGTGTTTCACTTTAAGTGAGATTTATCTATTTCCTCAACACAAGCCTCCTGTGCCGAGACAAAACCGAGTAGGATATGCGTTCAGCGGGTTCATCTTTTTGTTCTCTCCTCCCTTCACAACTAAAGAAAACAGCAAAGTAATGCTGGGTTCCTGAGGAAGCAGCGTACGCTTCTGGGCAGTCAACGCTGATAAGACAAGCCACACGCCTGTAGTGCCAACGCCCCCACAGCCAGTCTTCGTCTTCGACGCACTCCACTTCTCCCACTGCAAGGTCCTCCTCCGTCCCTTCCAGTGTCCCTCTGCCTCTTCTTCTGCTCACAGGAGTTGAATTTTGATCTCACAGAGGCGAACCACCTTCACTCAGGATGGGCTCCAGACCCCCTGGACTGCTGCTGCTTCTCTCCAGCCTCCTCCTTATCTGTAAGAATCCACTGCTGAGTTTCTTTATGGATAAAGAATAATGCATAATTTAAACGAAATCCCTGGATTCTCACTTTTCTGTTCTCCTTCCTCTCGTTTCCCCTTTTACCTAATACAGTGAAGTGTGCCAGAGGAGAGTCATGTAAGTCATGCTTTTTTGTGTTTAAAAAGTATTTTTATGGTATTTTCAATCCATTCAAACTATTTTAATATATTAAGTAGGAGATTTCAAAAATCTTTCACATCATCTTAAATTACACAGAACAAAAGTAACGTGAAGAACTAAATTTGTTCACATTTGATCTTGTCAAAGCTTTTCTTCACATTTAGTTTTCTTAGTAAATCTCCGTCACACCCTCTTCCTTCCCGAAGTGCTTTGTATGAAGTCTTGGGCGTGCATTAAAAAACACAAGCAATAGCTTTCTTAACTAGATTTTCAAAGAAAAATAAAGAAAAAATGTATCTAATTTTATTTCACTTTAGTAGAAGAAGGAGCTTCATTAAAGAGAGTTGTAAAATTTATAGCAGAATTGTTTTTAGGCCTGGCCTTAAAATCTTTTTCCTCACAGTCTGAAGTTAAATCAGACCAAACTTTGATTGCTTTAAGTTAGTTAGAAACACCAAAATTATTTCAATTTACTACAGGCTACAATAATGAAAGAGAAAATATGTCAGAGATTAATACATTAATGTCTTCAAAATCTTTCTAGGGCATAGTTAGGCTTGCTCTTTTATCAAGTTTGTTCTGAAGTCAGGCTAATCGCCTTCAGGAAACTTAAGTTCCCTGAAAAGGATTTCAGCCATATAGTTTTCAAGACATTTGTTTACTTTGTTTTTGCTGAGCTTAATTATGATGCTAACCTACTTTTGCTTGAAGTTACAGTATCTCTAACCAATGTAAAATATTACTTCAGTAACTAATAGTAGACTGTCCAACTATATTTATGTGTTAAAATAATAGTTTTAGCACATAAAACTACACCAACCCATTTCTGACTAACAAGGACTTCTCTGATTAGACCAGGGACACGTTGGTCTGAGACCTGAACAAGCCTGATATTAGTGTCTTTACCTTGCATCATTAACTGTGGTGGCCGGGTTATAAAGTCATGCACTGCAAGCATGCGTTGGTTTGGTTTCGGGTTTTTTTCCTGCAAAAAGGGAAGCGGGTGCTTGGGATTAAAAAGAAGAACACATTATGAGACAGCTTGTTTCTGGAGAAACTCAGTTGCTGAAAAAAAGTGGATGCTGGGAGCTGCACTCCTCAGGGAGACATGGGACCAAACACTGTTTCCTTCCTTCCACTTGTTGTTGTGTTGCATCAGTCATTTTTCCTTCTTGTTTCTGACTGTTTACCTCTGCTGTTGTTTTCTTGCCTCTGTGCTCCTCTACGGGATCCACAGCATTTATTATAGATACTGTTGGTCTCTCAATCCTGCCTAAAGACAATGTTCAGAGTGGAACCGCGGTGATGATTAGGTGCGACGCACGCGTCAGTTCCAGCAACATTTCTTATCTGGAATACCTTTTCAAGTTCATGCGGGATGGTGTTGAAATCCACACAGCCAACACCACAAAAGACTCGGCTTACTATGAGATCAACCCAGCCAGGGCAGTCGACTCAGGAAATTACCAGTGCCAAGTCTCTGTGAAGAACAAGAACAGGCTCAGCCACACCAAGACTCTTGATGTCAAAGGTGTGTTTTCACAACACTACACTGGGGATGTACATTTTTTAGATAAAGCGACACATCATCTGCATATGGCCTAATTCTATGGCTTCTGCAACTCTTATTAATTCTGTGAACATTTCTGTTTTGAGGGATTAATGCCAAAACATTAGCTAAGATAAGAGGGAGACAGCATTGGACACAGGTTCTGAATAAGTCCATCCTGGTCCAGGTTCATAATATGTGAAGTCATATAGGTTATTTAGACACCATCCATCCATTAACATTCAATTTTGGGTTGTTTTCCAAATAAGAATGGGCAAAGCATTTTTTTTTAGATGTCAAAAGTTTGTACGACATTCCCAATAACCTGAAGATGTGATTTTTATGAAAGGCATCTATACAAAGTATTTACTCAGGGAGGCTGAATACAAATGCATGCCACACTTTCACAATTTTGATTCTTCCTTCCTTTTGACAATCATCCACTACTTAATGGCAGTCTTTTGCTAATATGCAAAAGCTTTTAGTGATCAAATGTATTTTAAAAAATTTACTCTGTGTCACTTTTGCAAGATCTGTGTGTATGTTTCAAGTGGTTTTCACTGTCTCTGTGGGCTTCCTCCTTTCAGGCCTACAAAACCCCATTCTTCATCTTAATAATTCAACACCCTATGAAAGTGAGGCGTTTAAAGTCACCTGCAGTGCTCCAGACGAGAAAGGAGGTCTTACCTTCAACTTTTACAAAACATTTAGAGACGGACAACCTCAGCGGATAAAGAAGCAACAAAGCACCAGTAACTTTCTAGAGACCACTCTGACACTCAGCCACATAGGGGACTGCTTTCTGTCCTGTGACTACGAGATCAGTTTGATCTCAGGTCCCACAAGCTCTAACATCAGCAATGAGATTCAAGTGAAAGTCCAAGGTATTTACATGAAGTCGTTGTTTTCCACTAGACAAGAATGCTTAAAGAGAAAATAAGTGTGCCTTACGTTTTTAATTTATGCTTCACAGAGCTCAACATCGTCCCAGAGATGACTATATTACCCAACGACATCTATGAGCCAGATATAGTAGAAGTGACCTGTAAAGTACAGATTCATTTAGAAGACATTGAAATATTCCTTGTAAAGGACCGGACTATTCTCAAAAGAACCACGGGTAAAACGCTCATTCATCGATATAGTCCGAAACCGACAGACTCTGGAGAGCTTGTTTGCAAGGCAGAGTGGAGAAACGTCCAAAAAGAAAATTATAAAACCATCAACGTCAAAGGCAAGTCAAAGTGTCCTCTTTACTAAATGCCTGATGTAGCACCAGCTAAATTGTCGCTGCAACTAAATTATATACAATGACAATTTCTATATTGTACATGAATTTTGTTCTCTTTATCCAACAGAGGTATTTTCAAAGCCCCACCTGTATTTGCAGCCTGTGGATGTGTTTGAAGGAGAACGATTCAGACTTAACTGTTCAGTAAAGGTTTTTTTCCCTGAGATGATTGGTAAAACTTTGAAATACCACCTCTACAAAGATGGCACAGAACTGACCAGTTCAGCCACATATGTTGCTGTTGCACACCCTAATCGTAATGGAAACTACTCCTGTAAAGTTGAGGGCACTCGTATTTCAATCAATTTTCACAAGGAGAGCGAAGCAGTTATTGTTAACGCTAAAGGTAAGTCCTCTGATGTATGCAGTTTTAATCAATTCAACCATTCTCACATACTAAAGCCCTTTCGATGCCCCAAATTATTGGCAGATTTAAATTTGAAGAAAAGGTTTTAATTTTAACTCAATTTTTCTTTGACATTAAAATTTTGGAGTCCAGAGGGCTAACTTTAATCCGACAGAGAATCTGTGCTTTAGAATAGCTAAAGATTATGGTGAAGAAAAGATGGGAAAGACTTATCGAACTGCCTTTCATTCTTTCCTCTGTCTTGTTGTTCTTCCCAGTCCCTGTTTCAGATCCTGAGCTGAGTGTGGTCGGCGGCAAAATCTTTTTAGGCAAGAGATTTCAACTGATCTGTCACAGTCATACGGGCACTTTTCCCATCAAATACACCCTTTTTACACATAATGGGAGGAAGATGAGCAGGGAGGTGAGCAGATCCGAGGACCGGGCTACCTTTGACATACCTCCAATTTACAAGAGCTCCGATTTAAAAACATTTCTATGCCATGCAAGTAATAATCCACATGCAGCTTCAAAAACAGCTTCAGGGCAGCATCTACTGAAGTCAACCAATATTATTGGTAAGTCGTGTGCAGCAATATTATAAATGTTGCTTTTTCAAATTGTTCATGTGTATTTCTAACGCAAGTTCTGTTGCTCAGAGCCCATCTCAAAACCAGAGCTGACCATTCATCCCAGCCAGGACGTCACTGAGGGACAAAGTATAAAACTCGTCTGCTCTGTACAGACAGGCAGTCGACCCATCAACTTCACATGGTACCACCAAGAGTCCAATGGAGCGCTGGCTTCCCTCTCAACCAATAAACTAGAAGAATACCATAACATATCTAGCGCCAATAAAAAACACTCTGGGAAATACTACTGCACGGGCACAAACCCAGCTAATGAATCCAAATGGAGTGAATCTGTCACAATCGAAGGTGGGTTACAACAAGTTAGCACGGTGTGCAAATTCTTGTAATTATGACTGAAGTGTCTTTCAGTAATTGATTATGGAAAAAAAATGTCTTCCACAGTGAAAATGGCAGGGTGGAAGAAAGCACTTATCATTGTCTTTTGCCTCATACTTCTCCTCATCCTCTTCCTTGTGATTGCCTTAAAAACACGGCTTTTTCATTTTAAGAAGAAAAGAATGGCTAACTTGTCAGTGTAAGTAGTAATTGCTCATGGACTTATTCAAAGATCACCTGTCTTATAGGGCACACTTCATTATTTCTGCATTTATTTGTGGACTTCTGACTCTCAATAGTTGTAACTTATATTTCCATGTCCAAAATTGAGGACTGTGTAAGAAAGTCTTAAAAGAATGAAACCATGCAGATACAAGGCAAGTGAAAATACCACTGAGAAATGTTATACAAGAAACACCTGGTTCAGATATCAATCTGTTCCACCATGGAAAAGAAAAAAACTTGGAAATTTCATTCCCTTTAAGCCAAGAATATGAAGTAACTACTTCTTTGCATTTGGGAGAAACCACCCAGTTCGCCTACTTAGTATATGGCTTTTGGTTATTGTGCTCACACTACCATGGTTTATGCTCCAATGAGAAGGGACATAATTTTGACTCTTCAGCTTCAGTCAACACCTTGTCGTTAATAAATGGTAGAGCGCTTACTATTTCAAGAAGCCCTCTCTCCAAAATGTGACAGAGAAGTGTGTCACAGTTCTGATCTGCTTTTATTCATGTTAGTACTGTTAGGATTTGAATGTTATGTTGCACTATGATAAAATATGCTCACTAAGGTCATTACATGTCTAAAACACCCTCTGTCCATTGTGCTTTGTCTCAACCCAATCCCAGGAAGTCAGTCAGCACCAAAGTAGAGCGACTGAGTCTCACACAAGCTGAGGTCATTGATGCAAATGGTAACATTGGTCATCCATCAAAGCAATGCAGTGGAATCCAGTATGCTGGAGTGACAAGAAGGTTTTCTTAATTAACACTGCTGATGTTTTTGTCTACTCTGTGCAGCCACCCCAACCATGATGGGAAAAAGTGTTTGGAGTGACCAGGTCTCAGGTTCTGGTGGGTGTGATGCGTCAACGGCTGTCATCTAAACATGTGGTATTGAGAATGCCATTTTAGAGAAAATTAACTTTGACCAAACTGTTGTGCAGAGTCGGAAGACCAAAACAGCAGCATGTTGCCAGAAAAAAAGTCTGAACCCGAATATACCGAGGTTCAAATAAAAGACGCAGACCCAGCCAAAGGTGAGAGATTGCATCCATGCGAAAAGAAAAACACAAATGTAAAGTCATACAGCAATATTCTTTTAAAAGTCTAATATTTTGTTTCACGTTAGCTCCGGTGAAGCAGGGCACGGACGTCATCTACAGCGAAGTCCGCAACTCGCAGCAAGGTATGACACTCATCGCTCGCTTTAGTGAAATCCTTAGCAAATCAGCGAACAGAAAAATTGTTGACATTAGGGAGAGAGAGAGAGAAAAAAAACAGGAAACAGGATCAACCGAGACTGTGGACATTTCATTGTTAGAGAAAGAATGACCCATTAAAAACAGTAGGCTCAGTCTCCAGGTGGCCACTTCCTGCTTTCGTCAGAGAGAACTTCCTGTTCAAGCAATGCACACAAACAGTTTGCGCTCTCATTCAAATTTAGTGACCAACCATTTAATTGTTCAATGCCAAGGAGACTACTGCTGCCCATTGTCTAGTAATGGGGTTGTTTTGCTGAATCAATGTCTTTCGCTGAAATTAAAGTGGAAACAGTATTTCTGTAAACCATAAAACCTGCCTGTGTTTGAAAGCTGTGTACATGGTAACAATGCATTTTAAATCATCCTGAGAAGCTCCTTGTTTCCTGGAACCACTGCACTTCTTGTGGAAAGTATGGAGTAAGTCCTCCTCCATATCCTTCTGCTTTTGTTTCCTGAGAATGTCCTTTGGCTTTGTTTTGCAGGTGTCCCAGAGGTGCCTGATGGTGTAAGTGACTTTTGGTTTTAGTCATGCATGCACACCCAAACACATGCATGAAAGTTGTTTTGTTTTTGTTTTTTTTATCCAGAGTCTTTGCAGTAATTTTCAACAATGTTACACAATCTGAGAGAAAGAAAAGTTATTAAACTAAAATTTCAGATGACAAATTGGTGGTCTTTGGAAGTGTAGAAAGATGAGGCTGTGATAAATCATGTCTAAATTTTACTCACATTTTGTATGTGACAATGTATTCTTCATAAATAACCTGAAAAATAAACACGTTAGAAGGAAAAATCCCCCCCCCCCAAAAAAAATAAAGCTGCAATAATCTAGTATTTATGCCCTTAAATTAATACTTCGTTCCATCAGAAGACCCAGAGCATTAACCTGCCACCACCATGCTTCATAGTAGCCGTGGTGTTGTTTGGCATTGGAATCAGCCTTTTGGGAGCCTCTAAAGCACAATCTGTCTCGTTTTTTCATCAGCAATGGAGAAATGCCCAGTTTTATCTACATTATAAGGCGTCGGGTGAACTTAAATTCGGATCGATCAGAATCTCTGTAACTGATGACAGATGTGAAGCCAAGACTAAATGATTTTTGCAAATTTTAAAATTCTAGTATTTTTTTTCTCTTCAACATGTTGTTTTTGATTGAAAAACACCAGTCATAGATAATTCAAATTTAGTTTGAAGTAGTTTTTTACACCACAAAAACGTGGAATTTCATGTCTTCTTTCAGTTCTTTAGCATTTAATTGGATATATTTTACTTCACTAACAGTGATGTGTAATTTAAACTTCTGATTGTCACAAAAGCCAAAGCATGCTCCTTTGTTTAACGCTGGAAGATGCATTGTTCCTCACATTTCCGCAAGCTCATTTCCTCCAGCTTATCTTTACATTCCTCTTTTCAAAGTCTTTTCTCTCTGCTAAAAGAGTTCAGAAAAGTTACAGGACAAAAAAATTCAGCATTTAGGACGTTTTTCTTTCATCTTTTCATAACACTCATCTTGGTATTGCTTCTGCCTTACAGTTAAAAAATACACCATCAGTCTTCTAATCCTTAGCAAGGAATACAACAATTTTCATCTGTTCTTATTGCTGTTATTTAGCTCTATTTGTTGACTTGTTTCTGATCACTGTTAAACATGATTCGTTTAAGAATCTTAAACTCTGAGATTTCTTTTATTTTCTCTCTTCTTAATCTGAGTTTTGCGTTTCTACAGAAACCAGTGGAATATGCACAGCTGAATCATGACGGAAATCACCAACCTGACAACAGTCAGGTCGTCGATCAGAGCCTGAATCGTGAAAACATAACTGATTCTGAAAATAACACTGATGTTCACACTGGTGACCCGGAGGAAGGAACCTGTGACCCTGCGCCTGACTGTTGATGATCCGACAAACACATTTGTTCCTCTTTTCACCCATTATGTTATTGCAGCTGATGTTTTGTTTTGTTTTTACTAAAAGAAGCTGAAACCTTTTACATTGCACAATTGTATTCTTGTATTATTGCTGAATTCTGTTAAAAGGTTCCTTTTTTTGATCACATGAATAAAATGTTTTGCTATTAAGTGTCATGTTCTGTTTTTTGTAAGGGAGAAACAGCAAGTGTCTCTTTGAACCACAAAGACTAAAACTTAAATGAGACTATTAGGTGGGGGGCTTTGAAAATGTATTTATCGTTCACATTTTCTACCATTTTGGATTTTCTTTTACATCCAAACTGCTTCAGATCATCCAAATATATAATATCAGCAGGGGATAACTTGTTGTTTTTAAATGGTAATTTTATTTCTTAAGAAAAGTTATCCAGACTACAGCCCAAAACCTGAAACCTGGTTGTGTCATCCTTTGCGGCAACAACAGATTCATGCATGAATTATGAAACTTGATGTCAGGATGTTTTTCCAAAGTGTTTTTTTTATTTTCTTAAGGTATAAAACAAAAAGGTGGGAAAAAAGAGTTGGTAAAAAAAAAAAAAAAAAAAAAATGAAAGAAACAAAATTTTTCTCGGACATTTTTTCTACTTCATGAATTGTGATTTTTTCTGAATACAATGTTGTTATTCGGAAAACACATCAGGAGTATTAGTTCTTAGGGCTTAGTTGTCACAATATTCTTTTTTTTTTACCTGCAAGAGTCCTCTCTAGTAGAAGGAGGGTCTGGGTTGTTCAGCATGCGTTTTCATCTGTCTGCCATATTGGATTTAATCTTTTTTTTTTTTTAACTTGCAGTGGATGGCTCGTGACGTTGGTTTCTGAAAACTTGTCCGAGTTGTATGCCAAATGTACATGCTGTACTTTTTAATAAGGTCTCTGGGATCAACAAGATGTTTTTAGGAAACATGAGATGAGATGGCCTTTGTGTTTACTTTGATCAGCTGTTGATTTGGCCTTGATCCTTTCTAATGAAGTCTCTTTCTTACTGTTGAATCCTGAGCCTACCGAGGCCTGCATTGATTTAGGTGTTGTTTCAGAATGTTTTGATCCCTTCTCGAGTCTTTGGAGAAACTTGTGTGGTCAACTACTTTCGGGATTTTCTCCATTTGTTGTATGGTGACTCTAATAGTGGTTTTAGATTGATTAATATCACCAAATTAAATTCTCATCTGCTCATAATTTTCCTTAAATGAGTTTGCATGATGTGTTGATTCTTATAAGACAGGTTCTATTTAAATGGGTTCTTGATTCTACAGTTCAGGCAGATATTATGTTTGGGTGTGGCTAGTTAGATTGAATAAAACTAGTGACTGATTACCGGTTAATTCATAACTTAATAAGGGGGGAAATTGTAGTTTTACACAGAGCCACTTTAAGTTTGACAAATTTATTTCACTTAATAAAAGAAATTATCATTTGAAATCTGCCTTTGCATTTACTCCTGTTGTCATTGTCTGATATTGACATTTTTTTTCATGATCTGAAACACAGGAAAACAGAAGAAACCTTGACTGAGATTCTGCAATGATCATTCACACCACTAGAGGACATGCTAGAGGCAGTTCTTCAGTGGAAACTATATCTTCTGGCTGTATATCACTATATCATCTTTAATATAATTAGGTCTGTTGCTACAACAATAAGTTCATTTTCCATTATCTAAGCATAAACTAAATGATCAACAATTTGTTTATTGTTGATAAACAAATAAACACTCATCCAGGCCAAAGCCAACAAGATTCAGGTCAATCCCACTGGATCAGAAGATCCTATGAGGACTTCTGGCAGAATTTAAAGGCTAAAATGAAGTTAGGTGGAATTATATTTGCGATACCTAGAAAGGAAAACGTCTATCCCAAAGGATTTGTTCGTACCAGATTTGTAGCAAAGTATTCATAATTGACTGTATATGTTGCTAAATGTGGTGATTTAGCAACAATCTATAGTATATTTCACCTTTTTGTGATGCATTTCTCAATTGAGTATTTAAGGATGTTTCCTGTTTGCAATTTCACTAACAGCTTAATAATTTTAAAATACAAAACTGCAATAGTCATAAGCCTGGCTGTACATGGACCATCAGAGCGCATGTACTCTTCATTTAAGTCACTGCATCGTAGCTTCGCTCAGCAGAGGTTAAATAACCTCCTCAAGTTAATTTGTGCTTAAATAAACTGAAGACAGAAAAAGATCTAAAGCAACAACTGCCAAACAAATTAACCAGCCATATATTTCAAGCTGTATGTACAGTAAGCATGTACAAATAATGTCTTCAGTCCAGGGTTTATACATTAAAACCTACTTGAATAATTACAAACAATTGTCTTTTCTATCACTCCCAAATGTTTTAGTCAAGAATCAAAAAGTTAATGAAAAAAGAATCTGTTGGGAAAGCGATTAAAAGGTTTCTGGAACAATTATTTTCACCAGGTTTATTTAGATTACTTTTTTTCCCTTAACAATTAAAATCATCTTAAATTTCCTGCCCTTTCATTTATGCACATTATCTTTGGCTAAAGTTTTAGGATTACCTAAGTCTTTAAATCAGTAAGGAAGCAAATACTTTTCTAGGTAAAACTCTTTACTGCATAAAAGAGCATTGGTAGTTTTGTTTGTCTCTTTGAAGTTCATTAGACCTTTCAAACAAGCTTCAAGACTTTTGTTAGTTCTCATTAAGTGCTGCAGAGCATCTGGATTGTGGGAATCTCCTTTTTGACAGGAAGCTCTTACAGAGTCTCAACAACAGATCGCATGTCTGTGAAAATCTGCAACACTCTACACCGGTGTATACAAGGGCACTTCCACAGACTCACAAGCTGCTGTGACTTGTTCATTAGCATGTGTTATGATCTGTGTAGAAGAGACTTCACCTCACTTTCTAAAAGTGAATTTATTCTAATTACAGCAGCTCAAAGACATGCCAGGTTTGCACTCTCCCTTCATCTCAGAACTTTATTTACCGAATGTGAACTGGCTTAATGAATCCATGCGTATGTGGTAACAGAGAGTTTTACAATATTTTTTGAGTGTGTACCATTCCCTCGAACCTCAAACGGCTAGTCCACGCAATGATGAGCGTCCTTCTTGGCTTCATGGTCCACAGAGCTGCCAGAATGAAAACACACACGTGTAATAAAGACATAATTGTACTTCATTCCACTCATGTTTTATTCGTCACATTACTTAACCAGAAGCCTGGACTTGACAGCGGGGAACAGTATATTCTGAACTTAGGTGCACGGTAATAGATACTGTGTTATGTAAGCGCATGTGTGGTACAGTACCATTAGAAAGCTGCTGGAGTGAAATTAAACTTCAGGAAGAGCGTTTGCATTGATGGATTAACGTACTAAAGATGCAAAACACATAATTAGCTGTGCTTGGAGGTATTGACTTGGGACTGTTTGCTGCACTGCTCCGGGTCAATCCAGACTCTGTACACTCTCCCCAAGGATGGCTCCTGGTATGATCTGGAGATGATGGATCTGGTACTGTTGTGTCCCGTAGTTATAATACATGAGGTCAGGTGTCCTGGCAGGATTTACTATACAAGGCATGACCCTTTTCACATGATTACCAAAGTGTATCGTGCCAAAAAGTATGATTTAAAAGCAAAGGTGACTTGACTTTGCTTACGTATTTCAGGGTTAGATAAATTCGTCTAAGAGTCAGAGTGAAGTTCTCTGCTCACCCGCCTTCACCGCCGCACGTACTCTGTCTCTGTCACGACCATGTAATCATATCCAGCCCTTTCTGGATCTGGAGCACCACTCTTCAACTTTCATTGGCTGTTGTGCTAAAATTAGCATAATGGCCCCGGGGAAATGCATTCTGGGAATAAATTGCCTTCGGCTTTGGCCTTATAGAGCTGGTCCCTTTCCTGATTTTCAGTTGCAGCGGTGAGGTCATTAATGTCTCGCTTAGGCAACTGAATATTTGCAATCATTTGCTAAATCCTCCTGCTTAATGTGGCTTTATAGATGTGACAATTATGATTGCAATTAACCACCACAAAGTATCTTATATTTTATTAGAGTAATGCCTTTCTCTAATAAAGGCATATAATCCTGAATGTCCAGCTGTGGTAATAAATCATAGCCACATGGTTGCACCAGTTACGTCACACAACGTGATTGAGCACATGTTTCACTCACACCTTTAAGGGAAACAAGTGACAGAGCGAATCTTTTGTTACGAGAAGCACATTTATAAATCTGTCCTAACAAACACATAGAATGCAAAGAAAGAATTCTGAAGATAAATCATTTAAAGTTTTTGTTTGTTTTTTTTCTTCTACATAAGACTGTAGTCACGCTGTTTCTTATCTTAACATGTATGCATGTTAGTGTACCAAAAGAATTTCAGGAAATTAAACGCATTTTGTTGAACTGATGTTCAACGAAGTGTCTGTCTCATGTATGAGACAGATACGGTTAAATTCAATAAATTAAAAATTCATATTCAGATTGGGCTTGATTGTCAGATTACAAGTACTTTTTGAAAATAACACCCTTAAAGCAGTTTTCAAACATGATTTTCATTAAACACACATTTCTGTGCTACAGGTGTGTATTTTTTCTGGTCTGATGTGATGTTCAAATTTGAAATGTCAGGTTTTCATTACCTGTATGTATAAAATCATCTCAATTAACAGAAATAAAAGCTCTCAAACATCTGTCTGGGTGTAATTAATGTTTCACTTAATGATAAAGTTACTGAAATAAAAGAGCTTTTCAGTAATGAGTCTGTATTCCATCTATATTGGGATGAAGTATACAAATTTTACAAGGGATGAACCAAGTTAGATTCTGCAATTTTGTGGCCTCTCTTTGTGGCTCTGGATGTGGCTCTTTACTCCAGAGCCACATCCAGAAATTCACATCCACGTACCGATGTGTCTGAAGCCACATCAGTACGTGGTAGTTGCTCTCAAACCTACAACTTTCTGATTACCTCACTGCAACTCTTCCCACTGAGCTCCAGTCGCTCCGGTAATGAGATGTAACAAAATAGGTTTGACTCCCCTGACATGCCAGCAACTCCAAGCGTTCACCATACCAAGATGAGTTTTCATTAGTTCATACAGAGAGTCTGCACAGTCTAGCATGTGTCAGTTCCCTCCAGTGACATTTGTGTGTCATTTATATATGGTGCCTATGTAAGGTGTGTAAAATACAATATGAAATACACAAAAATGTTCTGCTGGAGAATTATTTACCTTAAGTCCATGCATCTTGTTATAGCACAAGTGGATATACAACATTATGACAAGGTTAAATGTTAAATGCACTGATGAAGTCAAGTGGTTAAAAGTTTTAGATAACATGCTTTTTGACTCGATAAAACTGCTAAAAAAACTAAATAAGTTACTAATCCAAATAATCAGAACAATTGATACAATTCTTGCTGCTTATCTTCACCAGATAAGTTGCAAAAACTGGCAGAATCAATAAAAAACTAAATTGATCTTGTTTTGTTTGGTGTACAACTGAGTAGAAAGACAAATAAAGAAATAAAGCCATGATTTATGCTGGACAGCTTTTTCTGAGGTGGACTCAGGAGAAATATGTATGATGGCCATTCATACAACATGCACATGTTCAAGGCACTGTCTGCTTTGAACTGGGTGCAGAATCTATATTTATGAAAGAGATCAAATTTACATTATATTTTGCTGCAAGCAACAAAACGGTTTAGGTCATTCAGTTGTGTGATCAGAATTGTCCTTCATTTGATATGCAAAGGAGACATTACGTCAGTCCACCTGTTTGCTGTCCTCGATCTGTAATTATTTAAGCCTCGATGAATCCTGAAAATTAATTCTCACAACCTTGTTCCAACCAAGTTGAACAGGAGAGAGAAGTTCAGCGGACACATGGCAACTTTATTACTGAGACGCCCATTGTGTAAGAACAGATTAAAAAATTAGGAACACTGATGCAAACTTTTAACCTCTGTTCTCCTTGCCCACGGACGTGGACTCCAGCTAAAGTAACCCTATCTCCGCACAATCAGCCGCTCCAAGTGCCTCTGGTCTCATTGTACCCCGGACAGCTGCAGCTTTGTGTATGAAGAGCTTTGCACCCCCTCTCATGGGACAATTTATTCACAGCTGTACTGTGAGCCATTTAATTTTGGATGACACAGGTCACTGGAAAATATAAGGAGTGTGCAGAAAGCAAAATTCATCCTAAATCCAGTGTATAGAAATCTGCAGTAGCTTAAAAATATATTTTTTAAAAATCTGTAAAGGCTTGTGCCAACATGCAGATGAACTGACCAAGATTATAAAGTCATCAAAAGGCTTCTTCTGCAGGCAGAGCATAATTTACCAACAGACAAAAATAACCTAAGTAAATGCAAAAAGCAACTTTTTGCTTTGCTTTGTGCTTGATCAAATTTTGGGAGAAAAAAATTTAATCTGTCTGAAAACCAGTAGTAGGTTTTCAGACAGATAGTATTCTAGTAAGCCAAAAGCAACATATTCTGCCACGACTGAAAGGATTTTCAGAAAAGATTAGTCTCAAAAAGTATTTTTAAGCTTTCTTTATAGAGATCTGGAGCCAAATGGCAGTGTGTCAAAGTCTGAAGGGCTTTTTTAAATAGTGTGTTGTATCAACACAAGTAACTATATTACATTATATTTACACATAAATGGCAGATTTAACATACTGCGATATCATTCATTAAGATTAACCATTTCCAAATATGAGCTCATGAATGGAGGGCAACAGGAAAGTTTGTGGTTTTAACACAACAAAAGATGCAATAAAGTTAAGTTCCTTTTGCAAGGTACTGAATGTGTCCTTGAATAAACATATTGCATGTCTATTTACAGTAATTCAAATATACATTTGGATAACTGTATAAATATTGTTTCATCCATCAATTCAAACATCCAGATCCAGTGAGAATCCTAGAGATCCCTCCATCTGGTGACATCTGTGGGAATCATACTGAATCTAAAGCCTTCCCAGGTTCTTTGGGAAGAAGAATCTCCAAACAGGGACCCAGGAGGCATTTTAATCAGACGTCCAGACCACCTCAACTAACCTTATTTCATGTGAGGAAGCAGCAGCTTGGATGACAGAGTTTCTCAATGGCTCATTTGAGCCATTTGTTCTTTTGATCAACTACAGCTGAGGGTCAGAAGGTAGACAGCCTGGTAAAATGAGAACTTTGCTTTTTGCCTCAGTGGTTTTAATTTCTAGGAAAATGTTACAACCAGCGGGGGAAAAAATTGCTAAGCTAAAATAAGAACCGAATCTGCAAACTCTGTTGTAGAGTCAGACAGAAATAAAACTGAGGCTGCCAGGAATCTGGTCATGAGTTCAACAGAAGATCTCTAGCAAATACCTAGAAATCACATTTGATATGCTGTAATCTGAACCACCAACAAAGTAGTAGCCAGAGATTTTCTTTTTATCGGCGGCTGTTGCGTTTCGCTTTGAATTTCCCATAAAGAAATCACCTCTATTGAAGCACACATCACGGTGTCCACTCTTTCCCACTAACCCACATGGGATTACTGCTTCCAGATTTAGATGCCAACTCCCTTATTTCTTCCCTCTGCGCGTGCCGTAACCTGAAACTTGTCGACCTGAGCGAGTGTCCTCCAGTGGGCCATTCAGGTCCAGACTCGGGCTAATCCCCGCTGTGCTTATAGCGGTCCAGGTGTGCTTGTGTGTTGACTGACCCGAGCCACAGCACTGCTCCGGACATTACATGTAACTAGAAAAGCAGAGAGGTTTCGGAGAAGCCGATGGGACTGTATTAATTGGGAGTGGGGGGTGGTCTTTCTTGCAAGATATATCGAATTAAGATGGCAAATACAAGAGCGGTCCCATTGCCTTGTAATATAAAAGCATTGAGCATAAGTCACATTGACCTTTAGAAGCACAGACTGGATTTCTCACAGCTCATATTTTTGAAGTTAAAGTTTCAACCAACCTCCTTCTTACTTCCATCAATAAACTCAGCAGAGTTTTAAAGAATCCATAGCTGGATTTTCTGCAGATAGATTACCTTTACTAAAGGACCATTGTTAAAAAAATTGTCTTATCTTTGGCTCTTCCTCAATCCTCTCTGTCCTTCTTCTCTGCCTGAAAACGGAGCAAAAATCCTGAACATCAGTAAAAGCGAGGAAATCAATGTATTTCAAATATAAGTGCATTTAGACTCTCAGGATTGGAAACAAGTTTGAATATTTAGAATGTGGCTATTTTGTTCAAGGACATACAACTTGTACAACTTTTTCTTTTCAACCTGTAATCTGTAGCTCTTAATACGTGTAATAATTTGTATGTCCAAATTGAACAAATACTTTAAGAAATTACAAAACAAAGGGTTTCACAAGGCAACCAGAGTGCAATCAAAACTGAGGAAGAACTCCAAACTCAGGAATTGATGCACGGCACAGTGACCACGCAAGAGACAAGCAGCAACAAAAAAGTCTTTGGTTTAAATTTGAGTTCATAAAGTGAAGGTTTAGAAGGCGTTTTGTCCAGTGAGAAGAAGGAAGGCCACAAAAAAGCTATAAAAAAGATTCTGCAATTAAGTCAAAGTGGCAAATGACTGCTTGTCACAAATACTTTAAGAAATTGCAAAGGCATCCAGTGGTTTGCAACTCTCACTTTTCTCCACATGAACGTTTCTTGTTTCGTTTAAATGTTTAACTAAACTAGAGTCATATAAATGTTAAATAGATATTTTGAGACCACCATGTAAGAAACTAGTTCCAAATGAAAATTTTGTTTTTCCCTAAAAAGGTCACTTAAACCAAGCATCTTCTTACATCAATAGCTTTTTGCTCGCAAACAACACTTACTACCACCTGAGGTCTGGCAATGATTAATTTAATATGTGAAGACATGTTTTACAGCCTCTCACAGGCTTCAAGACAGAGCTGGTACTACTTAAAGATGGTTATGCTTTCCTTTTTATAGACTCTTATTTTATAAAAACCAATCTGCTTTAAATACAGTGAAAAACTCTACTGTCAATTATTCATGTTTCATTTTTTTTTCAAGTTTAAAATATCATTTGACCTTGAATGTTTTTGTTTGTTTGTTTTTTAAAGAACAGAGGGCAGTTTAGTTGTTCGCTATTCCTACCAACTATCACTTCACCAATAACATTATTTGCTCCATGGCTTTTTAATCTGCCTGCATTGGAATGCATTTTTATTTTATGCTTGAGGTTAAAACTGTTATAGAGGATCAGAGCACAACATATTACGAACAATGTTAGCTTACTCAGTCAGGATATATGTGAAACAGTTTAATCTGCCAAAGACAAGGGTTGACATGTGGGCTTCCATGGACTAATCATAAAACATACAACAAACAAGTTAAATACGGAAGGTATGAAATATGCGTATCGAACGTTGTTGCCTCAGTGGTGTGTGTTCGCTTGCATGTGACTGGCTGCTTTCACGTCCCTGTTTTTGAAATGTGTGCACAATGACCCCCGTTGAAGGCAAGAAGCCAAAATACCTTCTTTTAATAACTGGACCTATAAAAAGGGCTCAAAAACAAATATTAATGTTGTCAATAACAAACAACCCTGTACCTAAATGGCAGAGGGTTGGTGCCAGTATGTGAAGGAGACATTGTGGGGATTGGAGTTTTTCTGTGTGTTTATTTTAGGTTTCTGTGTCTTTTGTCCTGTCTCTTGATTGTTCCCAATCATTCCCTGATTACCCCCTTTGTATTTATACGCACCGATGTTTCTTGTTGGCTGTCAGGTCCTTGTCTGTTGTCTTCAAGTCGAGTCCAGAAACTACCTGTGTGAGTTGTTGCTTCTGCTCACCTGTGCTGCCTGGTTTGTTGAGATTTTCATCATTAAATCACCATTGCCTTCACTTCAATCTGGGTCTACCGCTTTTCTCCTCACCACCTACACCTCACTTCATGACAGACATGTTTGATATTCGAATTTTAGTCCCTCTGCTTGTTTACAACTTTGTTCGATTGGCCACGCTGGCTCTAAAGGACAACATGGTCAGATGTTGGGTGTAGTCTGACTCTATGTTTAGCGAGAAGTGGCAACATGTGAGACTTTCACTCTGGTATGAGACGAACAAACATTCCCAACAAGCGGAAGTTCACATTTCTTTTGGTGAGCGCATTGCTGCCAAGTGCCATTGGAGACGCTGAAAGGTGCGTCAGGAATACTCGGGCATTGCCAAATAAGACACTGTACAACAGAACAGCTGCCTCAAGAACTTGCCCCACCAAAACGTCCAGTGTCAGCCTCCTTCAACTTGTTTTTTCAACCTGGCCTCAAGGTGAAAAAGCATTAGGCTGCAGCTACACAAAGATAGCATACTTGATTGTCAAGCGGATCACATTAAATCCACATTTCTCTACATTTTGGAAAAGAGGACTGTACATACAGCTCTGGAAAAAATTAAGACACCACTTAAAATTATAATTTTTTCTGATTTCACTTTTTGTAGGCATGTCTCAAATTCCAAGCAAAGACCTAATATTTATTTGCAGAAAATGAGAAATGGTCAAAATAACAAAAAAGATGCAGTGCATTCAGACCTCAAATAATGCAAAGAAAACAAGTTCGTAGTGATTTAGAAACAACAATACTGATGTTTTAACCCAGGAAGAGTCCAGAATTAATATTTGGTGGAATAACCATGAGGTTTTCAATGGGGCAATATACTACTTTCTAAAATACTAAGGACTAAAATATACACTTGATGTTAAACGTCCGCACAGCCCTACTAAAATGACAGGGTTTTTTCTTCTTTATCAAAAAATGAGAGTCTGATTTAAATGGCTTCAGAAGTTATTCTAACTTTAATGTCATGTCTTTTGTAATCATCAACAAAAAAACAACAACATATCAATTAAAAAGAGATCCAAACAATGAAAAATCTGCTTTCACATGAATGTATGCCCTGGAACTAATATAAACTAATATTTTTCTTTAATTTCTGCACTTACTATCAATTATAGCATTTCGTTTTCTAGGGTACACACCAGCCAGCAGAGATAGAAAATTATCATAGCTGTTAATACAGCTCAACTGTGCTAGTAGTTTTCACACTTACAGTGTAAAGATTGGAGCACTTGCAGTATGAGGACAATTTAATTTGCAAATCTGTCTGTTGTTAAAAGGACAGATTTACAAATTAAATTGTGCAGTATTAAACTATACACAAATACATTGTGGCAGTACACCACAGGAAAGCAAATAAAAGATTTTCTGCAACTTTAAAACCTCTTCCTTAATCTCTAACAATAGTTTCTCACCATGTTACGTTCAAATTCACCCAAATCCTCTTTCTTTCTAATTTTGATCCCTGGCTTGAACTTCATGTTGTTTACTGGTCAAATAGTTACAACATAAAATGTCCTCAGAATATTGCTGCATGTTGTCCGAGTCACATCAGTGATACTTAAACCACAGTTTGAGAAAATACAAAACATGTCATGTTTCTTGACCTCAGGTCACTGCGTCTAACCATATCAAACAACAAGTCACTTTTAGACCATGTGTAGTTGTTGTTTACTCCTGTACAGCCGTTCAATCTGTTTTTTGTTTTTTTTATCATTCTGCTCTTCTGTTTTTCATGCATAAACAAAATAAGTCAGTATTACTCCATGCATAGTGTAGCAGATGTTAATTATAGTTGTTTATATCAGCTCTCTACATCAGTTTGGCTCAGGAAAAACTAAGAGAACTTTGTGGCTGTCAACATTTTTATGATCGAGGGGCGGTTACAGTGTCAGTGGACATGTGACCGAAGTGGGTGGAGCCTGCCATGGGTCACTCATTTCTAAGCTGAAGTCATTGGATTTTAAGACCTAAAATAGCACCACACAGCATATATAGGGATGCAGCCCCAGTTGCTCCAGTAGACCACGGTTCTGTGCAAGAGTCTGCATACTGTTTGACAAATTCAGATTGAAGGAGGCGAAATGAACCTTCGACTGGAGGACATAAACGGCTAAAAAAAGAAGAAGAATATAGACTTTGAAGATTTGAAAACAGGTGGTATTATTTATTAGTGGGGGGAAAGGACGCATCGTAAAAGGATACAGTTAATTCCTTGGATTGTTCTGCCTTCTGGGATTTCCTACTTCCCTCCTTTTGATCTAGAAAGGAGGTGCGACATCTGCAAAGATGAAGTACAACTACCCAACACCGGTGTCCACCTACACACGAAGTTCACAGTACACCCCAGTGTACCACTCACCTTCCTACTACAGCCCCTCGCATTACACGCCGACACCCACGTATGCCGCTGTATCAAAGTACACCCCAACGACACAGAGTAGCACGTATTACTCCCCGTCACTTTACACGTCCACCTACAAAGCTGCATCGACGTACATCCCCTCATACAGCAAGGTTTCAAGATATACCTCAACACGTCGCACTCAAGCAAAGGAAAGCCCTGCACCTGTAATACCTGTGGCACCTGCAAAGAGGACTGTGCACTTCCCCAATGACATCATCTTCCAGGACATCGTCAGGCGAGGGGATCTGGAGCAAATCGGACGCTTCATGAGAGCAAGGAAGGTCCGCGTGGACACACTGTTCCATTCTGGTGAGCGAAGTCTTTTTCTATTTCCCTGGCAGGTGCTCATCTACTGCTATGGTATTGGAAATGATAATTGGTAGCAGAAGAGTGACGTGTATACCCAAAGGCATGGGATTGATTTTTGCATATGCGCAGGTATGGCTGCTCTGCACGAAGCCGTGCTAACGGGAAACCTGGAGGTGGTGAAGCTCCTGATTAAATACGGCGCTGATGTCCACCAGAGAGACGAGGACGGCTGGACACCACTGCACATGGCCTGCAGTGACGGCTACCCAGAAATTGCCAGGTAGTTTCCTTACATTCCCATGTCAACTACTTGGATGGACAACAATTAAATCTTCCTAAGATTAAATTCCTCAGAGGCAAGAAACTCATTGCTTATTTCTGCTTTTACACCGAATTTACAGAAACAAGGCCACACAGATAGCCACTTCAATCTATAAATGCTGTTAGAAAGATCGCAAAAATCTCTGTTTGACTTTTGCAACACTATTTTTCTGCTTTTTTTAGGTATCTCCTGTCAATGGGAGCAAGCACAGAAGCGGAGAATGAAAGTGGAGAAAAGCCTGCAGACCTCATTGATCCAGACTGCAAAGAGCTGGCTAAACTGTTTGAGACAGGCTGTGTCTGAGAACAAGTGGACCCGAGAGAGAGAAAAGGCTTAAATATTGTAAAAATAAAATGAGTAGTAATGCCGATGAAGCATTTTTCTGGGGCTTGTGCAATGCCTACAATCTTGGAAAGCAACATTTTCAGAAGTGCAAATCATCTCTGAAGGTTATTCAGTTTTTTTAAATGTCACCTTATACGACACAAAACAATTGAGTATTTTCTCTTAGTTCATTGTCTGTGACATATTTCGAATAACTCTCACATCAGAGCTGTATATAAGATTGTGTGGATGTCTGTTATGTGATTCAGGACTTGCCCTTCATCCTGAATCTCTTTCCTCATAAATTCTAATTCAAAATTAATAATATGTTTATTTTTAGAGAAATGCTGAGTTTTTCTGTTACAATCTTTATCACTTGTGTTTGTGCTATGTTTCTGTATAACTTGATGCAGGCTGTAAACTGTGTGCTCTCAAGTCATGGCTAAATCTACACAAGAATCTGGATTGATTAAGTGTTTTGTACAATGTTGTGCACCCTCACTGCTGGGCAGAAAGAGGATCAATCAGATTGGTACAACCTACTTGTATGTTGTTCAGAAAGCTTAAGAATGCAGGTCTTGTTTTGTGAAAGCTCTTGCACCTCCACAGCATTTTGACTGATGTATTTCACTGTTTGTTGTAAAAAGACAGAAAATTTGAAGTCTTATCATTTTCAGTACAATAATTATTTTTGTACTTTTTATAAATAAAGGACTTTTTACAAATAAAAGGCTGTATGGAAAGCAACAACAAACCTCGGGGGAAAAAAATGACGCAATAAAATCCCAGTTGATGGTCCAGTTGCTGGCTCTCCAAATTGTCCTTGGGAAGGACCGGAAACCTCAGAGTGGATTTCAAGAAACATGAGATGGTAAGAGTATAAAAAAAGCACTGCGTGTATGTGTGAACGACAGTATGAATATGTCTGTCACTGTACAACACAGAGTAGTCAACAGATTTAGTGAAAAAGATATGAAAACAAATTAAGTTTACGTTGTTTTATTTTTGGAGGGGGATGAGGGGGGTTCAGATTTTGTGTCCAATTAAGGTTTCTCAATGGAAACAGAGGGATGATAATGTAAAGAAATAATAATAATAATAATAATAATAATAATAATAATAATAATAATAA
>VMRN01000069.1:908708-950957 GCA_010277015.1 Poeciliopsis turrubarensis
TTTTTTTTTTTTTTTTTTTTTTTTTTTTTTTTTTTTTTTTTTTGATGGAAAAAAAAAATGGTTTTGACTGTAGGTTTTTGAACTGGGGTATCCCAGCTCCCTCTGCCCTGTAGTTAATGAAACTTGTAATAAAACCTGCAGTGTATATTAACCAAAAAGTCTTGGATTTCTGTGTATGAATTTGTAGTGTCTGGTTTGTTGCATGTAATGTTCCACCATTTGTTATGAAAAAAATTCTTGTCACTGGTAGTTTGCCAGTGTTTTAAGGTGTACGTATTTGGTGTTCGACTATGTGAAATGTACAGTTAATCTTATGGGATGCTTGTGGAAATTTTTTTCATTTTGGGCTGTTTAACTGATGTCTAGTACTGAAGGTTTTAATAGACCCGATAATTCTGCCATGCCAGAATACAACCACTAGGTGTCGTCTGGTATTAAGATTTTCCCGCCCTAGTATGGCCTCTGTTGGGCTGACACCACATCTGAGTCCATATATGGAGACGTACAAGAAACGCATTGGTGCAAATGGTGTTTGGGTTAAAACGGACTTAATTATGACATGAATAGTAAGGGCTCAAATTTGTAAAACTCAGAAGCGTCAGTGATAGTTTGAGGAAGCATTTCCTGTAAAGGTTTCCAAGAGCCACTTCCTGTGGGATTTTCAGGTTTGAAGTAAGTCTCCACTCGGGAGGAAAACACGCATCAGAAGTTTTATTAAGTCCCTAAAATATTTTAACAATTTTTGGGTGCATTCAAAATGAAATATGTAAAGAATACTGAGCTTATGCCTATGTGTTTGCTAGGCATAAGTAGTTAATCTTTGCTAGAAAGGCAGAAGAGCAATATTTAAAAATAAACACGTTTTCGATAGTGTTTCCACAATTTAGAATGCAAATCTCACCTCCAATCAACCAGTAAAGCAATTTCATTCATTGTCAGCTATTGGAATTTATGTTTTACAGTTTTTTTTTGTATACAATTCAAAAAGGTAAAATATTTTTTAAAAAATTAATAGAATACATCAAAGCTATGAGTTTCGGAAATATAAGATGTGTGATTCTTTATGGGTTTTTCATGAAATATAGTTGGTAGGTTAGCTTTTACAGTGGGAGAAGTTTTGTTTGCATCCTTTTATTTTGAAGGAGACTATGCGGAAATGGCAGAGAGCGGTCCCTTGTTCAGATTTTCCTCCGCCTCGGAGCTTCACTCTCATTCACAGGAGACTGGCCCAGCCAACCACAAGCGAAACGGTAAGACTGCACAGAAAACACCCCGCAGAGACTTTTATTGACTTAATTTAATGCAAACAATACTTAGCTGCTGTTGCATAATCTGTAATGTTTTTTTTTTTGCTTCGGGACGGAGTAATAATTTAATATTTTTGAACGGAACTAGTTGTTTGCCAAAACGCAAGTTTCCGTCGAAAGAATTTTAGTTTTTCGTCTCAAATTAAATTGACTTTGTGTTAGTATCAGTGTTTGAAACCGTTATTATGAAGTTTATTAGTGACTCATTTAGTTATCCGCCCTGAACGAGGAACGTAGACGGTTGTCAGTCGTGAATTTCCGGGTGTAGGCGGTTAGGTAAGTGTGTCCTCTGAATACAATAAACTTATAATATAGCGCGTGCATCAACCAGTGCAAGGTCAAAAGTGTAAATAAAGTGACTAAATGTGTTTACTTTAAGAAAGAAGTGCATGTGTGACGCCCTTGACATGTGGCTGGCTGTATGAAGAACATTGGAACTTACTTCCTGGTACTCACCCTTGTTTAAATTTGATTAAGCTCATATCTTAAACCTGCCTCCATTTTTGTTTTTTGGGGTTTTTTATTTTGAAAGCCTCCACCAGTGAAGTGCCCAAGGGCAACTTGCTCTGATCAAATCGGTTTCAAACGACTTTTCTTTCTGATTTTGAGACTTTTTGTTTCACTGAATGGCTGCCGGGAGATTTGTACAAGAGATCACTTAAACCGTGAATCCTCCCTTTTCCTTCCTGTTGAGGAAATAACGGTTTTGGGTTCCTTCCAGCTCTTCTGTAAGCTTCATATTTGTTTATATTTTTGGTTGTCCATAAACTTTTTCATTTTTACTTCCGCTCAGCTTGAAAATCTGCAAGCTTGCATTGCCGGATGTCTTAGTGAGCGGTTCCTTTCCTCTCTGGTGTATGCTGATAGACCGAAGAAGGTTGATTTTAAACAGGAAAAAAAGCTTTGTATTTGAAACAAAAAGGTTTGAACTTCCTAGCAGCTCCATTGTGAGGAATGCTATGGTCAGAACCAAATTTTTAAAAGTTTAAAACGTTGACGGGCTGATGGGACTTTTCAAGACCAATATCAAAATCTACAAAAGCCAATTCTGATTTCTTTGCAACACATGGGGTTAAAAAATTGATAATGTTGATGAATAAACCTAACCTTATATTACCAGCCAAACCATTATCTGGTTTTTAATAAACTTGGGATTTTGTATAGATGCATTCTGTTAGTTCATGTATTATTAGAGTGAGAACGGTAAATTTTGATTGATGAAAGTAGATGAAGAGTTTTCTGGATTTTGACCTTTCGGTTGAGGAAAATGAGTCTTTCTCAATTTATTTTCTTCTCCAGCTTTAAAAAAAATCTTTGTGTTGTAGGAAACATTTCGTCCCTCATCCTCTCGTGCCAGAGCAGCCCTCTTTAGTTGCATCTCTAAACAATCATGTCAGTGACTTGTTTCTGCAGGGGAAGGCATACAGGTATGACGGCCTTCTCTGCATACAATGAAGCGTCTGTCCTTGTGTTCGGCTAGAAAATATGTTTCTTCTGCAGCTTTGGTAAACAGTCAAAATATAAAACAACCCCTGCCCCCCCAGTTGTGGGGTATCATGCAACAATTTTAAGTTGAGATAAGGCTCAGTATTCTTTACATATTTCATTTTTACGTTAATTGTTGCATGTCTCGTAGTTTGCACCTGAGCTCCCGTCCAGCCCCCATTCTCTCCCCGTTTCCTGTAGTTGCAGGCGCTATTCAGTAACTATTTATTCCTCTTTGTTCTGGACCTTCCCGGAACATATTTGTTTTGCATCTTCGGTTCCCACAGGCTGTTCTTTATGTGGACTTTTATTATCCAAAATTAATCTTAATTCTTTCCTGCAGATGTAAAGGGGTTATCAAGCCACTTCAGACCTTCTCGTAGTTGTCCAAAAATACCCCTTCGCCTCTTTCTTCCCGCCACCGGTCTGTTGGCATTGAGCTCTTCTGCATTGCATCTGCCCTAAGCTCTCGCTGCAACACTTCCTCAAAGCTTTGGGCAATTTCTGCTTTATGTCCTCAGCTTACTGAGATCTGATGTAATTTAGTCTACTGGTGTAACCATCTGTGTCAGTGTTTTTTTTTTTTCTGTTTGTTTTCTTTTCTTTTTGCATTTGAAACGTTTTTTTGTTGGTTTTAAGCATCTATTAGAAGTACGAAGATGATGAGATGAGCTTCATCTCTGCACTGCTGCGGTTTAGCACACCAAAGGATGTGAATCATTGCGCTCCTCCTCATATGAAAAAGGAAGTTTGCAGTCACTTCTTGATAGCAGAAAATGGCCGCTGCTGCTCTGTCTGGCATGCAAGGCTCTCTTTCTTAAAATGTGCATCCCTCGACTTTATCATCAAAACATCAAATTTTGGTTTTATCTAAACATTATTGCAGCCATGGCAGTCTTCTTGCAAAAGCAATACAGCAGAAGCGTAATGAGGAAGCGTAACTGCGCTGGTTAGAAAGGACGGGTCCAAAGGTCTTGGTTACACTCGGTGTTGCATGAAGAGACCTGAAAGGATCAAAGCAGCTGCATAGCTCCGCTAAATGTCACAGCACACAGGTTCCCCAGTCACCATTAGTTCAACAGTACTCGTGTTCTTGTGTTGTCACTAAGGTGAATATGAGCTTTGTTCCTTGTTGCAGCATTTTGTTGTGTAAATTATGAACTGGAGGACCAAAATGTCCGATTTCAAACTTTTCTTTTTCCCGTTAAGTCCCTTCTTGCCTGCTGAGTGTATATTCAGTCATCTCGGACAAAACTCACAATATTAGGTCTGCTTTTATGCTGTTTGGGCTTAAAGTTGCATCTTGATATATTTTTCTTATTAACTGTGGTCATGATAAAACTGTGTGGCAATACATCTGTTAAACCATAAAATAGATCCCCACAAACACATATGCTTCTATAAAAACAAAAAGTTGGGTTGGGGCTTCAAAAATCCTTTATAATTCCTAAGAGAGAAATGAAATGTTGCAGCTCCATATTATCAGACTCTTCTTTGAAGAGTTGTAGATTGTAATGTCTGTGGGCGACAAGAATCTCATGTAGCGGTCTGTGTTTCAGCATCTCTGAAAGAACAAAACCACTAAGTTAACGGCTGTGTTATAATCACAATGGTTTTAATTATTCTCACTGACCTGGAGCAAATTGACCATTTATGTTGAATATAAAGTTCAACATTGGAAACTTGTAAAGCAGAATGTGCCATAGCTTGCTTTAAAGTTATTCTCTTTTTCTTTCTCAATAACATTTTCTAAACATCAAGAATCCAAAACTGAAACTGAAATGGAGATGCACCAGTCATCTGGTAAAAGATCACAAATGGTTTTTGCCCCTGAATGCATCAAAACAAAAAGTTAGAGCCACCCAAAAGCACCAGGTTTGCTCCTGTGATTAAAATGAATGTGACAGAAGAATATATATCTAATCGAGATATGATTGCCTGGGTGAATTGCAATAACCTTGTAATTTAGTCTTATGTTTGATTTTAAAACAAGCACCTCCCTCAAAAAACCTGCAGTCGATATTTTCTGTCGCATGGAGCCACTGAACCGACAGGCCAGACTTCCAAGAAAACACAGAAATCAGTATCGGGAAGGAAGAGCTTGAGCGGTGCATCTCAACTCTTACAACAGTTACTATTTCAGCTGCATTCGCGTATTTTTGCTTCTTGGCCAGTTTGTCTCTGCCCTTTAATGGAAAGCGTGAACATAAACACTCACCCCTGCCAGAAATGTTTGTGGATGGAGCTCTGAAATCTTGCCTGACAGGGTTTTGTGTTTAAGCTTTACTTCAAAAATTTTGGAAATGGCGATGAATAAAGACGACATGGTTGTCAGAGATTAAATTAAATGTTGTATACTTTGCAATAAATCAGAAGCAGCTTTAAAAAGGTAGTAGGTCATAAAACATGAAGGCAATTTGATGATTTTATTAAAGAAGAATAACACGTTTATGATCGTTGCTCAGCCCTGTGAAAACTGAACTTTCTCAAATGGCAGTGCTTGATTAGTTTGGGTATCGATTTACACCTCCCATCAGCAACATGGACACTACAGCTATGCAGGGGGGAGACTGTGTCTCAGGTGACGGTCAAAGCAGTTTGTCCACAAAAGGACAGCTGACCCCTGCTAACAATTATACCTTAATCAGCAGAATTATACTTTGCAGAAAGAAAAAAAAACAACAAAAAACGCCTCCTCAGCCATAACTCAATGTTTCAACAGCCTCCGCAGCGTTCCTAAGGAACGGGCCTAATCTCTTGCCTGAGCCACTGCCAAGTCTGGAGTGTTTGTAACTTTCTGCTGCTTGCTCAGTCCGCTCAGGCAAACAGTTTATCCAGGCAGCGGAGCTGTTCAGGTGGCGGCCGAGACGCCCAAGTTCAGCAGAACGTTCAGTCCCATGACCGCAAGGGCTCATTCCCAGCAGGCCCAACAATGACAGGGCCTCTTTCTGGCAACTTTAACTACAGCTTGCATTGTTGGAGACTGGACAGAGAGATAGAGGGAGAAAAAAAAATCCCTGTCATTGTAAAGGTGATGATGTCAGCATTGTTTGACTGTTATATGAAGCATGTGAGCCTTTTTAAATGACTAAACCAGCAATGCCACATTTGATTAAGAAGGCATCGCTAAATAATGTGATATATTGCCATCGCTGCATAACACTTTAGAAATGATTAGCTCAACACGCTGCATAAATCAATGCAATATTCATCAGGCTGATTCATGTTTAAAAAAAGAAAGTTATGGGTATTTTAATAAAAAAAATATTCAAACATTAACACGAGCTAAAGTCAGTTATATTTTTATAATTTCCAGTCATACATGATACTATAGCTTATTTTAAATTTATATTTATCACCTGGTAACAGCTGCCTAATTAGCCATGCAAGCCAGCAGTCTGCTGCTTTACAGATACGCTCATTTTAACTTTAATTCTCGTGTCAAATTGCCCATTCAGTGAAAGTCTTCCAAGAAGCTGCGTGCAGCTGCAGAGCACCTTCTGCTGCATCTCATTAAAAGGACTTTTAAAAATGTAGTTTAAGTAGATCTGCACTTGCTTCCGCTTCTTATTTTACCTCATCTGTCTGCATTAATTTTAACAACAAAAAAGGTCATGACTGTCTTAAAATAAGTGCACAATTTGGGATCGGTGGTCACACAAGTATCCTAGTTCAGATGGGGAAGTTCTAACCAAACAGCGCGACCTCTTCAGTAGTTTCCAGTAGAGCGTTGTGTGTCGCTGAGTTGACTGAGCACTTCCTGCTGTGGGACAGCTTGGTATGCTGTTGCACTGCATTGCTGCAAGACCAGTCAGGCAGAGGAAGCGAGAAAAGAGAAGAGAGAAAAAAAGAAGAAAAAAAAAGCCAACAACCTGCTCTCCCAACTCTTGAAAAACGAAAATCACGGCACCTCTGCCTTATCTACTCCATGTTTCCCTCCAAACGCTGCTGACCAGCCCAAACATGCACTCGCTTTCAAAGGAATTTTTTTTTTTTTTTTTTTGGGTGCGCCGAGGCCTTAGTTGGGAAAACCGAGCTGCGTTCAGAGCTCTTAATCGCCAGATGTGTGGAGGTTTGGAGGCAGATGAGCAGCAGTGTATTCGCTTTGGACTCCTAAGCGTCTGCCTCCTCTGGACAGGTGCAGCTAGCCTCATCAGCTGGCATCAATCAGGATTGTTTGTCTTCTGAGAGTTTAGGTCTGTTTGACTGTCTGTGTTTGATCAACAGCACCTGGGATGTCAAATGGATTAGCGAGAGTCATAAATTACAGGGCGAAATGATTGTCTTTATATGGGAAGAGTAATTTGTAATTCGAGGAAACTGTTTGTCCTGACACCTTCCTCTTTCTCTTCAGAATAGTTCTGCTTCCAGCTGTGAGCTCAGATTTTACCAACATTCAGCTCCAATCTTCTTGTCACCCATTTCATGTGAATGGAGTCGCAGACCTTTCACACTGTTGATTTACTCTTTCAAACCCTTTGTTTTCAAATCCTTGCTTGTCTCGTGAAGCCAGACCTGTTCAACATTGAATTCTTGAAAAACGTCACTGAGGTGCTTGAGGTTGTTTTCTTGTTGCTAATGTTCTGCTGTTTAAAAAAAAAAAAAACCCATTAAGCTGATTTATGTGTTCTTATCTTCAGGTCTTAAACCAGAACAAGTCAAGAACCAAGTTATGGTTCCAGTGTAATCCAGCTGTTGTTTGCAGGTGTTGCTTGGCTCTCATTAAGTTTTGCTCTGCATGTGTACACCAGCCGTTCTCAATAATTATACTCTAACAATACCAGGGTTCTGCAACAAGATGTGTACTGATCAAGTTTTCAGGTCAATACCGATTTCCGCTTTTCTTTGAAGTTTCTTCATTTTGATGCAGCTTTATTAATTCTTCAAGTTATTGTTGCCAGTCTAAGTCATGCCATTTAAACCAACCAAACTATGACTAATTGTCCTAACTCTGCTTAGAAGTGTTTAAATTCTGTGTTCATTGTGTAAACATACCTTTGTTTGTATAAGAGCTTGTGTCCTCAGGTCAAAGTTCATCGAGCAGCCATGACTCTTTGCTGCTTTGCTTCACTTGTAGTTTTCATTAAAAGAAAAAGATTGCAGCCCCTCCGTTTCCTCCATCTTTTATCGTTCCCTCCCTCTCTGTCGCCACAGTCTAGTGCACCATGGCAGAGCAGGACCTCACACCGGAGCAGCTGAAAGAGATCGCCGCGGCCAACGAGGAGAAAGAATCGGACATTAACTACAAACCTCCTGCACAGAAGAGCTTACAGGAGATCCAGGAGCTGGACAAAGATGACGAGAGCCTGCGGAAGTACAAGGAGGCGCTGCTGGGCAAAGCTGCCGTGGTCGCAGGTTCGTGCCAACCCGACTTGTTTACCCGTCCGTTTGGCCCGTCAGTAGTCTCTATCATCAAATGTCAGCTGTTTGTTGTGAAAACAGAGCAACTGAGATCAATATTCTCACATGTGAATACTTATACTGCCTTACAGAGAGCAATGAGTGCCATCTACTTCATCATACAAACATCTGAGTGTTGCAAAGAGTTTGCCAAGGAAACCAGCGCCTCTGTCTTCTTTGGCTTTGGTTTTAATGATGGGTTAATACCACCATGTGTTGTAGGGCTTCCTCATATAAACAAAGATGGTTATATGAGATTAAACTGATGTCACGTGTCAGAACTTTCCATTTATCTCTACATGCCATCACCAGAGGGAGTTTTTGAATATGCCACACTTTTACGGTGTTTTGGAAAAGTGTGCACCTTTTCAACTCTTCATGGTAATCAACAGCAGTGATTATGTGATTAACCAGTTCATGAGAGCTTTTCTATTAAAGATCGTTTGGCTTTTAATCCCCTTTTATTGTGAACGAGAGCAGCCCGTCAAAGTCCAGGTGGAAATCCATTTTAGAATTTGAATGAAGAATTTAAAAAATGTTCGGACACTTTTCATCACGATCTGGTTGAGCTACTTTGTAGCAAACAGGCAAACATGTCACTCTGTCTATGCAGAGAGAAACCAGAAGTAACTTGGAGCTGTAATTATTGATATAGAGGGAATATAAATGCACACCACATTTTCTGATTTTAATTTGTATTTGTTATGCTTCACAATTATGTCCTTGTCTGTAAGATTCCCTTCCCACCCCCAAGAAAAACTAACTTCTGTGGCATGTGGAATGTATTTATTTTTTTGTGGCTGAAAAAGAAAACACTCCTCAGGATGTGTCTGAAGAACAACAATGTCCAAATAATCAGCTGAAAAAGATGTTGCTTAATGAGTGCTTTTAGAAAGAAAACACACAATATCCATCATTTATTGAACTTTTCTCTTTATTAGATCCCACTGCACCAAATGTCCAGGTGACACGGATGACGCTGATGTGTGAAAATGCACCCGCTCCTTTGGTCCTTGACCTGCAGGGTAAGTACTGCTCAGCTGAAGGTTTTAGAGGTCAAAGGGCAGGAGGAGGAGCATTTCCTCTGCCCTCATCCTAAAGGAAGTCCAATCCCTGCAGGCTGTAAGCAGTCCCTTCCCTCTGCGCAAATTTAGACGCTGCGTCCTTAGTCTACTAATTAGCAATGAGGAGATTCTTATGGAAGTGGGTTAATTAGCCACTTCCTGATGGGGCACTTTGTCCCCTCTCAGTGGTCAAGAGGGGTTATAACAAGGAAGGAAAACTGCTGCCTGTTTTTATTCACTGCGCCTCCTGGTGGACAGTGCACTCCCCACCTCACGAAAACTAAGAATGTTTTAGATCATGAAGCAAACAATTTGCTCCAAGTGTTTAGAAAAGTTTTTTTTATATATATATATCAAATTCATTTTACTTTTATTTTCTACATTCCAGGAGATCTGGAGAACTTCAAGAAGCACCCATTTACACTGAAGGAGGGAGTTGAATACAGAATAAAGATCAACTTCAAGGTAATGGCTGCGTTTCCGTCAGTTTAAAGTCGCTCTAAAACAGCTGGATGTTTTTTTTAATTTTATGGTGTTTTTTTTTTTTTTTTTTTTTTTTTCTTTTCATAATTCTTGAAGCTGATGGCTTAATGCGTGATGCTTTTTGCAGGTGAACAAAGAGATTGTTTCAGGCCTGAGATACAATCAGCAAACATTCAGGAAAGGAGTCAAAGGTAAAGATGTTTTCTTTATTATTATTATTATTATTCTAAATTGTTTGCCGTTCGAAGTTAAAGCCATCAAAGGTCTAGTGTAGGTGGAGAAATATCAGGATCCATTACGCATCGTGCTTCCTGTTTCAATGAGTTATTTTTGGATTCAATTACAGAAATGAACTTTTATGACTTACTTGTTCAGGTGCCTCTGTGTAGAGTAACCTATATTGGAAGGTGGGGTTGTTTGTATTGTTTCTGTGCTGTTAGTATCTTATCTGGAGTAGAAAAGTGGTCAGAAGGATGCTCCTTCTTTAGATTCTGGTTGTTCTGCTCATTCCACTTTCTGCTTTCTCTCATTGTCTCGTGTGCAGTTGATAAGTCGGACTACATGGTGGGAAGCTACGGCCCGAGACCGGATGAGGAATACGAGTTCCTCACCACCCTGGAGGAAGCCCCCAAAGGGATGCTGGCCCGCGGCACTTACAACATCAAGTCCAAATTCACAGACGACGACAAGTACGACCATCTCTCCTGGGAGTGGAGCCTTGCTATTAAGAAGGACTGGAAAGACTGATTTTTTTTCTCCTCTGCGTCTCGTTCACTTTCCTCCCCACTCGGCGTTTTTCCAGCCTTTCCTCGTCTTGCTGTCATTCCAGGATTTCTCTCCGCATTATCGTCTTAGGCTTCTGCTCTCTCCGTCCTTCATCACAGCCCTCCCTTCTGCTCTCGCACCTTTTGTTTCTAGCTTTTAATCACGTTGTTCATCATCATTCCCTCAACTGTAACAATTAATTCGTTTACACCCACCCTTTTCTGATAAAGTATTAAATCCTCAAAAATGGAGAAATCCACATTTTCAAGATGGTTTGTTATACAAGAGAAAATGGTGGAAAAAAACCCCAGCCGTGTAGGATTTCCTCTCCCCCTGCACCATTGATTCTTTCTTTTCCTAACATTTTTCATTGTTCTGTGTAATCATCATGGTCTGCCTCGGGCAGCAGCGTGCAGAAAGCCTGCTAGCGCTCATTTAGCAATCACTGCTGGACGTAACTCTTGGACAGACCCCAGCTAAAGCCTCTGAGCAGATTATACCTTCTTGGGTCTCGTTAAAACTAGTTGGACTTCCAAATAGTTTGGATCTTGATATAATCTACTCAGAGAACAGGGGAAACAGTTTCCTCTAATGACGCCACAAGCCCCATTTAGCTTTAGCTGTGGCGTGTTCTCACCTGATCAGGTTTTTTTTTAATAATTATTTTTTCTTTTAGCATCTACGTGGCCTTAATAGCAGTTATGAAGATCTAGAAAAATAGTTGAGCCATTTGCCTTCTGAGTATGTGAGCCTGTTTTAACACATGGAATCAGAGCTAAGAGTTTGTCTTTACTTTAGGTTTCATTACTCCATTACATGTTTTGTTGGACAACAACAAACGTTACGACTTGGAGATAATTTCTGCTGACTGTGCCTCCAGACTCATCGTCTCTCAATCGGTGTCCAAACCTCAGCCTTCAAGCGCATTAGTGGTTGAAAACACAGCAGGCCATGCTACGTGTTTTCTCGTTTTATACACTCCATATGTAAATGAACGTCAGTTTGGCCTCGTTTAGCTCGTGTCTCGGGGCTGACGGCTCTTCTCAGTGCAGTGGGTTAAACTTATTGTGTGCTGTCTGTATTGCCTACAGTTTACGGATTGCTGGTGTTCAAATTAAAGTGTTCAGACTGGGTGTGCGCGTGTGTCTCTTTGTTCAAACTGCAGAAGTTGCATTGAAATGACTGTAGATTATCATCCAGTACTCTGGTCTTAATTCATGATTTTCTGATCAGACGTGGCATGATTCTGAGATTTGTGTTATATTAAACATCTGGGTTTCAGTGATTATACAAAATATGAAACATAAAACATTGATGCACAAGTTTTATTTTTTCTGTACATCTTTTAACCCGTTTTAAAATAATCGAATCACTGAAATCTTAACTGCTGAATGTGTTAATCTCAATTAAATTTACTTAAAGACCTTTTCAGGGGATATTAAAGAGGCTGTATGAATAGTTTTGGTCCTGCAGTGTGTGCAAGTAAACTTCAGATATAATTTAATTGCTGATTCTCTGACTATATCCTAGCCAGAAAAACAAAATTAAATATAAAACATTAAGATTTGCTTCAGTTTTAAAGCTTGTGATATTTATTCATTTTTTTAAGCATTTAGTGATATAAACAAGTACATGCTTGAAATGTCCAAAGCCCCTCACACATTCTGCTTTAGGTTCATTTGGCTTCTTATTGAAATAAATAGTCAAATCACTCTGACATCTCGATTACAAAAATCGAAACAAAACCATCTGTACCTTCTGATCTCTGGCCTGTAAAAGATCCCCTGCGCAGCTAAATAACATTTGGCAGTTTTACATGAATAAGTAGTGTTTCCTATACGTCAGCAGCTGAACTGTGAGGTAATGCTTTGTAAGTTAGCTTGAGCTTTTCTCAGTGCATTTAGTTTCTTCTCCGGCGGGTGGAGGCGGAGGGGAGTTCAGTTTTATTTGTGAGTCTTGCGGCTCTTCGGGGAGTTCATGTCCCTCTTGGTCTTCTGCAGCCGGGAGAAGATCTCTTTGAACAGCGCTTTGTACTCTGGCGTGTTCTGACTCAGCCGCTTGTCCACCTGCTCCACCTGCCTGCTGATCCCCTCCAGCGCCTCCGGGGTCGAGGGGGTCTGCGGAGGCGTTGGGGGGCCAACGGCCCCGGACGTGGAAGGCTCCGCTGAGCTCATGCTGTACTCCCTCATGGAGGGGTCTCTGGAGACGGGCCGTGAGGTCTGCACCCCGGCGTGGCACAGCGTCTCCTCGTGGCGCCTGCACTTCCCCAGCAGCTCCTCGTACTTCTCCAGCAGGGCGTGGTACTGCTCGTCCACCTCCCGCAGGATGGACATCCCACGTTTGCGGGCGCCGTTGCCCTGAAGCGGGTACCCGCCCTGGCGCCTGCCGGACGCGGCCGAGATGGCGTTCAGGGCCGTGTCGCTGCAGCTCTTCCGCACCGGGCCTCCGCCTTGCTGCCCGGCTCCTCCCTCGGCTTCGCCCCCCTCCTCCGGTCCACCTTCCTCCTCCGGGGTGTCCGTCTCGGGGCCGTTGCCGAGCAGCGTCTCCAAGCCGTCCTCCATGTCTCCGATGAGACACACCCTGGACTTCCGGAGCTGCTGCATCTCCAGCAGCTCCGCCTCGAGCTCCTGGACCCGCAGCTTGCAGCCCTCAGCGCCCAGCAGGCGCTGCTCCAGCTGCTCGAACTCCTGCAGCACCACGGCACACTCCCTCTCCACGCTCTCCCGCTTCGACCGCTCCAACGCCATGGCCGAGTGCAGGGAGGACACAATGTCTCTGAGGCGGTCGTTTTCCTCGTCGAAAGGCTGCCGCTCCACCAGGTCGACGCTGCCAGGGTTGGCCAAGAGGAAACCGTCCTCGTATCTAAAGAAAGGTTCACAACACTGGCTTAGAAACAAATGCATGGAGTGTGCGCCGTTGTAATAAGACTACTACATGCAAAGCCTCTTAATAAGAACACGTTTTATATCCTTCATGATGTACATCCACAATCTGGTTCTGCATCTGATTATGGTCTTCAGGATCTGTGGGTTTACATGTTAATGTAGTTTTTTGGGGGTTTTTTTTGGTTTAAATGGTTCCTAAACTGTTTTATTTAATTTATTCTGACTAGTTTATAATAGAGAGAATACAGTTTGAAACACTCAAAGAAAATGATCCATTTTTGTTCCCATAGAACTGCTGGCTCAGAACTGGAGTGTTTAGTTGTTTCTTCTTCACTCAGCCTGACTCTGCTGAAGGTGTCTGTATGTTCAAACTTAGTGGATCCTTGTTATAAATATCCATCCATCCATTTTCTGTTCACCCTTTATCTCTAATGGGGTCGGGAGTTGCTGGTGCCGAGCTCCAGCTACGTTCCGGGTAAGAGGCAGGGGTCACCCTGGACAGGTCGCCAGCCTGTCGCAGTGAGCGACCAGATGGGCTTCCTGAAAGACGGATCAGTTTTTACTAAATGAACGGTCCTCTGGTCTGGATGCCATAATTTGATCTGCATGCAACTGCATTATTTTGGAAGGAGTGGGATTGATTTGCACAAGGTTCCAGTAAACGAATATGACTTAAAGTTTTGTCTTGTAAGTTTCCTTAAGACAAAGTTTCTAGTGACCTATTTGGGTTAGAAATAAAGCAAAGAGAAACCGCGGCACGTCCTGCGGCCGGCAACCTGGGAGCAGTGCAGAGCTCCTTGAGGCAGGGGAACGAGTGGACCGTCTTGCGCCGCTCCTTCTTCTCTCTGTGCACCCTCAGCTCCTCCAGGGTCCGCAGCTCCTCCACCCGAGACGTGAGACCGTCCACCTGACTCTGCAGGGTCTCCATGGTGCCCGTCAACCTGAGCGCACAAACACAACTCGGATCAATCAGCTTGGAAAGAACAGAGGCAGCTATTGAGGAGGGGGGTTATAATTAGCCGTTAGCCCCAGTAACATGATTTGTAAATGACTAATCCCTCTGATTAGGGACATTTCTGAACACGTTACGAGCGGTTACGCAAGAGGAACAGCAGCAGCAGCAACAAGAAGAAAAAAAAAAACTTCCCCAATATCTGAAATACTAGCCCTGTGAAGGTTAACGGCTCTGAAATCGCTTTAAGGGTTTATGAGCATGAGGGAAATCATTGCTGCTGCTTAAATTCCCCCTTTTTTCCTCTAACAGAGTAGAAACATTTATGCATACACTTCGGAAAATAGCTGTTAAATCTCAGCGTGCACCGATGCACGTCTCCTGTGACCGTCTCACTATGGGCTGCAGGAGGTCAGAGGTCACCTGTCTATCTTCTGCTGCGAGGCCTTGCTCTCCAGCACCAGCTTCTCGTTGGTGATCTCCAGCTCTCGGGCCGTCACGTCCAGCTGCTCGTACACCTTGGCGTGCTGCTCGTTCATCTCCCTCAGCATCTCCAGCTGCTTGGACAGGTACTGCGAAGGGAAGCGCGTTCGATGGCGTAAAGAGGTGGCGGGCAGCGATTTATGCAAGACGTCCGTCCTGAGAGGACATCGTTTCACTCGGGTCTCATCGCGCACGCATAACACGACAAAATACGAAGAGCTGTTTGACCAAAGCAACCGCAAACATTTCTCGGCAGGGTTCCGACCTAGGAGCTTCTCGGTAAAACTAGAACTCACTAAATGATTAAAGTAAATCGATTCAGTTAAATAAAAACAAAACCCTGTTGTAAATGAGTAAAAAAAAGATAAATAAATAAATAAAAAAAAGCTGCGGTTTGAAATAATAAAAATCTTTAGTCTTGGAGAGACGTTTGGCTGCCGTACCTCGATCTCTTGCACTTGCTCCTCGTTGTTGATGTACATCTGCTGGAGGGAGTCCTCCAACTCCTTGTTGCGTTCGAGGAGAGTCTTGCCGAGCTCCGCAGCCAAATGCAGGTCTGAATGAGAGAAAGGCGGACATGAACGAACAAACGCAAACGATCTGTGGACTGCAGCTTTTACAGAGTGGCTGTTAAAAGAAAGGAAAGGAAAGTCTGTCTCAGTGAAACAGAAGAACACGGTTACGGACTTGTTCGACCAAAAACACACATAGACAATATGCGTGTTAGGGCTGAGGTGATTAATCTGGTTCATCGTGATTAATCAATTATTAATGATCATCAGCTAATTCAGTCATTGATTAATTGGAACATACACACAAAAAATTGTTTTGCTGAAAGAATAACATATTCAGAACAGTAAGTAAAAATATATACATTTTGTGTTCAAAATTAAAAAAAAAAAAAAGACTCGAGTGACAATTTTAGTTTCGCCTGATTTATATTCAGACAAAAATGATTCTCCTATGAAGTAGTTTTTGCTATGCTGTTATTAATCAATTAATCCAAAAAATAAAAATAAAAACAGTCAACAGATCAGCCCTGCACTGCACTGATGGAACATGAAGGGCTGAAATTTGTATGTTGTTCTTTTCTATGCCCATTTTCATATATTTTTAATGAATGCTGCAGTTATCAAGGCTAAAAAAATAAAAAAAATCTAAATTTTTGCTATTTCATTAGAGTCACTTTTTTTGTTTGTTTGTTTGTTTGTTTGTTTTAATACAAACAAGCAGCGGTTTGCAGACAACACTTTCCCAGGCCTGGTGAGAAGCTGGAGAGGTATTTAAAAAAAAAAAACCATAACAGTACATTAATAAACAGATTTGGAGGAATGAGAAAGAGAATCACTGACATTTCCGGGAGCGTTTCCTCGCCACAGCGACGACAGGAACACGCTCACGGCCCATTACCGCCCCAGAGCCGCCACTTATCACAACGTCGCTGCTGAAAGCAGCGGAGATCTTCGAGAGTTATCGAACGCACTTAGTGCTCGAATGCAGGAGTTACGCAACTCCTTACGGAGAGGAGAGGGAGGGGAAAAAAAACAAAAAAAACATCAGATCTGTTCTGCTCGTGTTCCTCCGCTGGGATGTGTGAATTACACTCGGGTTCCCCTGCAGGAGCCGCACAAGCGTGGCATCACCATGCAAACACACACACGCACGCGCACTTCAGAGGTTTGTGGAATCGTAATCAACTCGCGGGGTTTAAAATAGATGTTGCGTAACAGCGTCGTTTCTGGGGTCTGACTGCATGAGTGGGTGGAGGATCATGATTCCATCCACTCAATCAGCTCAGGCGCTTCATGTTTTGTCGACCTCAGATCTGAATGGTGGCGACATCAGAGAGCCAGAGCCACCTGACGACGCGTAATGTGGTGGTGAGACGCAAAGCCGCTTCGGTTCTCTGGGTCAGCGGGTGATCAGGAGGCGGGGTGATGCTGAGGACGGAAGCTCTGCTCCAATTCAAGGGAATCCATTTAAATCATCAGGCAAGGGTCGATCTCTGTCGGAAGCCAATTGTACCTGGACAAGAGCGTCAAAGCGCACAGTCGGTTCTTCAGGTGCACCTCGATCATAAGCAGTTGCATTTACTGCCCCCCCTGCCCCCCCCCCTATCGAGAATAGATAGTTTCAGACAAGACTGATTCGGTCGTGCAGCTCCAGAGTAATGAGGGAAAATTCAGTGGACAGAAGAACTCAAGAAAAGCACAAACAGCAAGAGCCAGTCAGATGAAGGCATGAATTACTGCAGAACTAGAACACTTGAACTCCACGCAGCCAGGTTTCCTCACCAGTGTCATTGTGAATGAACAACAAAAAATAAAATAGAAAGGCTAAGCTGTTAGTGGTGAAAATCTAATTTGTCAATTAATTGTGAAAATCTGTTTCGAAATAAACAAGATAATATTTCATCTTTGTCTTTATGATTGGCAAACATCACTGTGATGTTTTGAATCTATATAGGAAAAAAAATTTACTTTTGGATGCCTAAAGTTAATCTTCACCAGTCATGTATATTATATATATATATATAAATTCTTCCTAACTTTAGGATCTAAAGATACGACTCACATTTGCATTTCAGATTTGTAAAAGTGATGTATTTCAAATGCACATGTGAATCATAAGAGCTCTAACCTTTACAGCTGCGAAGTTTAAAAATACTTTTAACTTTATGACACCATCTCTACATCTATGTGGCATATTTTCAGCTCTCACTACCGGCAGCTGACACAAATCATGTTTACAGTTCATTTAGTAAAATTATTCACCTCTCTTTCGACGCCTTTTCTAATGCTTTACTCTTTGTTTGCTTGCGAATTTAAATCACACCTATGGCTGCGAAACATATCATCATGTCCCAGTTGTCATTGCACAGGACTGTTTAGGTGCAACATTTGGTAGGCGACAATATTTCAATTTCAAATTTCCAAAAGCATGTAGGCCCATCTCTGCAGCCCTTTGTGCCCACAGCTGATCCAGGTAGTGACAGAATCACCAGATCCAGTGATACTGCATTGTCATGTTTTCCTGTTGCACTGCAAAAACAAATGCAACCAATATTGGAGCTAGTATCTGGACAGGAAGGTACAATAAAACTGATTTGTGTCTCCAAGTAGCTTGATATTCGAGGATGGTCTGAATATATGATGAAGTGGGATTCCAAAATTAGTAATATATATTTCTGATTGAGCCTGGCGGATGGATCTCTAAAATCATGTCGAAACAAAAGGAGATCTTTGCTTTCCGTTCTTGGAGCAGCAGCAGCAGCAGCAGCAGCGTGAGGACAGTGATGTGCCAGGACGGAGGACGGAGCTGAAAACAGAAGCTGCATTCACGCAGCGCAGGGTTATTCCGGGATGCGTCCCTGACAAGATCCCGGTGCTTAGCGGAGGAAGGGACCGGGAGACGATGCAGGGAGGTTTCACTCATTCATTCTGCGTTTTTGCAACCCTGCGACCCACCCATCGCCACTCGGATGACCTCACCTTGCTCCAGGTCCCGCTGGTCGTACCACGGCTCCTCCTCCTCCGTCACAAACTCCTCCATCCTCCCAGCTCGAAGCATCGATGCCGGGTGGAACTTCTCCTCCTTCTTCCTCTCCTTCTCCTTCTGCTTCTTCTTCTTCTTCTTCTGCTTCCACCGGCGATGAAGCGCAGACCCGCCCGGAAGTGAACGCAACTACACACAAACAAACAATAGCGGCGCTGCCTCTCTCAGTGATTGGACGACTGAAATCCAGCAGCTGCTGCTTCTGAAACCACCTGCAGGTGTTGGAGGCTCCGGAGAGATGCGGCAGTTCAGGGAGCCTCTGATAGCGGGGGCCGCGGGGGGCCACTGCTGCTGCTGCGACGGCGGCCGCGTCCTTTAAAGACGCAGACCTGCAGCCCGGTGACCAACTACTGCTGCGTTCACGAGCCTTGGGAAATGCCAGCTCCGGAGAGATCAGAGAGCAACAATCAGCAGGTTGATTAGTAGTGGGCTGGTTCCGCCCACAATAAGGAAGAGGCAAATAGAGAGAGAGAGAGAAAGAGAGGAAGAAAGAAAGAAAGTGTTGATGGAAATGAGATAAAACAGTTTATTCCATCCATTTATTTAAAAAAAACTATTTTCCAACATATTTTGCAACACGATCAAGTCACAAATAGCCGCTGATGAAAATGAACCAGTCATTTTAAACATAATTTTCTCCCAAGTTGTGATTTTGAACAGTCTCTTGTGATTAATCTTATTTGCTTCTCTTAAATCCCACCAAATGTATTTTTTCTCTCATTTTGGTTTTCTGTTATAAATCCCTGCTAACCTAAGCTCATGTCAATAATTGATTTTTGTTGACGCATCTCATGTGATTCTTCTGCCTTTCTAATTTCCTTATTATTTGTAAGCGTGTCCTCTGCCTTGTACTCGTCTCTTCCAACCTACCTGACACAGACTTCATCATTTCATCTGCATCTGATGGTTCTGACTGTATCCTGGCAACCTGAATGCTGGGAGTTGATGTGTAGACATCAATATTTACTGGATTTGTTCATGACCACTTCCATAAACTTCAATTTAGACAATTTAGACATCAGAAACCAGATGTGTTTTCACCGTGTGAGACACTCACTGCCTGCAGCTTATTTTTATCATAAACAATAATAATCTCTATCTTTATCTTTTTGCTTTTCTTTCCCACATTCTGCCATTACCGACAGTCAAACAATCTTTTATTTACAGAAGCAAAACAGATTTTATGAAATCACACGTTTAGTTGTTTCAGCCGGCCAAATATAACATGAGGAAACTGTTCAAATATATTTTTAGCCCCAACAGTGAGATGCAGCTTTCCCCACGTTTTAAAATCCAGAATGGCTTCATCCCCATCCACTTTAAATATACAGACACATACATGCTCACAATGTATTTCAGAAATAAAACAGAAGGGTTTTTTTGTTGTTTTTTTTAATAAAACACATTGAAGGCTGCTATGTGATTTGGTCCTCAGAACGGGAACCTCTGTTTTATTAAACTCTTTCAGTTCTAGTCACTTTTCCATCAGGATGCACGGCAGTACTTTAGTCTGAAAGCTTTTAACCGTTAAAAGTACGACGCTGCTGCATAACGAAGAGGAGAGTGAGCGTCTTTCCTTAGAAAAGCTCTTTGTACTTCCACATTTTACAAGGTGGGATCTTTGATCCTCTTTTCCCAGACTGAGTAGATCACCCAGAATCCTCTCTGCTTTTCAGCTCGTCGTAGATTTTTCCGAGGATTTAGGTCTGAGAACTGAAATGGACTTACAAGGTTGTGTTTGTGTCATATCTCACCATATGATCCGTATCATTTCCTGTTTTGTGCCAAGCATGCATTTCAAATATTAAAGCGTTTGAATGACCAAGGTTCCCCCCCAGGTCCTTTAGGAAACAAACAGGCCCACATCATGACGGCTCCTCCGCTGTACTGACAAGAAGGGCTTTTCAACATATTCATCTTTTGTTGCTTATGATAGCACTTCAACCAGATAAATCATATACAGTTGTGTGTGATGTAATCTGTTCACACCTGGGCTTTTATTTTTGCTATAAAGAAAAGAAATCCCATTGACTTCTTGGATTCAAGTTGAGGATCAGGCAGTTGTGGTACTGACCCAAGAGGACTCGGACATCTTGCACAGATTTTAAACAAGACTTGACTGAAGGGGGCTAAAACATTAAGAGCACTTGTCTAGTCATTACACTGACAGACTTGTCAGTTTTATTGCTCATGTGATGACATGACGTGCAAGCAGCTGCAAAAGCCCTTCATTTGAAGCTTTTTGATTAAAAAGCCTGAGCTCAACAGCAGGAACCAGACAGGCACTGATAAAGAAGGCTTTGACACAGGAAAAGGACTGCATGTCCCATCAGTCCTTGCTCTCTGGGGGTTTGGAGTTGTGCGGTCTCTTCAGGTGCGCCCAGTCGGCCTCGCTCTCGCAGCGCTGGACTCTGCTGAAAAACGTCTTGATAAGAACTTTAGCTTCACCTTTGACTGCAGGCAGAGAGGAGGATAGAGTTACTGGAAAGTCAGTGACAAAACAAACAAAACGAAATGTTCATCTGGCGTGAAATGTGCACTTACGTTGGCCTTTTTCACAACTTTTACCCTCTGTAAGAAGGTGAGACAAGTATCGCGCAAAAGACTTAAACAAAACCTGTGAAAGCATTCAAACGTCTATTAAAAACACATATTACATTTAGTTCTAATTTGCTAATATAGAACTCTACGCACTTTAGTGGCAAACTTTCCCTGAGTGTAATAGGGGTTGAGGTAATGGACCACAATGTTAGCCGCTTCCTGCAGCGTCACGGCCTTCACGGGTTCACCGGGGGCACCGGGCGGCGGCAGCGACCTCTCCTGCACCTCCGGGTTGAACGTCACCCTCCTTTTGCTAGAACCCAACGTCCGGCTGCGCTTTGCCGCAGGAGACGTCTCCTTCTGCTCCGTTTCCACCTCGTCTGTGACCTGCAAACACACAGCGCTGTCATCCAGTGCCGAGAATTAAATGATATGAAATCATGTCGGTCCATGAACTCAGAATCAGAAGGAGAAGAAAGAAGTAGTTTTTTTTTTTTATATGTTAGACAAAATCTATTGATCTAGAAGTGAGTTTTTCTTTGGCTTGGGCCAATCAACTTCTGCGCTTTGCAGTTTTAGTTTTTAGTTGTTTTTTTTTTTTTTTCCCACAATGCATCAGCGTTTAAATTTGCTCTCCCTCATAAATTCACAAAACTTTTCAAAACTTGATCCCTTTTCATGCTTATCATTTCCTGAGTTATTCTGTATTTAAATCCAATAATCCAAGTGAGTTTTTTTGTATAATAAAGTGACTAAAAACTGTTTAGACAACTTTATTTCTGGCGTGTCTGCCGTTTTTTCTCGTCTTCACGTGTGTTCTTTAACGGACCTCTGATGCTTTCACACAACATCTGCATTTTTACTGAAAATTAAACACTGTTTGAATAACCAGGTAATTTCTGAATGCAGTCGGTTGCACTGGATTCTATTTAGGGGTATCAAAGCAAAAGGGAGTTGAAATCAAATGCACGCCACACTTTTCAGTTTTTTATGGGTAAAACAATGTAAAACCATGCTTCATTTTCTGTCCACTTCACAGCTGAGAGCACCAATAATCTCCAATAAAGCCTGTTAAAGTGTGTGTCCATAATGAGATCAAAGATGGAATAGTTTCAGCGTTATGAATATTTTTGTGAGACACTCTACCTCTTGAGCTAAAAGTCGATTGGGAGATGCTTCTTCTTCTTCTTTTACCTTTGGTCTGAAAATGGTGAAAATGTAGTTAAGGTTGTAAAAAAAGAACTTTGCCAGTAAAGTTTGATAGAAATGTTTACAGAGGTTAAAGTACGCTGTGATAGTAGTCGTATCCTCATGAGGAATGTCTTCAACCAGAGTCAAAGTTGCTTCTCCTCCCACTTCCTGCTCTTCATCGTCGGACAAAACGATGAGTTCCATTTTAGGTTCTATCAGGATCAGATCCTCGGTCTCTACAAGCGCAGGGTCGCTCGGCAGCGAATGCAGCTCCTGCCTCGAGTTCTCTTCATAAACCTCACTGAGAGTCTCTGACGACAAGCCGCCTGCCTCCGGGCGCAGCTCTTCCTCCTCCGCGGGTTTCTTCTTCACAAAGTACTGCGAGATGTTGCGAGAACTCTTCGCCGCTTCCGCCATCTTCTGCTGCTTCCTGCTCGTGACTCTGCCTGCTTTGGCCGGGCTGACGGCTCCGGCTCTGACGGATGACGCCGTCTCTTTCACCCTGATCCGTTTGACATCTGACTCCGCGGAGGAGTCGCCGATGAAGCCCCCATTCTCCGTCACTTTGCGAGACACAGGATGCAGGAGGTCCTTGGCGGACTGGAAGCAGTTAGACGAGCCCCTCTGGCCCGCTCCCACTCTTTTCCGCTTCATCTGGAGCAAAAAGGAGGAGAATTAAATCATGCTCAATGTTCTGTGCTGCTCGTGTAAAAAGCCACTCGTACAGAGTAGATCTGAGAGGCCGAGGTGAAGCCCTGCAACTCCTCTGGGTATAAACACGAGGAATTTCCATCGGCATTACGCTTCGTCTCCGTTTCTCTGGAGTCGTTGCTGCTGCCTTCTTCCGTCCGAGGGGCTAATTTTGTGATTTCCGACACCTTCAGGACAACAGATGAGTTAAACAGAAAACCTGCCCGGTTTCATTTATAAAAATAAATAAATAAATCGCTCATATTGTGGCGCAGACATTTTCAATCTACCTTCTTCAAGATGGCCGCTTTGTACAAGTTAGAGGATTTGCAGCTTTTGAAAATCTCGTGCTCCAAATCCACCGCTGACATCAGACTGCTCCAGCTGAGAGACAGAAAGGAAATAAAGACTGTTATTTATTTCACTCTGAACGGTTGTTGAGAACATCTGAATCCTCTGACTTGAATATGTCTTCTGACCCCTGGTGGTCACGCAGAGCATCTCGCAGGCGGTACAGGCAATGCTCTCTGGTCTGAAACGAGACTCAAGTTTACTAAACTTATTCTTTTTCACATTTGTTATGTCAAAATGTATTTATTACAGTTCTCAGGCTGCTTTGTGGCATGTTTTTAAAACGTACAAATAAAAATTCACCTTTTATTTTCTGTAGACTTTTTTATAGAGGAAGGAAGCCAGGAAGAAATGTAACTTTTTGATTAATCCTGGAAACCTGTTTATTAAACTTCACATCTCAATCTATTCATATGAAATGAACGTCCGTTGTGAGGCAATACCTAAATAAAAATATACATTTTACACTCTTGTATCAAAAGAGCAACTACATGGTGGACACATGGAGGAAAAATGCATTTCAAATAAAGTCTACACATTTTGCTGCGGCTGGACAGACGTCTGCTAACCGGCGCCTCCCCTTCGAGTTAACGAGCGTTCGTTAATGAATGCAGGAGAGGATTGTGTTCCTGTCATGTACCTTCACCGTGAGCCGGGGGATCCTCTGGCTGCTGGCCTCTCTGAGCGGACACTCAGCATCTGCACAACAGGAACGACTCGTTACTCCACCAATAAACCTCTCGACTCATCTCTGCGTCTTATTCCACTGTTGGTTGGCGGTACCTGGTGGAACAAAGTCCTCCCTCCGGCCGTCAGAGCCCTGAAGACATACGAGCATCGACATGAATCAGCGTTTTCACACCGACACGACTTTCAGCCACACCGTGTGAAGACGATACTGTGACAGTCGTTTTTCTATCGGACTGCACTGTCAGAAAGGGGTTTAGGTTTTTTTTCTCTCACCATCTTGACATTCCTGTGTTGTTATGTTGTTCTGTAAAGGGTTTGGTGAGCCGCCGCTTAGAGCAGTGTGACTCAAACGTTGTGCCAGCTCTCTCCAACATGTGGGAGTGATTTCACAAGACGGGCTCCAAAAGGAATGGCTGGTATTTGCTGCTGACAGCTTGCATACAGATGGTAGAAAAGCTCCAAAATTCAGCAAATGCTGATTGAAACTAATTGGGGGGAGGAAGGTGATGCGTTGGGGCACATTTTGCTCTGTGCATTTTTAATGTTTAAAGATACATAAAAAGAAATCCCATTTAGGTAGAAAAGCATAACTGTGATGTGCTCAGCTAGGTATCAAATTGTTGAATAAATATTTAAAGTCACCTTCCGTAGATTCATCTGCTTCTTGAAGAGGTCAGAAAACTCTTTCTTCCTCTTTTTGGTCTCCTCTTCAACACTTCCTTCCTCCCCTTCATCGTACCTGCAGAGGTAGAATGCAGCAGCGTCATCATCATCACTACCTCACACCAAATCGCATTGAAGCTGCATTTCAGAAAGCGTAACAAGCGTTCGCCCTGCCTTTCGAAGCCGTAGCCCTTCTTCCCTCCTTCATATTGCTCCGGCTGGTACCCGAACGGCCCTTTGGGTTCTCCGCTTTGGCCCTCTTCGGTCTTGGTGCTGAGAGCGGCCGCCTGCTCCAGCTGGGCCCGCACGCCTTTGGGATTGAGGCAGAAGTCGCAGGCGCCCGCGCACTTTGGCGTCTTGTCCCCAAAAAACTTGGAGATGTTGGCATGGCGACATCTGATGAGAAGAAGGATGCAAGATAAACTATTAATGAGCTAATCATCTGCAGTTGATGGATCTTTTCAATTGACCAGCAATTTTCTTAAAAGCCTGAGTTTTCGCTCATATAAACAGGGTTGACCAGATTTACATAACATGAACTGCTAAATTTTTCATAATATGCTTAATTTAAATAAATAAATATATATGTATAATTACATTTTAACACTAGTAAGTGTGAACTGTATTAAATGCTGAATAAATTGTTGTTTTCTCATGTTATTAAATTTTATATCTATAAAAAATAAACAGAAACATCTGACCTGCTGAAATAAAAGATAAATAGGATAAAATATGTAAAAGAAATAAAAAATGTGATCCCCATGAATCCCATAAACTGGACCTTAAGGATCTTGTCAAGGGTTCATATTTCTAAACAGAATCACATAAAGTGCATTTTGCATCCCAAACCAGACTCTGTTTGGACCGTTTCTCTTTCCCGTTCTGTTACCGCCATCTTTGTTTCTGTATCCACTGACTCCACTTACCAGAGGCGCCCTCATCTGGACGACGTCCAAATGACAACACTAAGAGAAGGCCTAAGTGGATGTTATTAGTGAGTCGATTGGAACCAATTTTAATCTAATAAACCATTAATCAACAATTAACCGTAAGTCTATGAACCTTTTGCATCACTGGATGAGAGGATAAAAGATGAGAGAAAGCTAATGACCCTGCATTATCCAGTAGAGCCTTATTGATCATCAGCTATTGTATAACCATCACATATTAAGAATCAATGCTTCTGTTATGAAGTCAGTCAATTATTATTGCCTTTTTTTAAAAGAAAAATATGAGCTTATCACAAAATTCACTTTCACAAAATGTCCTTATACAATTCTAAAGTTTGTTAAAAAAAAAAAAAAAACACCAGAGAGGCTCGCTTTGGAAACGCGGTTACATAACCGTTAACATCCACACAGCCCGTTTGGGAATCGGCCGCATCAACCCCAACGCTGGAAACGGGAACGCTGCCACTTCCTTTAGTGTGAACAGGGAAGCTTAAGCAAAGCAGGCAGAGGAGTAAACCAGAGGGCAGCAGTAAGTGTGAAGCAGCAGTCCCTCCCAGACAGGACTGTCAAAGAGAAAACTGCAGCTTCTGAGCAAGAGGAAGAACTCAAGAGCAAAGGTAAAAGATGACTTTCCGTCCTACTTTAGGACAGCGTCACACAACGACAAACCAACTAACAAGTTCTGCCAGACAAAACCCTCTGCAGGGGAACCGCTCCTGGGAACACACTGTAGCATGCTCACACGGTCTCCACCCTGTCCTCCTCCTCCTCTTCTGTTGGCTCAGGAGCTTCTGACACTCAGTGTGGGCTCGACTAACTGTGGGAAAACTGCTGAGACTCTCACAGGTAGGTGTCTTTCAGTCCTTCTCTGCACCAATATGACTTAAAAAATAGCGACAGCTGTGAAAAAGCTCGAAGAATGTCTTAAAACTAAGGATTTAATTGTAAACATATGCTAGAAAGTCAGAGCAGCATGCATCAAATTACATGGAAATAACTGATTTACAGCAGTATCTTGTACATAAAGGTTGTTTCTAAGTAAAATAAATCAATCGGAGACTTAAAGACCCATAAATGTGGTGCTGCCCCAATTGGCAAAAGCATCCTGCATGTTTTTGTTGGACAAAGCAAATAAACTGTTCTGGTACTTGCGTTTTAGACTGAGACAGAAAAAAAGTTCATCCAGTCTTTAAAAGTTTGGAGTGAAACGAACAAATCTGACTTCTTTCTTAGTTTCAATGTTTTCAAAAAAAATGTAAGTAAAAAGTCTAAAATTACAGTAAACTCATGCGGATAGCTTTGCTCAGAGCTGTTTCTGATTACATTTGGTACATGCTGTCCAGAGAAACATATGCTTGTGCTTAAAGTCACTGAAGCAACGCCAGCTTCTCAGTGTTTTCAATGATCACGTGTCCCTAACCATGAAAACATTCAGCTAAGGCTCTTTGCTACATGCAAGTTTAATAATTGTAGAGTTTTGTTTAAATTGCAACGTAAATCTAAAACCACAAAAGAAAATAAGAGCGTCACACCCATGTGAGCAATTCAGCAAGAACACGGCAGCGCCGTCAACAGTAAACACCTGGCATCTGCTTCCACCTCCCATGGTGCTCATTACAGTGCGAAGCTACAGGGCAGAAAAGGCTAAACTTATCGTTAAAGTACTTTACAAAATTATTCCTAACTCTTGAATCTCTCCATGTGATCTGACATTACAGCAACAACCTTGATTTTATTTGTTGTTCTTTTAATTTTGTGTCAAAAGCAAAGCGCAACTGCACCTGAAACGTGGCTCCTAAAAATGTCCTTCGCATAAAAATCTGAAACGTTAAACAAGTATTTGTGTTACTCTAAACAAAACCAGAGCAAACCATGTCTTATAAACACCCACAGCCGAACAAAACCAAACATTCAGCCAAAACTACAAGGAATGTATGCATGTATTAGTGAGCCTAGCCTATTGTTGCAGGTTACATTTGGGTTTAAATCTGCCCAGTGTTTTTTTAGAAGTAGATTCCCTTTCACACACAAAGGCAGTAAAACTCCTGGGTTCCCTTTTTCCTAGTGTACACAAACTGACAGCAGACACACACTAATGAGGCTCATATATGTCTTTTGTGCTCTGTGGTTTCCTCAGCACGATGGATCCCAGAGAGGAGACAGTGGGTCTCCTGAACAATGTCCTGCTCAAGCTTCAAAGACTGCCCAGTGCCCACCCTCTGGAGCTGGGAGGCTTCTTCATCCTCCTAATCTTCATCTGTGAGTCATGCCTCATTTAAAATACAGATTTCTAAGAATTTTTAAACGGTACTAAAATATATAACTTTCCAACAGTTATGGTGACTCTCATGATGGTGCTCACATGCGTGAGCTGCTGCTGCTGCTGCTGCTGTAAATCCAAACAAGAGGAGCTCGACGTCTAAGGGAACATTTCTACTTTCCGACAGGTTTTTCCTGCCGATCTGTTCACCACAGTGCTTAGAAATCGTCCCTGGGCTTCAGACACAAGCTGCACAGCGTGTGCACGAGAAAGGAGGCGGTGCCACAGCACAACAAAACAAACTCTCGGATTGCGTTCTAGACTATCAAAGCACCTGTTAATGCTACCAGGCTTTCAGGAGAAGCAGCATTCCTTTGGAGCATCCCTGTCTGCGGTGCAACAACAGCTCATCTACCAGGAGGAGAAAGGCAGGGCCAGAAACAACTGGCTTATAAACAAATACACAGCACCGAACAGGCTTACAAGTCTTTAAAAAACAACAAGCTGCTCAGTGTTAGATGAGCAGAAAGCCATATTTGTTTGAGAATGATTTATATTGACCTTGTATCATTCCTCTGTGAGGAATATTAGAATAGAAGGATGATGTTTTAACTTTATAAGCAAGTAAATACAGTGAGCCTTCGCTATGACGTGGTTCACCTTTCTCGGCCTCGCTTCGCAGATTTTTTTTTTTTTAAAGTGTTCATTGAAAGAAGGGCATAGAAAAGCAAGTCTGCCCCCTGCTGTTCTGAAATTAAAAATTGGATATTCAAAGAAGGGAATAATGTTTATATCTGAAACTCCTAAATGAGCTCAAGTATACTGATGTGAGATTTTTACTGCATCATAGTGTAGTGAAGTGATTTTTATACAATAAAAAAAGTTGTTTTTAAATGATGTGTGCGTCGAATACGTCTCTTACCCTTCATGCTCACAAAACAAGACCATGGCTTCCAAATCCATGAGGGCTGCTTTGTCAGTCTCTTTGAAAGAGCCTCGTTTCTTCTAAAGGAAATTAAAGAAACCTTCAGGCCAATGTTTTCTTGACAACGTTTCATCATTCTCAAGCTCTTCTGCTGCTAATCTGACCTGTCTCCGGGTGACTTCCTGCCGAATAAGGAAGTGCAGCTGCTCCTTATCCTTCCGACTATAATATGTGCGACACAACGAGGGCAGACCGTCTCTACCTGCTCGTCCGGACTCCTGGTAGAAACCCGCCAGAGACTTTGCGAGGTTCCAATGTGCAACAAATCTGCAATAACATCAGCATGTGCGTCAAAATAAAAATAAGAGAACAGGAAAAACAAAAGCAGGAGATTTGCTCCCTTACCTGACGTTGGCTTTGTCCACTCCCATGCCAAAGCTTATGGTTGCAACAATAACCAGTACTTTCCCCTGCATCCACTCGTTCTGCGCCTCTGTGCGATCAACTGCCTTCATGCCTAGAAAAATCCAGAGTCTTGTCACTTGAAACCCAAATTGCATGTAAGGTTTAAAAACCTTGGACACATTTAAACATCTTGCCTGCGTGATAAGCCTTCGCTATGACTCCAAGCTTGTTCAGCTGATAAGCAACCGTTTCACAGCCATCCCGGGTTCGACAGTAAACAATCCCACAGCCCTGAACACAAACAGTGTAAAAAAAAAAAAAAGAATTCATTATGTATGAATTGACTAATTTGTATCTGATTTAAATACATACAGGCAGAAAATTTGCACATCAATTAGGAGCTGTGGCATATTATTGCTTTAACTCTGGACAACAGAGATAAAGCAATAAAAGCTGAGCGAGCATAATGATTCTCATAGATGGGAGGGCAAAAAATATTACATCTGTCTATTTCTGCTAAAAAGCTTTAGAGAGTTTTCTGTCTTCACCGAACAAGACTTTAAGAGCTCGTTGTGACAAATTAAAAACTTTGGCTTACTTACTGGTAGAAACAGAACTGATAACAAGCAAGGCCACAGCTGCAGACCCAGAGAAGAGCAAACTGAGATTTCTTTGTTATAAGCGTGAGGGAAAAACTCCCTAAGGAGAGGTAGCTGAACGGGAGTACTATGAGTACGTGACTGCAGATATATTAACATATTAAATAGAATTGAATGATTTTAAGTTTCACTTCTCTCTCTAGCTTGATCTCTGAGAACCACTGCTCATTTTGCTTTGTGATAAAATAACTAAAAGGCAAATGTGCATTTTTCTGATTGATTCAGCGTGTCTCTCTTTATTCAATAAGAATATTCAAAACAAGTTTCAAACTGAGCATTTCTATTTTCTAAGTGGGAGACATAAAGGCGGAACATGAATCAAAAGACTCCAAAGATGCTTGATATCATTTCCATTGTGGTAAACGACACCAGGTTTGTGCAGTATGTTAATATAATCACTCAAAGCTCTAGTTTACAAACCTGTGGAGCAGATCCACTGTCCATAGCCAGAGCTTTCTTGATGAAGGCATGGAGGTGAGCATAAGGGTTCGGCAGCAGATCCCTGAAGATCACGTCATAATGAAGGTTGCTGCGGAAGACGGGCGTGACGAAAGACATCGGACAGCGCAGCTTAAGTGACTGAACAATGTCTTCTTGAACGTTCTTGGGAGCTGTTGCCGTCAGCGCCAAACAGGGAACTCCTGGTATGCGAGCCCGCAGCTCACCCAGTTTGAGATAGTCTGGCCTAAAATCGTGGCCCCACTGGGAGACACAGTGAGCCTCGTCCACAGCCAAGTAGGAAAGAAGGCCGCGGCAACACAGGTCCGTCAGGCAGGGCTGGAAAGAGGGAGAGGCCACCATCTCTGGAGTGATGTAGAGTAGCTTCAGTTTGGGCTGCTTGCTCCTCAGATCAGCCAGGATCAGACGGCGCTCGCCCACTGGAAGCTTGGAGTTGATGGAGCAGGCGGCAATGTTGAGCTCCTTCAGGTGATCCACTTGGTCCTGGAGAATATCATGCAGTTCAAATAAAACGTCAGCAGTGTGTAAGGTGAGGCAAAACCCCACATCGATACTGTCAATTTAATCTGCGGTTATCTTAAAATTGAAAAAGATGCGCTAACTTGGTTGGTTAATTGAATGGCCTGGTTGTTTTGAGAGGGAATCTAAGAAAATCTGTGAGGTTACCTGAATGGGTCACCACTATATAATAACTTTGAAGAACTATATCAGCTAAAGTGGGTAATGTCTAGTCAAATGTGATTTCTACTAAAGAAAACTGAATTGTTTTTTTTTTTTAAAGGAAAAACATCCTTTAAATTGTATTTTTCAATATAAACAAGCTAGTTATTTTAACAGGGACATTCATTCAAGTTTGAGAGGCTTTACAGAAAAAGTTGAACCAATGCGCTGTGACAAGATAGCAGAAAATCCAAGAAAATAGAATTTCATAGGGATAAAAGGATTAAACCATTGACCTACCAAAATCACTGCACATGCAATAAAATAGACAATTAAACTCTACCTTAGTAAACTTTTATTGGGTAGAAGTGCGTGTTAGACTGCAGTAGATGTTATGTTAATTAATCAAAAAGATGAGCAGCAAGGCTCTGTACATGATCACATTCTATTCTTCCCCTTAAAGAGGCATTTAAGAAAGTACAACAGCAATAACTTTCTGTAGTCCTGTTTTTGCTGTGTGGTAGCATTCACAGAGACTCGTTGAAATTTTATTTTCGAATTGCGAACAACAGAGCTTCCACAGATTGCTCCTCCGAGTCAGTAAAGGGAGAGGGAAGAGTCTGACCTGAATGAGAGCGATTAGCGGGGATATGACCAGAGTAATACCCTCAGCCAGCACTGCAGGCAGCTGGTAGCACAAAGACTTCCCTGCTCCGGTTGGCATGCACACGAACACATCCCTCTGACCTAAAACAAGACAAGAAATAAGTCCCATTTTTAACAATGAAAGGCAGCTTGACTTCCTTTCGCTTTAAATGCTGCCATGTCCTGAATGGGATAGCACTGCTGCTACTCTGCTGCTAGGGGAGAGAGAAGACAAAGACTGAGGAGAAACTATGAATTAACTACACCGTTTTAAGACTTACCTCTAACGACAGCCTCGACAACATCTTCCTGAAGTTTAGACCGAAAGCCGTCGAAGCCAAAGTGAGATTTTAAAGCCTGTTTTAAACTTGTTGACATCCTTCGTCTGACTGCAGACAACTTTCTCTTCGTCGCACACCTATGACGTCATTTGAGTCGGGGAGAAAAAGACGAGGAAATGAAAGTAACGATAACAATTATCTGTTCTCGTCGTACTTATGTATTGTAGCCATTAAGCTATTTACTTTGGTGATTTTTCAACTTTAACAGAAAATTTAAAAAAAAAAGCCAGCCATGATATAATTGGTGACAGTGAACTCGAGCTCTGATTGGCTCAGCTGGGTGCACCTGCTCGGGCACGCGCTGTCTTTTTAGCCTGAAATTTGAATTAGCTGTCGTCAAGATTAGCTGTCGTCAAGGATTTTACGTCAGGATTTTATGTACAATAAAATCCTGAATTTATTGTACATTCATTAAAAAAAACAAACAAACAAAAAAAAAACAATGACGTGCCGTGATTTATAGAGTGCTGTTTGTTGCACTTTCAACATTAATAAAAAAAATATTGTAAAATGAATGAATGAAGGCAGCTTTATGTTACACTCCAATGAATTCTAAGAAAATTGGCTTTATTTGGTGCAAGTATTTCAATTTTAAAACAAGTTGGGCTTAGTGTTTTGGGGGCGATTTGCAGTGACCAACTGACCTGACCTGCATGTTTTAGGGGATGTGGGGGAACCGGAGCGCCCGGGGAAAACCCACGCAAAAACGAGGAGACCATGCAAACTCCACACAGATGGTCTCTGTGAAGACGCAGCGCTAACCGCTGCGCCACCGTGCTGCCCACGATTTTTCTGTTGGATTGGAAGGATCTATTTTGTCAATCGGAAAAACTGTCTTTTTAAAGACAAAGTTCTGTCTTTAAAACTGAAGTTTGAAAGAGGTTTTAATATTTTTGTTATACTCTGAATCCCGATGTTCATGCCACATGTCAGTTTTTAGCTAATCAAGAAGTTTTAATGGGTTTATTTCCAATAAGACAAAATGGTGAGATTTAAAACACTATTAATGTGACTTTCAGTGTTAAAATACTGGGCCGTGCAATGTTTTAAACTTCAAACTTTAAGGTTTTAATACTTGCCCTGAACACAGAGGCGACAAACTGGATGTGGTCCTCCGTTCTTCTCTTCAATGTCTTCATAAATATCAAAATTAATCTTCTTTCTCGTTCTCTTTCTTTGGTTTTTGTTTGGACTTCTTAAATCCTAGAAATTTTTTTACCCTTTTCCAAATTGTGTTTTTACGTTTCTTTTTACTGTCTGAATCCTGAAGGCCACTTTCTTCTTGGGTCACGATTTCCTCAATGGCGTCAGGATCCTTAGAACAACCTGGTTCTGGTTCTGCTTGTCCAGGTTGTTCCTCCTCTGTATCCATTTCATCATTAGATTCATTATTTGGGTCGAAATGTCCGAATGATTTATCCTCCTCTTGTTGTTGAGCACTCGCCGTGTTGGATGATGGTAAATCTGTTGTGGGTTCAATGATATTTTCCGCAGAATTACTTTTAATTTTGTTTTGTTCAGCTGCCTCTTTCAGTGTACTAATGTCTCTTTCATACCTAATGGACAGATCTGTATGCAAAATGTTAACTCTGTTTAATTCTTCCAAGGCGATGTTCAGTTTCTCCTGCAGGCATTTAATGTCACTTTTTGATGTTTCCTGCAGGACGGCTTTTTCCAACTTCAAGATGTTTCTGAGCTTCTTTTCCTCCTCTGCCTTCTCCAGGTACAATTTTCTGTCTTCAGTGATCTGCTGCTTGAGGATCTCTGCATTTTCCCTCTGGGCTTGAAGTTCTTGAGTGAGCTCTTGATTCTTCCTGAGTTTTTCTAGATTATTTTCTTTTTCTTGTCTGAGCTCCTGTTGGCATTGATCCAGGTCCAATTTCAGGGCAGCGATCTCTCTTTCCTGGGCTAACGTCAGATCATAATATGATTTTTTAGTTTCCTCTAATTCTCTGCCTAACAGCTGTTCTGATTCTAGCAAGGACTCAATTTTCCCTCTCATTTCTATCTGCATCTTTTCCATCTCGGTTTTCACGTCATCCAGGAGTCGCTGTTTCTCATTGATCTTGTCATCATAAAATATTCGTGATTTGGCCTCTTCCCTCCTCTGAATCACGTCTGCATCATATTTGGAATTGAGCTCCTGGTATGAAGTCTGGAGTTCTTTTAATTCTTCTTCCAGGGCCTTATTCTTCTCTTTCTCCACATAAAGTTCATCCACAAAAGCTTCCACAGTGTGGAAGCATGACACCCTTACTTCTTCAAATCTCTGCTGTAGTTCCTCCTTCTCCATGTCTTTCACTTCGATTTGAGCCTGAGAAGTGATTGCAACAACTTTCAGGAATTCCACATCACTGAATTTCTGCAGCCTTTCCAGTTCTGCCTTCGCTCTGCAGGCTTGATCAAAATATCCAACTTTGAGCTCCTCTTGTTTCTTTAGTTGGAACTCCATTTCTTGGAGCTCTTCCTCTAGATTTTCCTTCACTGCTTGCCTTTTGGCCGTTTCCTTCTTCAAAAGGGCATTCAATCGTCTGATTTCACCTTCTAAGTCATCGGGGTTGGCAGCAGAGCGTCTGCTTTGGGGGTGTTGGTGGTTTCCCCTCCTTGTATAAAATCCCATCATTCCACTAGTGGATCTTTCTCTATGCTGAAACATTTTCTCAAATGCGATCAATAAAATCGTTGATATCTTAAAGAGTTTTTGAGCGTCTGAACTGGTCAGTAGTATTGCAAGCAATGACAAATATGCAGAATTGTGTCACATACTATTCTGCAGTTGATGACATCACAGACGGCATCGCCAGTGACATCACAGAATCTCCCTTTCCTGGCGGTGTGACATCATTCCACCTCCAAATATCTTGTTTAAAATAGTCCATGATTCTCTTGTCTCATGTCAGGGACATCAAACTCATTTCCATTTGGGCCCAGATCAAAAATCTGAATGTTGTGCCAGGTTGCATTGATAAAAACCAATTCAAATGTTAAAATATCAATGAATAGGTGTTTCAGCATTCAATAAGTGTTTAAAATAAAATAATATTGAACATCTTTTCACACTTATCAGTCCGTTTGTGATTGTTCAAACTTTTGCAGCGCCACTCTTTGGAGATAAAAATGAACTATAATAATCAAATGTATCTTTTAAGACTCCCAGTGATCTTGGGGTTTCACAACAAGACAATGTTGACTGTTTTAACTTTTCACCTCCTCGCCTGCTTTGGTCACACGAGCTGCAGACTAGCAGTCAAACTTTAATAAAACGTTCAATGGCGGGTAAAGTAGCAGGTCAATGGCGGTGAAACCAAAAACATCTCTGTCTCCACTGTTTGCTGAAAGAACATGGAAGATGGCGAGGAATATTTTAGTAGAGAGTATCCATCCTCATTTTTCATCAGTTTGAACCTCTGAGCTGATAAAGGTGTTATTGAACCTTGGCTCTCTCTCCGCCACCCTCTGTCTATGTCTCTCTTGGGTCCGTGTGACCCGAGGACCACAGGAAGTTTAATCAACTATTCCTGACATTTCCTCCCCAATGCTGGTTTAGTAAAACAAAATAAACATTTAAACAAAATTAATAAAGTACTAGAAAGTTGGATGAGATTTTTGTAAGCATGATGAAATCTAATTAAAAGTGTTAATATTTATTGAAGTACATAAAATGTTTATATATCAGAAACAAATTTGAAAACATTTGAAAACTACTCTTTTAGTGTCTGTATCCATTTTTTTTTCTCAGTAGCTAAAAAACATCTATTTAAATGTTTGGTGATTTTTAGAAACTCATGAGATAAGCTAGTGCTTTGTACTTTTGCTAAATTTGAATGTTGACTTTAATCGATTTCAGAATTATCCATCAGGTCTTCCGTATAAGTGTTTGAGGAAGAAATGCTGCCGATCCCAGAGCTGATCTCTGACTCTATCACTCTGCTGTTCAGCCATGCAGCAACTTAGTAATGCGCTCGTCGTCTCTGTTTCTCTGAAATGCTCCCATATTCTGAGGCAACATCTCTACTCACTGAAACAGACATTGAAGTGTTTTATTCAATAGAACAAAGCATCTAATAAAGACTGTAAACTAAATATTAATCATTGTTACATGAAACTTACTGTAAAGACCTTCATCTTTGCTCTGTGCTGTTTCTACATGAGGCAACGTTTGTTCTTCTGGTTCCTTTGATAAAGCTTTCATCACTCGCTCTATCAGCTCCTGTTCTCTCCTTTTCCATTCTTGTTCTGTAAGTGTCTGTTTTTTGGGTGACCAAGGAAAACTGAAAACATTTTCTTTTTTGCATTCAACTGAGAAGCATTCTTTGTTTTGTGTTACCATGTTAGCAATCTTTTGGAAAAGCTCTTTCACTTGGACAGAACAATCAGATCTGTCAGGTTTTATAACATGGAATCTGTTCCCACATTTCTCCAGAAGCTCCTGAAGCTCCTTTCCCTCTCTGACGATGTAATTCTCTACAGGGAGATCATTGATCCAGTCTCCCCAGGTAAACAGCACCATGCAGTGTCTCCACACTCTCTCTGTTAATGGCTTCAAGATCTCCTCCAGAGCTTTGAGATCTTTCTCTGTGAAAGATCTGAGGATGGGAACAAGCAGGAGAAAAACATGAGGTCCAGGAGAAAACATGGAGACACTGTGGAGAACTTCATCTTTGATCCAGTCAGGTGGTGTTGGGTCTGAGAACCAGCCTGGTGTTTCAACAACTGAGACTTTTACTCCATCAGCGTTTTCTTCATGTTTCACACATGTTGCAGATTTATGATCTTGGTATTTCTGAAATGATGAAAAACAAATATAATTCTGTACATGATTTACTCACTGAACACAGTGAATGGCCACCCCTTGAAAAAAATTCTAGCTCCGCCACTGAGTGTAAGTTGCAGATGATAAAATATTTCAGTAATCACTTACAGATTGATGGTAGTTTCTAAAGGACAAAATGGCTATTTTGTTGTACAAAGCATTGTTAGAGTAAACTGTGTGACTGGTCATTAGTCTTAAAATTCTCAAAAGTCCAAATACTACATATGGAAATTACAATAAGGCTTGGCTAAGGCTCTACTGTGGCTGCACAATATTAGAAAATAAATGCATTTAGAACGAGGAAGGCAAGTGCTGCTGTTATCTGACTGGCTTATCTCTGATTATTTAAGGAACTGCTGATCTACTGGTATTTGCAGACAGAGCCATCCTTTGGGCAAAACAAGAATACTCTAAAACAGAAATCAGAAATGTTCGACTGTGAGTAACTTTGCAGAAACTCAGAGATCTATCACACTGCTCTCCACCATTAGTTTTCAAGTTAGTATTATTGACGAGATTGGACACTATTAAAATTGTAGAAAGATTTGGACTCTACATGAATATTGTGCTTGTTTTTTTTCCCCTAGATAATTCTGATAACTGATGTTATATCAGAAGATGTGAGAAGGTCAGAAGAGAATGGGAAGGAAACGGTAACTAACAGTGGCTAAAATAAATAAATTCAAGAATTTTAAGATCTTTTTTTAAAGGCTTGAAAGAGAAATAAACAGCGCAATTAAAACTGAATTTGCTTTATTCTTTATTCACAGAAGTGCCTTGTTGTTATCATATTAGTATTGCACATTACAGAAGATTTTTACATCAGAGTTTCATCAGAGGGTGGTGCTCTAACTCTATGTTGAGAAAATAGCAGCAGAAATCACATTAAAGCAGAAGCAGCATACAGAGTGGTCATTTATATCAGGATCTCACTGCTATTCTGGGTTCTTATACTCTAACTTTACTGGCTCATACAGGAAAACCTGACTGGTGGGTGGTGGTTGGGGGTGATGAGAAACCTAGGCCCACAGGCAGGATGTGGGGCAGAGACAGTGGGTCTTAACTACTGGAGAGCGGATCACGAGATCCCTAACAATCTCCACTGTACCAAACAACGGGAACAGCCTCTCGGTGAAGGTCTCGTTGTAGGTGTAGATGTGCAAGTGTTTGTCCACGTCGTAGAAGGACAGCTGGCCGTTGTCGTAGTCGAGGTAGACGCCCACCTTACGGGGGATCAGGCCGGGTGGCAAGGCGGTGAAGGGGACCGTCAGGGCTTTAAACTCAGTGCCCCTCTCCAGCCGCAGGGTCATGTACCCGGTGTCAGTGTTCAGCGACTTGAAGCCCTTCCTCAGCGCCGACTCTCTGGCCACGCCCAGCCGCCAGTCGCGCTCACCGACCTCCGCCTCCCAGTAGTGGCGGCCGGAGCCCAGGCCGTGCATGCCGACGGCGCACCACCACCCGTCGAAACGCTGGTGGTAGTTGGGAACATCTTTCCGCTCGAAGCCGCAGCGCATCTTCTTCTCGTCAGCAGAGATGAGCAGGTCTGGATTGGCTGTGTCCAGATCCAGAGTTACCTCCACTTTGGGTGGGGAAGGAAGAGGGTTTGAATATCAAGACGACTCAGAAAACTGACCAAAAACATTTCCAGGAAACATGTTCAAGTACCTGCAGCGTCTCCAATCCAGTCCCATACTACAAGAACAATAAAAAAAAAAAAAAATTATCTCAGCAGGAACATAACTTTTATTTGCAACTGACGCATCAGAGGAACATTTCTCAAAAACATTTGAGTTTTTGAACTAAAATTCATCCAATTAGCTGCTTCAAAACAAAGTGCACCAGGGCCCTTTAGGGGCAAGAGAGCTCTTTTAAACAAATAGATCTCCTGAGATCCTGGCTGTCTGTTTTTTCATTGTGGTCTAAAGTCTTGGGAGGATTAAGAAAATAATTCTCACATAGGAAAAACTCTCATTTTTGTTTGGCTGCCTAATTAACCGGTTTTAAACTTCAGTACTCATGTCAGGGCACTTCTGACATGGCTTGTTTTTCCTCCTCTGAATAAATATACTCAAATTAATATTTATTTATGTTACTGTTGGATCATGCTCATGCAATAAAGTTGAATCAGTGTTAATCCCTTTAATAAATTTCTATCTTAAGAGTGCCAATAAGAGTGCTAGATGTTGGAAATAGCAGTATTTCACAGATATTTCTACATGTAAGCAATGTTTCCTGTGTCACTGTAAGGATAAGTCCTGTGTGTTTCTCCTGATTTTTTGGAGCAAAAAAATATTTTCATCTTAGTTGTACTATAATAGCAATGAAACTCCTGTGCTGCTTGGAAATTGTTTCTATTAAATAAACTGTAACTTATCGAATCAAATTTATGAATTTGAACCATTTTGATTTATGTCTTGGAGACATTTGCCAGACAAAGTTCAAAGTGCACTCTGATATTCTTGGTCTCATTTACCTGGCTGAGGAATGTAGGATATGGCACCTGAAAAGGAAACAATAAAACTGATGAAAACCAACATTTCCTTTCATTAAACTGCCTCAGAATGAATTCTGGAGTGATTTACGAACCGATCTTGTAAGTTCTCTGCTTCCACAAAAGCCACTGCTGTGGGATGGTGTCCTGCAAAAAAAAAAAAAAAAAAAAACAAACAAAAAAAAAAGGCAGTGTTTTATTGTTGAATTTTTGGCCCAGAAAATGTTCAGTATAGTGATTCACAATACACAGCTCTTACCTTGTCAGGTCGCTGCGACACTAAAGTCCACAGAACCAACTCCATAGCGGTCAGGAGATTGGGCGCACGCCCCCAACGCCAGGCTGACTGGAGGTCCTCCAGGATCTTGGCAACTGGTTCTCCGGGCCACACGCTTTGCTGCGCATTCATGTGGTTAGAAAGAACAGCTTTTATTTTGAAGGTCCAGTGCAACCGGAAGGGGTTAGTAGCATACTTAAGCTTCCCACCTCAGGCTGGGCCCTCAGGTCTTTGATCCAGTTAAGGATGACAGCTTTGGCCAGCTCCAGGTCCTGTCCGTTAATCAGATCAGGCTGCTTGCCCTCATCCATCTCTGGCCAGCCATCAGTCTGCATCAGTGTCTTCTGCACACAGAAATTCACCTTAAGGTACTCACCTTAGTTTTCACACTGCTGTCATTTTTTTAAAATAAGTGATATGTTGTCGTTGTTGGGGGGGGGGGGGGGTTTGCATCTTGGCTTGGCACCTTGTTCTCCAGCATGAATGCCGACTGCAGGATGAAGAGTCGGCAGAGAGGAGACGACCAAGCGTCATCTTGGTTACAGATGGGCTCCAGGACTTCTGACCTCTGCAGGAATGAACAAAAACAGGGAACAGCTTACATTGATAAAAATAATGCTCTAGATTGCTCTTGCAAATATGCTTCTCTCATGCTGAAGCTGTACCTGGCAGACCCGGCTCAGGTCTTTAGCCAGCTCCACCACAAACAGCTGATCCTCATCCAGAGGCTCCTTCTTCTCTCTCTTTGCTCTCTTGTTCGACTCCTGTCAGGAAAAAAAAAAAAGAAAAAAAAGAACACAAAGGCGTTTCTGTTAGATACTCATCGGAATGAGAGTGAGGCACATTGAGGATGCCAGAGCTCGTCCAGAAGTGCTTTACAAAGTAATAATGTCAATCTGGAGAGGAGGCAGTGGCACAGCCTGATCAAAATGCACGTCAAGGCTCTAATGGTGTTAGCAGAAACATCCAACTGGCTCTTTTCTGCAAGATAAAAGCAAGGTGCGCATCCTAGACGGCCTTGATAACAATGTTTTCAAATGAATTATCTACTTAAGTAACAATGTGACCTAAAAAAAAAAATCTAAGTTTGAACATTAAACATGTTGAAGAAAACAACACTGACCTTAATCTTGGCTGTCAGGTTTTTGGCCGGCTCGACCATGAAGTGAAAACACTGCATCATCTTGGCTGCTGTCTGTGTCCGTATCCCTGCAATGACAGACGTAAGCAGATACTGCTTCCCGAAAGCATCATGGGTAGGTCTAATAAAAAACAAATATGACCAGTTTTACATGAAGGATGACCAGTTTTTAAAGGAATGTTAAAAGTCTGAATGGTTTGGCCAATCTGAGGCCAGATTACCTGTAACATTGTAAGTGAAACCCTAACCCTCAAATACTTTTTTTAAAAGTCCATTTGTCCTCATAACAGAATTAATTCTTCACGGAAATATCTAAACATGAATGCTTCTTGGAAGGATTCCAAGAGGTTAGCTAATGTTTATGGCCAAAACATCAACATGGAGCTTATGACACGTGATGGAAACTTCACCTTTACACAGCGTGATCACAACAGCAATGCTTTGGAGCACCTCTGCAACTTAAACAAACTCAAGGAAGAGCAAAGAGTTCGGAAAATAAGTTATCAAGCCAGAAGCCATTATTAACCAGGAAACTCTGAATTTTTTATTTAATTTTATTTCTTTTAATCAGTTTCCCTGTGTTTACTATAACTTTCAAACTATACAAGTTTTTATAATATGGTGTGCAATTGCTGAATGTGTCAATATGTTCTCTTTCAAACCCCCAAAAGCAGTGCAAAGTGTGCTTATGTCTTGGGCCTGCTCTGGTTGTGTCCTTGTTAAGGTCCTCGATGTCTGAAATCCTCACACTTTCTCTGATTATGCCACACTCACATCCTCCTACAATCTGCAGAGCAACACAACGCAGACTGACTGTGCATCAGAAAGCCATCACTGCAGCTCACACAGTGCAGCCCCGTGCTCAATTATTAAGATGCAGCAACAAAACCAGAAAATAAAAAAAGGACTATCTAAGTTAGGGTTGAATTACGCTTTAAAAAAAAAAAAAAAAGAAAAGAAAATTAAAACATTTCATTTCAGAACGGTTCACGCGGATAAGAAACATGCCGGAGTTTGATTTAAACGCATGCAGCACATCCGGTGATCTTATTCGTGCTGTAGCAGAGCATGACCGCGCAGTTTCAGCCCCGACCCAGTTTGAGGTCAGCTGATGACTGCGCAAGAAGTAAACACGGAGCCGCAGAGTGACGTTTGCAGCAGATCTGCGCCAAAAGCGCCAGTAGCTCTCTTCATACACTTTGCAAACTTGTTTTTTATTTCCCCACGATGACAGAGTCCCATTAAAACGCGTTTTTCTTTCCACACAGTTTCACCCCTGCAGTGCGTCATGCAGATGAACCTCGCTGGTTTTTACTTATCGCTGAAGCGCAGCTTACCTTAAGATGGAGATTTCAGGAGATTTTGTTGGGTCTCTTCTTGGTTTAAAAAAAAAACAAAACTAAAAATCAGGAGGGTTCAGCTCGGGAAGAAGTCCAGCCTGTGTGCTGCAGAGTCTGACCTTGTTTACATACCGTACGGGCAGTCGGCGGCTCGGGGAAGTTCGGTTTTCTCCGTGAGTGACGCAAGAGGCTGTCCAATTGGCACAGCGCTGAGTCACGCTGGAGAAATAATAATAAGACGACTGTCGTTCACAAAGCGTAAGGAAAAGAAAAACCTTTTAATCCATACATTACTAGATATTTTAAACCCTGGGAGTGAATCAATAATGTTTTTGTTTGTTTGTTTGTTTGTTTGTTTGTTTGTTTGTTTGTTTGTTT
>VMRN01000069.1:950967-1039112 GCA_010277015.1 Poeciliopsis turrubarensis
TGTTTGTTTGTTTGTTTGTTTGTTTGTTTGTTTGTTTGTTTGTTTGTCTTCCTTTTTCCATGCAACTGGATATAGAAATAAGCACACCTGTGCTGTTTTTTTTTCTTTTAGTTCAGCTATAATCAGTTGCACCATTATTTTATTTAGATGTACAAGTAAAAATGGGCCTGAAAAAACGTGCATGCCACACTTATCAGATTTTTATCTGCAGGAATCTTTCAGAACCATATATTCGTTTTTTTATAGTTTCACAAGAAAGCTCTACTTTCTGTTGGTCGCATAAAATCCCAATAAAATAGCGAAGAAAAAAAAAGTTTGTTGATGCAACATGGCACAATGTGAAAAGGTTCACTATTAAATAATAAAAGTGGAGTTCCTAGCAAAGTGTTTTGGGTAATTTGATTGAATTTTCATTACAATTGAAGCCAGATTTCATCTATTAATATTGAACAACAAGACACAAAGCAATTATTTTGTGACCCATCCACATCACAAGAGAAGTCTTCATGATCTGAGCAAAATGATTGGTGCCTTTATTTTTTGACCTTCAGTGAACCTCCGTTCAGTTTATGTTTAAAACGTTCTCCTCCTTTTAAAGTGTAAATCTGGATTTCACAGACAAATCTCTTTACACTGCGGTTTTCTTGAGCACATGGGTTTTCTTTATTCTCTGTTAATCATGTGAAACTTAAATAATGACAGCCCATCATCAAAATAGTAAAATCGTTTATTTCTTGCGTTTCCACAAAGTAGAAACATGAGGCAAATTACTGTTCTTCAATAAATACGGTACAGGACGAGTTCAAGATTAAACCAAGCCATGAACGCGCAGTGAGGTAAATGAACACAATAACAGCAGATATTGTTGCACAGTGGAAAATATAAGAATTTGATTTTTGTATTTAAGTTATGTATTTGCTCATATTGTGTTTTCCATTTCTTTACTTTTTTTTCCTCTGTAAAACATACTATTTGATTGGTGACTATAGATTTTAAGTTGCGTTTTATTGAGTTTCACAAAACCAGCTCCTCGTTGTTCACTTGTTCTCTGGGTCTGAGTTGTTCCTCCTACTTTTATAGAGAACGTAAAGTTTTGTGAGCATTTAGATCAACTTTCTTAGAAGTGAAAAAAGCTCGGTGTTTGGCACCTTTTGTCTCCCTCACTGCTGGTTGGCTACACAAACAAATTTCTGCTTTACAGGACATCTGACTAAAAACATACAATGCGTTTTCACTTTATGCTTTATGATAAAAAATACAACCCCACAGCCCACCTCCACCCCCACCGATCCCCAAAACAAACTATGAACAGAGCCGCACCCACACCACTGTCATTAATGTGTTTTGCGTTTGTTTGTTTTGGTCAGTTTCTTTCGCTAAGGTGTCCCAGCCACCTTCATTTTTGAATGCTCCGTTTTTTGGGTTTTTTTTAAGTATTCATATGTGCCTCTGATTAGATGGGATGCAGCTCCTCTTTGGGTTGGGTGTTTGGCTCAGTTTGAGGTATCCGGATCAGAAAGTTCTGTTGAACTCCTTCAGAAACTGAGGTACAGCTTCCCTTTGCATTCCTTCGCCAGGTTGAGGACTTGTTCGGCATCATACAGGAGGTAGAACGGCGCTGTCTGTGGTGTAACCTGGGCTCTCGCTCATGTAAGCTCTCGGAGGAGGGGGAACATCCAGGTCCGATGACAGGATGTCGCACGGCAGCTCCACAGACTGGCGGATGCTCTCTTCATACGACGGAGGAGACTGTATGGATCACAAAAGACAGAGGAGATCTGTGGCTTGTTTCCCCAAATCACATCTTTTTAGGTAACAGGTAAACAGATTTTTGTTACTTTCCGCTGAAAATATTTGGGGTTTGTTTCAACAATGAGACAAATTTATGAACACGTGTGTTTTGATTAGTCAGAAATGCGAATTTGTTTTTAAGAAATTTCACCACATTGTGGTGCAGGCTCCTTGACATAGTGGTTCTAGACAATGAATGGATTATAAATGTATGTCTATTCATATATCAAACTGTGAGCTCCTAACTATTATCAGTTGTTTTTGTTCTGTGCTCAAAATAATAGTACATCCTGTTTACTGATTCATTTACAGGTGGAAAATTTAGGGAGTTCAGGTTGTCAGTGTTTGACCAACCACCAGTCAGAGCTAATTAAAGGAAAACGGGTTCAATCTTTCAAGTCATCTTTAAGGTTTTACCTTGAAGACAGTTGATGCTCTTGAAGATTTTAATTAAAAACAAAAGAAGTCGTCACTGGGGACTTTAGAGACCTGAAAAGAGTACACACTGACAACAATCTAATATCAACTGCTGATGTCTGATGACAATCACAAAGGTAATTGAATAACTCCCAGTGGTGTTAGTGGCCTCCATTTGATTGGAGTTTTCAGAAAAAAATCCACACAATTATGTCCTTAAGTAATCAATGTTTCCAAAAACTGTTGCTCCGTATGTTACTGATGTAAAAGGTTTTTGCTGCAAAGTGGGTCTTTTTTCTTTTAGATTTAAGTCCTATAAACGTTTTGTGAGTTTTAAAAAAAGAGTCAGTAGAATAGAGGGATTTTTAGCTACTTCCATCCACTGCATTTGTATATTATACAAAACACTGAAACGCAGGGCTCGTCTGAGATGCTACCTAAGGTATACGCATTTCTAGTAGAAATTTAGATTGTGGTTTTTAGAGTTGGTTTAGGGTTAAATTGTGTCCACATAGCTTTGCTTTCTCTATCATCGTCTTTGCTTTGTGCCAATAAAGTTATATTCATAAGCTTAAAATGGATGGACGAAAATACAGCTGCTGGACCCAATCACATTTCCTGATTAAATTCCTGTATTGCATGTTTGTGGGGGGAAAAACGGGAGCTGGGGAACATTGTGTAGCCTGCAGGGCTTGAAGCCTATTTTTAAAGAATAAAAGGAACCTGTTTGTATTTACATTACCAATTAATCCAGTCCCACTCCAGCTGGCTGGAACGTGTTTTTTTTTTTTCCCCTCATTATCTGCCTGATAAAATCGAGCAGATCCACGGTGCCTTACTGAGTTCTCTTATCTTTTAATTGCTCTGGGACCCTCAGGCAACACGAACAACCCCACACCCTGCACTCTGTCTCACACCACACACCCCGTCCTGCCTCAGGCTGCAGGACAGACGGGGGGACAACGAGCGGGCATCCCTATCTGAATTCTCACTCACATTCAGCCCAGAAGGGGGAGGAGGCGGGAGGGATATTTGCTTCTTTATTAACCACTGTTGTGGTGGGCAAAAAGCAGCGGGTGTGAGCTCGCTTTCATGCATGTGTGTCATGTCAGGGAGCGTCTGGTTTAGAAAAAGGAGGGAAGACGAGAGGAGCACAAAGCTGCTTTCTTGGCCACTGTTTGCAATCATGGATGCAGCCTCTAATTATGTTCGATGCGCCTTTTTCTCATTACCTTGTTTGCTGGAGCGTTGTGCGAACCCAAAGCTTAGCCGTCGATCAACAAGGTAAAATGTTAAAAGCGGTAACACAATGCAGAGGCACTGATTGTCCTTCCTGATTACCCCGATGCGACTGCTGTCTAATCTCTTGCAGCAGAACTGTCTGTCAGTGAGACAGCGACAGATAAATGCATCTTTATTCAGTGCTAAGCCACACATTGAGCAGACCTTGCATGACTGAAGTGACAACTGTCCCCAGATCCCATAGTAAAAGGCTTGACACCGGTCTCCGAAGGGTTTCATCGTCACATGATCTGTGACTGTATCGGGATGCTGCGGCGAGGTCTTGAATTAATTCACCCTACCTCAGTAACAATGGCGCCACTGAGGCCAAAACGGTCTGCGATCATCATGTGGATCTGCCGCTGGCGGTCCTTCTTTCGGACGCTCTCGTAGGAGGGGAGCCTCGGCAGGGTGGTCTCCAGGGTGGGCAGGACGTAGCTGGAGGGCAGACCCACGTAGAACAGCTCACCCGGCAGCTGAGAGGCACAGAGGACGTTGGACATTGAGGCAAAACAATGACTTTAAAATGAAACGCACCGAGTTATGATCCAAAGTTACAATCCAAGGACTGTCTTTGATAGAAATGATGCGTGCACAGACGTGGCATTACCTGGGCGACGCTGCCTTCAGGGACGTGAGTCTGCTCCAAACAAGAAGATCCAACCAGAGTCTGTCTGCTGCTGTAGTACTGAGGGGGAGAATCCTGCAACAAACAGCAGTGACTTCAGAAGATGCAGCTGGTGTGGTGCCTTCAACAAGTATTCATACAAATTAAGTCATGGGAACCAAATATTCCACGTACTTTTTATACTTTTTGGCAAATTAAAATCTGAATAGATATATTTTAATCTCTTAACCCCAATTGCCTCCAGAAGTTACCTAATGTTGAATGTTGTCATGCTAATGTTTCTGTATTTTTTGCCACAAGACTTCACATTTTCTTGCTTTTATTTGAAGCTTCATTCGTCTTTTAATGTTTGTTCCCTTTTGTCTGAATGGTTTTATACAAATAAGGTTTTCTTGCCTTAATCTGCCTAATTCGGAAAAAGCCTATGCATAACCTGTCATACACAACAAGGAAAGTGTAAAGTGTTATCCAGGTAAGCAGTCAAGGCACAGAAGAATATTTTTGGAGAAGCCGCAGAAAAACATGAATCAAGTAGGAGAATCTGACGAGACGGCAGTTTTTAGCCATATATTTAACAAATCTTGCTAAAATAGAAGAGTGGGAAGAAGGAAGTCATTAGTTAATGAAAACAGTGAGAATCATGTTCGTAGTTTTTCCACAAGCAATGGAGCAGAAACACTACACGTGTGAATAAAGGCGCTCTGGTCAGACAGAGCCAAAATGTTAACTTTTAATACCCTGGACACAACATGCCCACTGTGAAACACGGTGGTGGATGCATCCCGCTGTGGGAAGTGTTTTTCTTGCTCATTAAAGATTTAGAGAAGACGGGTGGAAGAAAAGCTGCTATAGCCTGCGAGACATACAACCAGAGCTCCAGTCTAAGGGTTTAGAAGAGTCATATTAATGTTACAAAGGCCCAGTCAAATTACAGAGTTAAATCTAAATGAGAATCTGTGGACAGATGTTCCATCTTTGTCCTGATTCAGCCGCAGCTATATTTTGCAACAGCAACAAAAAAACACAAGTAAAAATGTTGGTCTGCCTGTGCAAAACTCTGCTAATTTCTGTTAAATCCCCCCAAAATGCACATATGCAGTGTATTGAAGTTTGTGGTGGCAACGTGACAAAAGTATCAGAGTTCAAGAGCTGATCGTACTTTTACGGGGCTCTGTATTCACGAGTTCTTTCCCCATCTCTGTGCCTTTCTGGCGATTAGCCAGAGAGCCACTAACTTCAGCCCAATTGACCAATTTTCATGCCTTGTTTCATCCCTGTGGGCCCCGGACGGTTTAGAAGCACCATAAATTATTAGATCAATAAGCCAACAACATGACCACCCTCCGATTTCCGCACCTCCTCCTTCCCACACCCCTTTCATTAAGCAAGAAGACCTGTCAGCGTCTCACTGTATGTGGCGCTGGGACGCGGGACAAAAAGGCTCACAGAAAAGCAAGTTAATTGCCTCGCGTCTAAATGAGTGTCCTTTGTGAGGAGAACAATGTGATGTACTGACTGGTGTCAGGAGGGTCCAAGAGGTCTTTTGAGTGTTCTCCTTGTAGCTGCGGCAGGTAGCTGTTAATAAGCACGCCCCGGTGAACATTATCCCCCTGCATGTCATGATCATAGCGACGTCAATTTGTGGCGTGGATGACACTAAGTCTAAGTATTGGGAGCAATAGGCTTCTTCTGGATGTTGACATTTTATGGCGTTTAGCTGTTCTGAAGTGTTAAGTTGATCATTTTCTGAGGGCAGACGAAACTAACGCTTTTCTCACACTCGAAAAAGACGCACAGCGGCGACCTTCGGCTTGACCCCTCGCAGAGGACGCTCGGAAAAGGTGATGGCAGAGGTCTCGTTTGTACTTTAAAGAAGCAGAAGAACGTCCTCAGGAAAGGGGAAAAAGAAAAGAAGGTTTGTCCTTTTGTCGCCTGCCATTGATTCGGCCAGTGTGAAAAAGCACAACCGTGTAAAATCGGTGTTGAAGTCGGGGGAGGATCCCAACAGCGGCTCGTTTTTTTTTTTTTTTTTTTCCTCCTATTGCTTCAAACTGAAGGAGACCCATTGTCTCCGTTGTGTCCCCAACACCCACAGTGAGGTCTGTCCCCTATTCATGAGGCCAAAGTGAAGCAGGGAAAGGTATGTGGCTATGAAGTTGAAGACGTGAAATATCCCTCTGAGAAACAATGATAGAGCGCTTCTGTTTGTTCTGAACTTTTTCTTAAGTATATGTCCAACAGACGGCAGCGTTCTCTGTTCCTGAGTCCTAACCAGATTAATCATGTTCGGGATTTATAATCTATTAAAAGCAAATTTTCATCTTATGTGTGTGTATGGCCGTAACTTGAGGCCAGAGCGGGTCGTTTAGATCTGCAAATTAGACTCTCTTGGTTCCTTAAGCTCGGCGGCAGATCTATCTAATCCAAACCATGGCTGAGCACAGCTTCCTGTCTTGCATGTGCTCGTGCTCCTGCAGACCAAAGATAGCGCTCGAGCCTCACCCCTGGGACTAATGGAGATGAGAACCAAGTCAGGAAAAGGGAAGTGGAGCGAACGGTTGCCATCTTTGAACTGTTTCCGCACATTACCTCCTGGTGCACCGAGCTGATAATCGAGCGTGTTATCCGGCAAACATTTTCATATGTTTTTCCAAATTAGAACCTCAATCCCAAGTGTTTTTTGTTTTTGTTTTGTTTTTTCGTATTTTACATGATAGACCAACAATAGTTTCTTGTTAAATTTCACAACAAAAAATAAAAATATATATGATCTTTTCCGACATAATGGTTTGTTGGAACACATGCGATTACAGCTGCAAGTCTTTTGAGGTCTTTCATTGCCAGCTTTGTACATAGAGAGATTGACATTTTCCAAATTGTGTTTTTGCAAAGTAGCTCCAGCTCAGTTAGACTGGAGAAAGACTCTTCGTGAATGTCGATGTTCAGTTTTTCCACAGACACAAAATTCTGCTTCGGTCCAAACCATTTTATTGTAGCTCTGACTTTATGCAACAGGAAATACAACAGGAAAATCCACTCCCACAGCATAATGCCGCCACTTACATGTTTCGCTGTAGGGTTGGTGTGCGCAAGGTAAAGTCCTGCACTACATTTCTGTCACACATGGTGTTTTGCATGAAAGCACGCCTGACCAGACACATTGTTTCCTCTGCTTGACTTGTTCCAGACTTCAACCACAATTTCTTAAGGCGTTTGCAGTTGCACCAAAATCTTTCTGAGTTTAGGTGGGGGATTGAACGCTTGGAATATTCACACAGAATGTCAGTAAAAAAAAAAAGAAAAAGGGAAAAAAAAAAGAAAAGAAGCGATTTGCTCTGATTTAATTACATTGGTGGTGAAGTTGCATCAGTATGCACGGTGAGAGCTAATTCTGTCCAATTCCATTAGAATCACCGAGCCTCTGTGAGATATTTCTGGAGGGCAGTTAATTCAGACTGAGGCGAATCCATTGCTGCAGAACGATGATATCAAGCTTATTCGGTCCTTTCGCCACAGCCAGGCAAAACGTTAATCTGACACTTGTTAACGGTGCTGCACGCACTTCTCTCTCTTGTCAAGGTGTCCTGCAGCACTGAACGTACAGATCACCTTCAGAAGAAAGCTCAGCACAAGGGAAACTTTTCACGGCAACGTGTGTTCATTTATTTTTTTTGCTCCCTCTCTGAATAACTCACCATATCTGCGTGTGGGTCCTGATAGGAGCCGTGTTTGCAGCACTGGGGATCTTTGCGGTAAATAATGGAAAGCAGCACAATGACGACGAAGAAGAACACCAGGGAAGAAACTGTTTCAAAAGAGAAAAGGGGAGATAGTTAGAAATAGTTAAATCATTAGTAATTACTGCTTGTTTAGGAGGACACGTTGTGGCGTAATGTTTCACATTCTAATAAGGACGAATCAATATTCAAAACCATCACTTTGTACAGAGGTGCAACTAACAATCTGCTCTAACATTACTTTCCTGAAACTTAAACGTTCTGGAACTTGCGAGGTATTTTCTTAATTTTTCCTGGAAGCTGCAGGTCCTTTCGTTGGCTCCGCTGTGACTCTCCAGAACGATGTGGTACTGAAAGGGCCATGGAATCTACTAATTACTTTTTATGAAAACTATTTGCTCCTCATTTTCGGAACTCAATAGGAACGTTTACCTTTACCAGTTTACTAGTTAACTCCTTGCACTTACTAGTCACTGTTATGTTTGTTATGTATGCATCAAATTTATGCTATGATGCGTAAATTTGAATAATGTAGCAACACCTTTGTTTGATTTAAAACTACTGTTTACTGTCAAAAAAACAAAACAAAACATGCAGAACAGTTATGTTTCACTTTGTTTTAATGTCTTTTTATGCCTCCAATAAAACCAAAAACTGATGTCAGCCCCCCAAAAATGTTTTTGACTGGTGCATCTCTGCTCAGCTGCTCAACTATTATCGATAGACACAAAATCGTTGGATGTAAATAAAATAATCTCATTGGCAGCAGCTGGAACACATGGCTGATCTTGATGCAAGCAGCATCGGGATGCTTCCCTCTTCTTGGAACTTGTGTGACGAAGTTATGAAAAGTAAACATTGAGCTGGATTGGCGTTTAATGGTCTACTTACAGGAGGCAACGAGCACCGTGAGCTGATCCGAGGTCAGCTGTGAGGAGGGGATGGTCGGGCTCGCAAATGTGGACATTTCCTCTGCTTGGATAATGAAAGTTGCTTTCACAAATCTTCCCGAGCTCGCCAGCCTCAGTGCAAATGCTCTCATCTTACACCTCAGGAAGAAAAGAAAAAAAGAGCGAGAGCGAGAGAGAGAGAGAGAGAGAGAGAGAGAGAGAGAGAGAGAGAGAGAGGAACTCCAGTTTAGCGGCTCCTCTTCACGACTGCCATCTCCGCGGGGGGACACATGCGCTCTGGAAGTCAGGATCCCAAACTCTCCTCCTCTCCTCCTGGTAAACACGCTGCAGCACTCAGAGCGCGTAAAAAGCGCACCGCCCGCCGCCCTCCAGCAAGGCTGCGTGGCAGCAAACGCGGCTCGCCTCCGCGCACTGATGCAACGCGCTTGTGATGCGGGGATTGTTTGGGAGCGGTTTGTTTCAGTTGGTTTTCTGCGCGCACGTCAGATTACAGAGAGAGAGGCTTGGAAACAAGGCGAGTAGCTGAGCTGCTTCCTCCGCCGGTTTTATTAATGGCATCCAGACTATGGCAGGTTAACACACGACGTGCCTGGGGCTGAGTCCCGTTACCCTGGAGACGGTGGGGGTCCCATCCTGAGGGAATTTCTATGCAGACAAAGAGCAAAAAAAAAAAAAAAACCCAACAATGTAGCATTGGTATTCATGAGTGGATTTGGACTGCTTGTATTATATTTTTTTTAAAATGTGGATTAAGGAAAGATTTTATATTGTGGCAAACTTTTGCAGAGCCAGTGAATATGAGATAGCCTCCCATAAAGGAAAGGCAATAATTAAATTTTTGTCATGGACTCCATCAACTGTAGATCTGATCTGCTGACAGATCAACAAATTAAAGGGTAAGGAGGAAGTGGTGTGTGTTTACAGTCTTCTGAATAGATATGAAATTATTTAGTGTGTGCAGTGCCTTGCAAAAATGACTTACCTTGAATTTGAATCACACTACTTAATAAAATAATGATAATGATTTTGAACTAGCAGCTCAAATGCACAGTTTTCAAAGTTGCTACAGAAAAAAAAATATAGGACTAAAATATTGTAAGAACCTTTTACACTGACACCCCAAGATAAAATCCAGAGCAAACAATAGCTTTCATGTAAAAGATCCACAGCTTTGTCGAGACTGTTGATAGGACAACTTTATAAGCACTGCTTTAAAAAAGTATTGGCGCTTTACAAATGTCTTCCTTTTTGTTGCAGTTGTTTCAGATCATCAAGTTTTACTTTGAAAATGAATTAAAAATTAATGAGTTGCACTTCCGGCTTCTGCCCGATTGAGATGGGATCACGGCTTCCATCTGCTAGAGAAGGAGTCTGCAACATGCAGACCCAGAGCCTCAAGTGCCTCTTTGGTTCTGTGTCTCATTTAATATTTCAAACAATAAAATATTTCCCTCATGTTTTGTTTTGCGAACCATTATAAAAATAAAAAAACACTGGATTATCCCTCATAAGTTTGGTCCACTGAACACTGGCTGTATGTTTTCAAGTGAAACTGTACTAATAGCTAGATCATTTTTAACTTGAAATACTTTTGTAACTTTTTAAATAAAACTTTAACTATAACAAAAACATGTGATTACAAACAATTGATGTACAGTCTTAAATTTGTCTTAAATTTATTTGTCCAACTTTTTTTAATCGCCCTACTTGTCTCCCTCCAAGTTTCGTTTAAAAGTTGGCAACTCTACTTATCTGTATATTTGTGAAGAAAGACTGAGAGAACATGCTGGACGGTTTAAGTTTAGACAGGAGGAAAGAAGTGCACAGAAACATAACAAAACCCAATCCAGTTACTTAATATTAATGCAGCTCTAAGAGTGAAGAACCGTTTGAGAAGCAGAAGAGCCGATTCTTGCTCGTGAGCCGAGCCAAATCGGTCGAATCCCCAAAACGAACCGAAAATCTCACCCTGAGCACAGAGCGACCCCGCGTGGACGCTCCGCTCAGAACGTGCCGTGCTGGAAAAATGGTGGCCAGCGTGCGAGTCCAAAAGCTGCTTCGACGGTATAAACTAGTGATTTCCGCTGCTTTAATGATCCTCCTGATCCAGGGACTTGTGGTTTGGAGTCTTAGGAGCTTGGAAGAAGGCCCACCAGAGGTGAGAAACTGTCCCACCGACTATTTTATAGACATGGCTCTGATTTTGTTGGGATTAGCCGTTGGCGTTTAGCTCAGCTCACTGTGAGTTATAATAGTGTAACGGTAGCTTATGTTAGCGCTTAGCAGAAACATGTTACTGTTGCTGGATCAGCCTTGCGTCTGTTATCATTTATCACAAACGCTCAAGGGAAATAAGAGAGAGTAGAGTATTCTTCTTGTTTTAACTGTACATTTTTTTGGCTCTCACTGTGGAAAGCTGAATGAAAACGAAGTTGTTTCAGAAGCAACAGTGGGCTCTGTGCTGCTTGTTGTCATGCTGGGTCCTCCTACTAGAGAAAATGGAAAGCAAAGACAGGAGACAGAAAATAAGCATCTAATAGGGAAGTCGTTTATTAAGTAATTCAGTTAGTTTGCGTAAGTCTGAGTACTCGATTAAGACCCTTCATAGGAAGTAAACTGTCAATCTGAGGCTCCGTTTACAGCCAGAGTTCAGGTCCAGGCAGGGGAAAGTAATGAAATGTTGGTGACAGAATTTTCCAGGTTTTAAAAATTCTGGAAAAAGAAAACCTTAAACGCGATTTTAAGTCCACACTGACACTTTGTCTGAATTTAATTAAGTTCGAAGATGCTTGAATTTCGAACTTGTTATGTTAGTCAAGGCTGTTCAAAGAGTTCTTGTAGATGCTGACGACTTTGGGCTGGAAGGATGTCCTGCAGCAATCTGTATTACACAAGCTCTGATGAAGCTTCTGACTGAAGTTACAACAACAGTTATTGTTGTAACTTTTTTTCTTTTTCTAAACTTGCTCTTGGCATCGTCATCTCCTAGTTCTCCACAGTGGTGCCCAGAACAGAAGCAGCCTTTCTTCATCTTCCTTTGTTTAGAGTTTGGTTCTGACGCTGTTACCCCAACAGATGATGGTACTGTCAGCAAAAGACTTATAGAAGATCTGCAGCACACCTTGAGGGATCTTAGCTTCCTCAAGAATCAAAGTCTGCTCTATTCTTTCTTATAGACGACTTCACTGTTGCGTCTCCAGTTCAGTCTGTTGTCCAGATGAACACTGATGTGTCTGTATTCCTCATCCACCTCTACTTCTTCCCTCAAAATGGAAATGGGGTCCGGTTCAACTCCGTTTCTCATGAAATCTACAATCCCCTCCTTTGTTTTGTTTACAGTCGAGATGAGATAATTGTTTTCACATGACAAAGTGATCCACCAGCTCTCTCAACTCAGCTTCTAGTCCGTCAGTGATACACCTCAGTCTCATCCGAGTATTTCTGTACTTATGCTGCCAGTCTGAAGTGTACAGAGTGAAAAGTAATGGTGAGAGTACAGCGCCCTGTGGTGCTCCTGCGCTGCTGACCACCTGGTGAGACACACAGTGCTTCAGGCTCACAGGCACTCACTGATCCAAGCAATAAATTCACCCTTCTCATGTCATTTTAAAATGGTCTGAAAATGAATTAATAACCCTGGAGCTGTGAGCCTGGAAGTTCATTTAACTCCTAGAATATTCAGAGTGCTTTCTAGTTTCGTTTTTACCTCCCTTTTCATCAGAATCTGCTGCTTTATTTGTTTATAAAGAACATGACCTGGATACGAGCTGAAGTTGAAAATAGGCTCAACCTGCTCAGGTTGTGCTTGTACAAAAAAGAACAAAAAAAAAAACCCTGGAGTGCTTCACCACATTGAAACCTGAGGATCTGATGACCTGGAAAGTGTGGAAGGTGCATTATTGTCCCACAGTGTGGAGGGTAGATTTGTGGGCGGGGCTTTGAAGGTTTGCAGGGTTGCGTGACCTTTGTCTCAGATAAAGGTAGACAACCGACTTCCCAGGTCTTCAGAGGAGATTAGTGCTGCAGATCATTTCCGTTTAAACCCCTAAGCTCATCAGAGAGCTCAAGGCTCAATTGGCCGTAGCCTTGGCTCCACTCCATTTAGTCAGGATAAAATCTGGCATCTTAAAACAACGAAACGCCTCCTTTTAAATGTCAAACACTCGCCGTTTGTTTTATTGACTAAAAGGAAGGGTGAATCAGTTTTCCGTAACCCCCTGTAAGCCCTAGTTGGAGGCAGAGAGCGCTCTCCTTAGTGCGGAGGTCAGCCATATATTCCACTGTGTTGGCAGACGGCTATGCAGATGTCAGCACCAAGTCTGTGTGCGCCTGACGCAGAACGCTAAAAGACCATCGGCCCTGAGCGAACACACTCAGTCACATGCATTTCATTAAACCCCTTTGTTGCTCGAGAGAGAAGGGACAGACAAAAACCACAGAGTCTTCCTCATCGTCATCCCCTCCCCGTCTCCTTCGTTGTCGAGTCCTGCTCCAGCAAGATGGTGACACTGATTCGTTCTCCCTCCACTTTTAATTGGGAAATAAAGTATCTGCATCGCCTGCTTCTCAGACCATGCGTTTTTGTTTTTTCTTTCTGAAACAATGATTTTTTATTTTATTTTATATTTTTTTAATTAAAAGTAGTGAATGCCAGTTGATAAGGATAATTGAAACTTCAGCCTGGTCATGCGTGCTGGATGTACGAGATTTTCTCTCGTGGCTGAAAAAAAAAAAAGAAGAAACTTCTGCAAAAATGAAATCCAGACCAGGATTATTATGAGCTGCTTCTAAAAGCAGAAATCATGGTTGTAGCAAATTGTCAACGTTTTGCTGCAAATTGCACTTGGAAATGAATGATAATTAAATTTTTGCTGTTATTGAAGAATGCTGATTTATGCTAAGCCACCATTCTAAGCAATAACTTTCCCAGATTTTGTCACGTTGAAACTTCAAATTTCTATGTAATTCATTGACATCGAAGAAAAACGGCTGGATGACCAAATGTAATCTGGTGCATTGGTCTCAACTGACTATTGTATTTGTTGGTTTGGTTATTTAAAGTGAATATTTAATTTAAAAGGTCCAGTGTTCAACACTTTACCTTTGAGAGGGCGTATTTGCATTATATTGGTTGGAAATGGTCTCGTAAAACAACAGTATTGTCATTTACCACAGTAACTTCTGAAAATGTATCGTGACGGGCCCTAGTACGATGAATACAACATTCAAACTGAGTGTTTCACAACATTCCTGAGAGAAACTGCGCAAACTTGCCTTTGTATAAAACAGTTGAGGTATGTTGTGAATGTTTGGATCCGCCCTGCGGACACCTCGCTGATGATCCAGCGGCCGCTGTCGGCCGGCAGCAGCTGACCGTCCTGCATCGGCTGGCAGCTGCTTTTCTGTTGGCCGGGGATCATCTGGCTCCCGATCCGACCACAGAGTTGCCGGCCTGCCTCCGTTTCCCAGCATCCCCCCGCAGTCTGCATGCCAGCGGTGGGAGGCGAGCGAGCCTTCGTACTACTATATTGGGTTGAAGCGTTTGAAAGCTTTCTGCCTACTCACTACTTTTTTATTTTTTGTGGATATTTTTAAAAAGCCGTTGCAGTGTGCCAACACTGTGATGCTGGGGATTTAAAGATGGGTTTGATTCAGTTTTCTCTTTCTTGTCCTTTCAAAGGACTTTGTTAAATTGTATGCTTTGTGCTTTTGATTCTTTTTTATTTCTACCTTAAGTCTTGCACAGCAGATTGGAAAATGAACCTCAGTCCAAGTCCTAATTGGTTCCCTTCATTGGTTCCAACATGCAGAAACTCTCATTACGGCGCTTTAGCAGTTTATGTCTGAATAAAACACACAGCTCCTTCGCTCCAGTCACTGCAGTACTGAAATAATCCTCACACAAACACACACACAATCTGTTTGTATTTTAATGTTGCACACACCTGACCCAAATTTCACGAGTGTGGAGTTTGCCTGCCAAAAAGAGGCAAGTGGGTTTTGTTGGTCTGCGTGGTGAATCATGGGATTGTTTGTGACTCTCCACAAAAAATAACCCAGATGAGAGAAATAGGAAGTAACCTCCCCAAAAAGTAAGAACCAAATAAACACATTGTCGCCTCTAGGGTTTTCTGCTGATGCCTCAGTGGCCATCTTTGTGTACCTTATGTCAGTCAGAGTATGAGTCAGCCTCTATTACAGGATTACAAATGTGTCTTGTTTTTTTTTTTTTTCTGGTCTCATTCTTCAGGGAAAAACAAGACGGTCCAAGCTGCCCGACCCCAACAGCCAGGACTCCAAGAGAGACAAAGCAAATTCTTTGTCTGGGCAGAACAGGGGCAGATGGAGCACCAGGTTTGAGAGGCAGAGGGGAACGGCAACCCTCCCGCAGAGGAAAGGGGGCAACCGGCGAGCCGCGAAGCCCGGCGTCAGACAGAAGACCCCCCAGGAGCGGGGGATGACGGCGGCCGGGCTGGACGGCGCGGTCTCTCACGATCTGTCGAGCAGCCGCCGCAACTTCAGCCTGGACGGAGCGGCGAAGATGCAAGCCGCCGGGATCCCTGGAGAACCCGGGAGCGTGGACGGCGCGCACCAGGCGCTCAACGGTGACTTCATGCCTAAATGTGACATCGTGGGCAAGGACGCACTGTCTGCTCTGCACCGCGCCGGGTCTCAGCAGTGCCGGCAGGAGATCGCCAACATCGTGTGCCAACATCAGGCGGGGCAGCTCATGCCGGAAGCGCTGCCCCAGTTCTGCCCTCAACTCGGTGAGCTGCACTCACAGGACGTTACTGTATGGCTGCAGCTATCGAGTATTTTAGTTATCAGTGAATCGATTAATTGGATAAAACAAACTGACACAATATGTAGATTTTTCATTGTAAACAATTCCTTTACTTTTCAGGTTAACATTCTTTGACTGTAAGCTTGACCTTTTGTAGTAAAGGATTCATGTGGAGATAAAAAATACTTTGAACATCAACATGTACAGAGATCAGGCATTTCGGCTGGACCAGGCATCAGTATAGTGTGAGGCTGATCTGTTGACAATTTTTTGGGCCAACTGGTTAATAGTTGAACAGCAAAAACTGCTTAAAAGGAGATTTTATTTTATTTTATTTTTTTTACAGAATTTGAACAAGGTGAAGCTGAAACTATCACTTTATGTGTTTTAGGTTGAACAAATGTACCAACGTTTTTTTTTTTTCCTTAAATGCAAAATGTATTTATGTTTTGTTCAATTTTGATCTGATTATAGTTCTGAGAGTGTTGTTCTTTCAGCCATTGTCTTTTTTTTGTTGTTTGCATACTTCAATTTACGATTAATCGATTACTCAATTAGTTGACGGGTATGTCAATGATCAATTCACCATGATTAATCTGATGAATCATTTCAGCCCTACTTTACCATATTAAATTGTTTACAGTGTATGATCATAATTTTCTAACCTGCATCTGGATTCTGTGGCCAGGTGTGTCTCAGCCAGTGGAGGCTGCAGGCGACGTGGAGCTCAGCTTGTCCAAGGTGGAGAACCCGGTCAGGGTGGCGTTCGTGCTGATGGTCCACGGCCGAGCCGTACGGCAGCTCAAGCGTCTCATCAAGGCCATATATCACAGAGATCATTACTACTACATCCATGTAGACAAGGTACAGCCAGAAGATGAACCACCACATTGTTCTTTGTAGGTCAGGGGTGTCCAAAGTCTGGCCCGGGGGCCGTTTGTGGCCCTCTGAATGATTTTGTGCAACTTGTTGCGACCCAGGGCCTTTTCTCTGGGTCTCACTAACATCTTTGTTTAAGAGCTCCTAATTAGTCCTTTTTGGAAATGGAGGCAGTTGGCCAGTGTCTTCAGAACAAATTGAGATCCAGCTTGAGATGCACCAATGTCTCTCACTCACCTTGCCCGTTCTCTCCCTTTTCTCCAGCCAATCATGATTTTTGTCAGATCTAATCTTAAGTTATCCTTTATTTGTTATGATTCTCGTGCCAGACCATACCTAATTGGGGGCTTGTCTGGGATTTGAACCTCTCGACCCGAATGGACCCCTGACCACAAACTGGTGTGAAACAAATCTTCCCTGCCAGAACACCAAAAATAATTTCAAATTTATTAACCAGGCTTCTGCGTTAATCTTAACCGAGAAAATCAAGAAACAGTGTCGGTTTATTATTAACAGTTACACATTCTCTGAATGCAATGATTTACAGATCCTTTTTGTACGAAAGTATGTTTTGTTTGATTGAAAGTAGTCTTGCATATTTAGTTTATTATTGACCAGGTGCAATAAATAAGTCTATTTATTTATTTATTTATTTATAAATTTATTTGAAGACTTCAAAAGAGAAAAAAATGATTTTTTTGTGAGTTTTATATTAGTAGTTTTGTCCCTCAAGCCAAAAGGTTTGCACACACCTGAATTACTTCCTGTTTACAGTTAGGATTGTTTTTCTTACTGTGAGCTTAAAATGACCAGCTCTCCCTCTGTCTCAGAGCTTGCATTTACCCTGCTCTCCTCTCGCTGCAGTAAAACGGGGATGTGACGGTTATTCTTCAGGAATCCGTTTTTTTGCTAGAAAACTTGCTGTTGTGTTCAAAAAGAAAGCAGATGGCGAATCTGTTGAGCAGAGAGCAGGTTAGGTTCCTGAAAGCAGGACTCCTGTTGTAGGCAGACACCTGGTCACTTCCTCTGTTCTGCTGCCAACAGACGGCGGCCGGTTTTCACAGAGAGAGACCGTTCGTCTCTGTGAAAACTCCTGCTTGAGCTGAGCAGTTGGGGTTATATGTGAGTCTCCAGCTCTGTGCTTCATCACCCAGCCTCTAACTCTGCAGCTGAAGGTTGCGAGTTTAGGCTGTTCCTTTTGCCTTTTTCTTTCATTTGGCCTTATTTCTAAACACCGGGCGGAAAGCTGCTTAATCTTGTTGAATCCTGTTAAAGTTCTTGCCCATTTCTGCTGACCTCGATCGGTTTCTCAGCGCAGATTCATTACACACCATTTGTTCTTCTCTTAGCAAAATTGGATTTTATGTCCCTGGACAATCTATTTTAAGGCGTCTGTTTCCCTTGAACTGCCCATTTATCGCTCCACAACCTTCAGTAACCTTTTTTTTTTTTTTTTTTTAAACAAGCTGTTTATAACAAATCTAATTGATCTCCAAGGAAAAATTAAGAGCTTTTATTTCCTCCTATTTGGAGTCCACAATTTTAGCTCTCTTAAGTTCAACATTTCCTTTTAGATGGTAAACAACTGTTTTCATTTCCCTTTTGTCGTTATTTTGATGAGCCACGGCAGAAACCAGCGTTCAGCGTTTGTGTTTTTATTTTTTGCGGTGAAACGTTTTGAAGCTGAGCCAGCATTTTCAGATCTGCTCCGTTTCCTGCAGCGGTCCGGCTACATGCATCGGGAGGTGCTGCAGATAGCCGAGCAGTACCCCAACGTGCGCGCCACTCCCTGGCGGATGGTCACCATCTGGGGAGGGGCCAGCCTCCTGAAAGCCTACCTGCGAAGCATGCAGGACCTGCTCGCCATGCAGGAGTGGAAATGGGACTTTTTCATCAACCTCAGCGCCACAGACTTCCCGACCAGGTTAGTTACATGAACAGAAACGGAGCAAAATAATGTTGAATAAAGTGACAGATGTTTGTAGAAAGAGACTGGTCTAAGATTGTAAATGGTGTCTCTTATAATGTTGTAGTTTTCAAAACACCAATAATATCGCCAAACTGCTTTTATTTAAAACTGAAAAGTAGCAATAATTTTTCCAAACATAATATGTTATTTATTACAATTATGGTGCTTTTTAGCACATTGTTTTCTTCCACTAAACTTTCTATGAATATGCTTGGGTAAATCTGTGAGCAGCCAACTTCTACAACACTGACCTTTTTTAGTATACCTAATTGTAGATAGGTCTGGAACAAAAACAAACTTTTCTATTGTTGTTATTAGGCCATTTTCAAGCAATATATGAGTAATGCCCTAATAATACAAGCTCACCCTCTCAAAGAGTAATAAACTTCAATTATGTAAAGAACCCTTAAAACTGGAAGACATTTTAAATATCCAATATCAAACACAACCAAAAACGATACATAAAACGCAAATAAGACACATGAAGCCAAAGTCATAAATAAAATGAATTATGATTTCTTTGTAAACACAATTTTCTATCAAAAATATTAGTCATCAAGATGTAAATTGTCAAGTTCATTATAATTTATTATGGGATTAATTGAGTCATTGATTGCTTGTTGTGACAAGCTTAATTGCAGGCTGTGCTAATTAGTGTCTGCTGAACAACTGTCAAGTTTTGTCATTCATACTGTAATATTTCTCTATTAAAAATTGTTCTTTTATGTCATAATTTATTGAGAAACTAAACTTTGGGGTTTTGGTAACTAACCTAATATTACCAGAATTAGACGAATAAACACTTAACATAACGCGTCACTCTGTGTGTGATGAATCTATATATGGATTTCACTCTTTGAACTGTGTTTGAAATAAAGCATCACTCTGAGCTCCAAGTCACTGTGAAAAATCAGGAAAATAAACATTAGCAAGTTTTAAAAACACCTTCACCTATAACTAGCTAATGCCCAGTTCTGCAGTAATTACTTCATTTTAAGGGCCTCTTCCTGTTTTGGTCTCTAACTGAGCCCAGCATCTTTAGAAAGTGGCAGCCGTAGCATTTCTCCTGATGGAAACATTAATCTGTTTTGCAACGTCGTGGTTAATAAACCGTTCTGGTCACTTAGTCACAGAGCCGAGGGTAAACAGTCTCCAGCTGGATTTTTGGGGGCAGCCAACTGCTTTAAGTGAGTCCCAATCAAAGTAGTTGATTGTCCACCTGGATTGTCCCCAGAGAGGCTCACTTGCTGGTCCTAAATCTTTTCCAGTAGTTTATTACTCAAGCTCCTTTATATTCAACAAAATGTCTGTCTTTTCCTCTCATCATATCGAATTCATGTAGGACCAACGATGAACTGGTGATGTTTCTGTCGATGCACCGAGACAAGAACTTCCTCAAGTCGCATGGGAGAGAGAATGCAAGGTGAGCGCGCTCATCTTAAAGGTAGACCCCCTACCAGAACTCTCAACAACGCTTTGGTCGGTGCTCTTTCTTCCAGGTTCATCAAGAAACAGGGCCTCGACCGGCTTTTCCACGAGTGTGACAACCACATGTGGCGACTCGGTGAGCGCAGCATCCCAGAAGGCCTGGAGGTGTCCGGTGGCTCCGACTGGTTCGCTCTGACCCGCCGCTTCGTGGACTACGTGGTCGGCTCCCGGGACCAGCTGGTGTTGGGTCTAAAGCAGTTCTACACCTACGCGCTGCTGCCAGCCGAGGTAAGAGAGCCGTCTGCGGTGTTTGTGTCTGCCCTAGCCGAGGCTCAGAGTGAGGAAAGAGCCCGTCTCAGGCTCCACTTCCCTGCCAAGTCAGAGCAGCATGGTTGCAGAGATAATGGAGGACTGTAAGCTGCGCAGCAGCGGCGCCGCATGAGAGGAACTACTGTATGGCTGTGACCTCCTGCAATCCAGACCTTGTGTTTGGAGCCAGTTCATCCAGCCTTTCTGTTTGACTCATATTTACCTTTCTGTCTCTCTTTTTTTTATTTCTTCTATATTTTTCTGATCTTTCTATGTCTTTTTTTTTTCCTTGTCATTTTCTTTTGTCTCTTTCTTTCTGTCTCTCTTTTTTCTGTTTTTGGTTATTCTCTTTTCTTCTATTGTTGTTGTTTTTTCTTTTCCTTTCTCTTTTTTCTTTCTATCTGGTCTTTCTCTTTCACTCAAGAGGTAAAAAAAGAACGGTCGTTGAATTTTTCTTTGGAATTCAATTGAGCAGAAAATATAAGATTAACAATCAACAAATTTCTGAATTTCTAAAGCTTTTCCAGGGTATAATTAAAGCAAGAGTGATGTTAGAAAAAATGTTTTTTTTAATGAATGAACTGGATGTTTTTCAAAATCTCTGTGATTATAAAGGTATTCTGAACTTTCCTCTATGATTGTGTTGATTTGAGTTGACTGTTTATATCGGTCACTAATGTTGAACAAATGAGTTTTTAAAAGTCTGTCTCCCTCTCTTTCTCCTTTTCTCTCGCTCTCAGTCGTTTTTCCACACAGTGCTTGGTAACAGTCAGATGTGTGACACCCTGGTGGACAACAACCTGCGCGTCACCAACTGGAACCGTAAGCTGGGCTGTAAATGCCAGTACAAGCACATCGTGGACTGGTGCGGCTGCTCCCCCAACGACTTCAAACCACAAGACCTGATTCGGATTCAAGTGAGTTCACCACAAGAGGGCAGTGTCTCATCCTTCTGAGATTACACTGCCTTGCAAAAGTATTCAGATTCCCTCAGAATAAAATCTCGACTGGTGTTTTATCTATTATATTTATAAAACTCTTTTATTTATTTATTTTTTTTAAATCCACAGCAATTGACTCGTCCGACGTTTTTCGCCCGAAAGTTTGAGTCGATGGTGAACCAGGAGGCCATAGACATCCTGGACACCCACCTGTACGGCCAGTACGCCCCGGGAACTGTCGCCATCAAGGCGTACTGGGAGAGCGTGTACGAGCAGCTGGACGGCGTCGGCTCCCTGAGCGACGTGGCGCTCACGGCTTACACCTCTTTCTTTCGCCTGACCCTTAAGGGTCTGATGACCTCTCAGAGCCAGACAGAAGCCTGCAGGTTCATTTCCTGTTTCCTCTTTGAATATTCTCTGATTGGTAACAGGATGTCGTTACAAGGAACTTCTTCTTTTGAAGGTTTGAACCAGCAGGTGACGCCCTGTCCGTCCATTTGTACTTCTACGACGACCGTTTCCAAGGCTACCTCGTTCGCCAGGAAGTACGCGGCGTGGAGTCGAAGCGCAGGGAGACGCTGGAGCTGTGGGCCATGCCTCAAGCGACGCTCGTCTTCGAGACGAACCTCAAAGAGTTCGAGAGGCTCAAGAATCTGGAGGTTTTCACGGCAACTTTTTAACATCGACGACACCTAAACCAAAATGTTCTCTAAAAAAAAAAACCCAGATTCCAGAAAATGCTAATTTCACTGACGGGTGTTTCTCGGTAACAGATCGGGACAGACTGGGATCCCAAAGAAAGGATCTTCCGTAACTTCGGCGGCGTCATCGGCCCATTAGACGAGCCGCTGGCGGTCCAGAAGTGGGCCCGCGGGCCCAACCTCACCGCCACCATCGTCTGGATTGACCCGGCGCAGGTGGTGGCAGCGTCCTATGACATCACAGTGGAGATGGACGCAGAGTACACGCAGTACAAACCGCCCCTACAGCACCCACTTCGGCCCGGCGCCTGGACGGTGCGGGTGTTGAAACAGTGGAAGCGTGTGGCGGAGGTTCGATTCCTCGTGATGCCGCTGACCTTTAATAATAAAGAGCCACTGCGCAGAGGTACGTTTACTCTGTTATAATAACAAAACTCAATGAAGTATTGAGAAAAAGTTGAAGGGCTACGAATTATTTTCTAAAGCAGGTTCTATTCCAGGTTCGTATGCTTGAAATCCTTGAATTTCAATCAGGTGTTTTTAAGGTTTGGAAAGTAATTGGTTTCTCTGTAAAGTCTTTGAAAGTGCTTGTTATTCACTCTGAGCAGTTTTGTAATAAAGTGCAATCCTGATTAAAAGCCAAAATTTGGAAAATTTCATTCACGGTTGAAACCAGATGTTTTCATACAGCTAATAAAAAAAAGACACTTTTTTCCTCTCATTGTCTGAAGGTTTAATCAGACTAAACATTTATTGTTTTAGGTTTGCCAAAACTACCAAATTTATTTCTTTGATCATTTGTATAAAATGTATTAAAATGTCAAAAAAATGATAATATTTTAGATGACCTTTTCTGTGCTATAGGATATCGAAAACGATATTAACAACACTAATAAATGGCATCTTGCAATAGTAAATTGAAAGGATTTTTTTCAGTTGATTTGTGTTGTGTTTGTCTGCAAAGTGCTTGAATTTTACTGGGGGAAAGTGTGTGATCCCTGTATGTGTAATCTATAGATATTCAGAGAAAATGTTTTTTTACAGACTAGTTTTTGTCTTTTCTGTTCCAGAGGAGGACAGCTGGCTGCATTCGGGTCCTCCTGGTAACCTGTACCTGGACCAGAGCTTCCAGCAGCTGAACTCCGTGCTGAAGCTGCCTCCTCAGGAGCCCGCCATGCAGGCGGCCCGGCGAGCCTCTCAGCTGATGGGCCGGGCCCTGGACGCCTGGGTGGACAGCCTCGTCGGGGCGTTCTGGGTGATAGGCGACCTCTGCTCCGCCAAGACCTCCTCCTGCCCGGCTGTGGGACTCTGCACCAAAACTACCTGGAGCTCCCTCTCCCCTGATCCAAAGTCCGAACTGGGCCCGGTCAAAAGCGACGGGCGGATCAGGTAGCGCGAGTAGAAACACTGAACTCACAAAACACTGCTGGAGAGCCTGAATGAACCCGATATTATCTGCACACACACACACCGTGGAGCTGCTGCTACCACAGGCAGGAACGACGGGAGGACTGCAGAAGATTTGCACATTGACTGCAAACGCAAAAAAAAAAAAAAAAAAAGACAAACTTATCATGTTTTGCTGAACGGGGACATGAAACCCCACATGTTTCGGTATGATTTTAGCTGCCGCACACATTTTCAGTCACACAACTGTCTCAGTGGAAATGCAAGGGTCGTTGTTCGGTTCTCCCCTTCAAGCAGCTGTTTCCCTTCATTTCAAGGGAGAGTAGAACCTCTGGCTCTTAATAATGTGCTTATTTTGAAGCATAGGAGAGATGCATGAAGTGCACTTTACTGCAGGATGTTGTCGTTGGTTACGGCGGGAGGGGTCAAGGTTGGGACGTTTTAATACGTCTGTGCAGGGTCACATATTTTTTTGCACCAACACATAAATACAAGGACATGTTAGAGGAAATAACTGTTTTTCCTTTCAAAAGTATTTACATCCCTTATATTTATCTTTTACATTTTGCCAGATTGTAAGCACACATTTTTTATAGGAAACGAACATGAGATAGTTTACAGTTGTGTTGCGTTCAACCTCTTTAACTTTGATACCCCTGTATAAAATGCATTGATTGCATTTGATTTTGTTTGGTGGCATCAAATTGATACAAGAAAACGTTTTTTCAACTTGATGCTTATCTAATGATTTAAACTAAACGGTTGTAATGCAACAAAATGTGAAAAACATTGAAGGGTGTCAATACTTTTGTGAGGCACTTTTGTTAAAAATATATATCTCTAGTATTTTTTAAATCTCAGTCGGTGTTAGTTTTAAATAGTTTTTGTGTTGCAAAATTCCTCTGAGGGTTTTCGTTTGTTTGTTTGTTTGTTTGTTTGTTTGTTTGTTTGGGGGCGGAGGGTTGCATTCAAATCAGTCTGAAAATCGTAACCCAATCACCTGAGCTGAAAGATCAACATGAGCTGCCATCATTTTAATTATCAATTATCAAAACTTTAAATTGAGATTTATAGCATTACTCTAAACACTATAATGAAAAAAAACCACATTTGTTCTTCAGTTTTGCTAAGAAACAAAACGTCACGTTACCTTGTTTGCAAAATCAACGTCTCTACATCCATCAGGGAACTTTAAAGCTCGTTTTTTTCCGATCCTTTTGAACACACTGACCTCAGTGTTAAATGTTCAGATTCTGTCTTTTTAAAGCAATCGGGCTTAAAGCTGCATATTTCCACTAAAAGTGTCATTCTTTTCCATTGCATGGTAGGCTTTGAAACAACAGATTGTTATACCTCCTGTTTGCCTGTGCAGATGCTGTACTGTCATGCCTGTTTGTGGTTATTTTTTACATATCTGTTCTCATGCTGTTTTCGTTTAGTAGTTTTACTCTTTAAATTTTAAACAGTTCACTGTACTTTTTTACTTTTTTTTTTTTTTTTTTTACGCTAATTGTTTTAGTTTGATCAGGAAGAATCTAAGCTGCCTTTATGTGGAAAAAGGTTGACGTTTGCAGATTAGCTTACAGAAACGAGTGTTTTTAGTTTTTACTTTAGGTTCTATTTTAATTTTTGTACTTTTGTGTTCTGAAATAATGACCGGCCAACACGTACGTTGTTTTTAAGTGGCCTTGTTTAGCTTGCACAGTACAGTCGCTTCAGTGAAGCCCCGGTTTTATTGAGAGAATAAGCAGATTAATGGATCTTAGCAAATGTTATTTTTCTATCCTGTCGGAGGGAAGCTGTACGCTGTCTGTTCGTCTCTTGGCTCCCTGAGCTGTTAAAACTGCTCTCTAATTGTGTCACATTCAACAGTCCACCTGTTCGGTGTCGCATGAAGCGTCTCCTCTGGGTTTTGGGAGGTTGAGATTTCTGTCGGTGCTGTTGTGACGGTCGGGAGCAGCCCGGATGGTGACTCATCCTCGGCTCCGTCGCTCCGATCTGTAGGGAACAGGAGCCCGTCGCTGCTGTGGAGAAGATCAGACGGTCTCTCTGAAAATTCAATAAATAGATGACTATATTCCAGCTTTTGTTGTTACACTTGTTTGTACCTTGTAGCATGTCTGGATTTAATCAAGTGTTTTTAAAACGGCTCACTTTGAACGGGAATTGTCCTTGGTAGGATCAGACTTTTGTGCACATTAAGTCCTTCTGAATTCTCAATGAATTTAAAATGATAAAACTTGAGACGCAATGTATTTTTATTAGGATTTTATGCAACAGGCAAAATACTGCCAGGGTATCGCACGTCCTGAAATGTAAATATCTGAAATTCAGGCCTGAAAATATCTTCAATTCATTAAAAATATATATTTATACTGGCCTTGAATCACAAGTCTTATTTTGTTTTATGACTATTTAGTCGTTAGTCTTTTTTCTTACGGGACTTTTCCGTCGCTTGCTTCATTGCGTTCTGTGTCTTCAAGCAGTTGATGCTGCCGGTGACCAGATGCTAAAATACCATGGCTAGCTTGACTCGTGAATTTCAAATGTTTTGTTTAACTGAATAATCTGAAAAGTGTGGCATGCATTTCAGTTCAGCTTCATCTGCTTCATCCTCCTTCTCTGCCCCTGCTGAGAGGAAAACGTCTCCTCAGCCTTTCATGGTGTGTTTGTGGTGATCTATGAATGAATGATTTATGACGGTTGTGCTTTAGCTATTTCGATGAAATCCGCAGACATCACAATTTAATGTGACAAAAAATGAATATGAAAGACGCAGGAGACAATGGACAACCTGTCTGGATCGTCTGTGATTGACATGGAGGACATTCAGACACCCTACGATGAAGAGCTAAAACACAAGGTGAGCTAAGGATTTTATGCTATTTTGCTTCTACTTGTTAAATTATTGGTTTATTTATAGCTAAGAGCCAATAAACCAACAATAGTATTTTCAATTTCACCCCATAACAGGCTAACTTTTAGCCAATCACGTGCTTCATGTTCACAGATAACAGCGCATTGGTGTCGGCAAACAGCTTCTCTCTGCTGAGCTTTTGTTGCTTTTGTCTCAATAACGCGTCCAGATTTTCAAATGACTGGTCTGGCAGGTTAAAGCTCGCTTCTATCAAACAGATTGAGGCTTTCGCTGCAGCAGCACGCAGCTAACGGGATTAGAGGATATCTGAGATTGTCATTACTGGATGTTGAAACAAGTATTACTTTGTGGCGAGCTGAGATGGAACTGCTGCCTCTCCGCTGATTAAATTTCAGCTCGTATTTGTTGCTTTGCCCAGTCAGAAACAACAAAAAGCGCCGCACTTGGATGGCTCCGGCTTTCTTGCTTTTTTTTTTCATTTTTTTATCTTTATTTTTATGTTGCTGGCAGCGGAGCCAGTTGGATCTCAGCTGATTCAAATGCTTTCTAAAAATGCCGGGGAGAAATTAGCTTCCAGAGAAAAAGAAAAATATAAAATATACAAAACTCCTGCGAATTTCAAGCTAATAAAAATAAGCAGTTACACATTTGTGCATAGATTTTTTATTATTTTTTTTTTCCTTCTGCAAAAAAATCAGTCAGGAGAAGATTACAAGAAAAAAACATCCAAAGATTTTTATATTTTTGGCAGGAGGCTGCAGAAAGATATTCCCCGTATGACAGCAATGAGATGTTTTGACGCCTTCCTTCTTGAGAAAACATTTGTAAAAACTTGAAATAAAAAAATTACATCAAATTTTGTGAAACGTGGTAGTGGCAGTATCATGGTGAGAGGTTTTGTGACACACAAATCTGGCATTTTAAAGGAGATGTCCACTGAAACTTTAATTAAGGGGCTGGTTTATGAAAATATATCTAGTTATTTATATGGGCCATAATTCCAGACAGAAGGTGGATTTAACATCTAATTCCCTGCAGCATACCTTTTTTTTTTACCAGTGGTATACATCACCAAAAAGTGAAAACTTAATTCCTTATTATCACCCCCACAAACCGTCATCCATGGATATGTTTTGCTGCTTTGCTCCCATCATCAAAATGCTAACATGTCTGAATCAGTCTTTAATGCGGGAGCGATGAAATGGTAATGCTCTGATTTCACTACGGCCTCTGAAACCCGGCACGGCACGTCCCCCTCGCTCTCGACTCATCAGCCTCCCCTCTGGTTTGCCTCGTTTGCTCTCCGGGTTCGGGTTCGGCCTGCACCTCCTCCTGCTGTTCGCGGCCGTCAGCCGCCTGCCTCTGCATCCACTTCTCTCAGAGCGGAGCCATTCAGGAAGAGAAGCCCAGCGTTTCCAAGGAGGGCTGATGGAACGAGGAGTCCAAGGACACAGACGGTTTAAAACACGCAGGCTGCAGCAGATGTTTACATGCGCGGTCGTCTCTCCGGATACAAGCATCCGATTGCTTGCTGTTCAGTCCAGGCGTAAAGAGACCACAAGAAGTTTCCCCATGCAGAACGCAATGTGGGTGCTGCCGCCATCTTTGTTGGCTCTCTGAACAGTTTCAGTCTTATCTATTCATCAAGTTCAGAAAAATTTTGAGTTTCAGTGATTATCAATGGCAACATTCACTCTCAGCAATCCTCCTCACTGACAGATGGATATTTTATCCACAGTTAGATCTAAACGGCGTCAGATAAACCAAAAAAATATCATAAGGCGAAGACAAAGTGTCTGTAAATAACGCTGCACAGATTGTATTCTGACAACAAGGCCATTCCTCCATGTCGCTGTAGACAAAAGGAACATTTTTCATTTTTAACAATGGCAGTAGCTCAGGAGGAATCACAATTTCCTGCTCTCATTCAGCGGCAGCTTCTCTGTGACTGAGCCGCTTGCAACGCAAAGCGGCTGCAGCGGCTGCAGTGCTGGCGGAGCGTCTCCACTGCACATGAAGAAGTGAGTTTAGTTTGTATTTCTGCAAACTAACAATAACAGTAATCAGGGTTCCTGGCGCACAAAGAATATTCCTCCACATGACTCCTTTGTGCACCAGGAAGCGGGCAGGTATGTTGCTCGTCGTGTAAATATGTTAGAAGTTGAAAGGCTTTCGGTTTTGGGTGTTTTTTTTCCACTGCCTTCTACTCTGTTTTGCTTTTCGAGCATGACCAAACGACGTCTACCTGTTGACTGCAAATAAACATCTAAAAAAAAATTTGATTTAGACTTTGTAAAAGCGTTCACTTTCTGATTAAATACTCACATTTTTGACATTGTTTACTTATGTTCAGCTATGAAAAGTAAATTCACCGGGTTTCACTGTGCCTTGCGGTATTTATATATCGTGACGGATTTGTTTTTATCCTTCTCCTGACTGATATCTTTGCAAAATGAGGTACTCTTGAAACATTTAATCCACTCTGCAGACTTGGACGTTACATCTGCTTCTTGCCAGTGTTGATGTGGAAAAAGTGAAGAAGTTGTGTATCAAAGTCTCCTGGCATTTTGAACAGGACTGCGCAGACATTTGAGAGGCAGTGCGTGCGCTTGTTGACATGTCATGGCATTAATTACCCAGTTGTCGTTATTTCTTCATTTACTTGAGCGCGGTCAGCCGCAGCGCTTTGTGGAGACGGTGTGGTCCACTTAGCAACATTTTAGTTTTGACTGATAAATTCATCTTCCCGGCCTCTTTCTTCGTCTGATGAACGGCCACTCGCTCTACGCTCAAGTGCAAGTGAAGAGGCGAGCAGAATGCGGCTCCCGTGGACCGAATAAATTTAGATCCACTCCAACCTTCACCAACTTGTCCGTTTTTAATGGAACATCAAAGCCGACGTGTCGTACATGCACGAGGATGATTAAAGCGAGCCCGGCATGCTGTCAGTCTCTGCTGTACATTTGCTCTTGCAGGCGGCAGATAAGAAGCAGGAGAAGACTCTGGCTTCCTGCATGTGGGGTGAAAAGGAGAAAGAGAGCGAGAGAGAGAGAGAGTACTGTGGCTGTAAGGTGATAAATTTCCACAATAAAAGTAAACATCTGCTGCCAAGTAGCTCTATTGGGGCTCCGGCTCTTGAGAGAGGCAATAACCAGAGATAAAAAGGTCAGCTGATGCCCACATCCGGAGCAGCGCTTTCAGATCTGCAGACCGCTAAATGTCGTTGAGGCTGGCTTTCAGAGGAAGTGGTGGAGGAAGAGGAGAGGATTCATTCCTCGGAGTCTAATAAAAAAATAAAAGAAAACTGTTTTTCATCAGCCCCACATTTTAATTAGCTGTAATATTTAACAAATTGTTAAGCTTTACGTGGTTCATTAGCCGAGAGGCATTTTTACACAGAGTCTTGCAAAAGTATTCATCCCTGAAGTATTGGTAAATGGACTAAACCTTTGTATGACTTTAAGACTTTTAAACGTCTTTCTGCAGAGCAGAGGAGGAAACCTGGAATAAACCTGGAGCTTTCTTTAATTTTCAGACCTGAATCTGAGCTGGATGGAGATGAACATCAGAGGCCAACCTGATGAATGTCAAGCAGAACACACATATTCCCCTCTGTTTGGGAGCCGAATGAGTTATTTGGCTTTACAAATCAATAAAAAAATAAAATAAAATAATTCCTCTGAACATTGTTGGGAGCTGGAAGCCAAACAGGAAAGAAGCACTCTAAAAGATCTTCAGTGTGAGGAATTATAGCTCAAACCCACTTCTATGATTGTCCCAGAAAGTCTGGAAGAAAATAATAGATCTGAGAAACTTTTGCACAGAGCAGAAGGATAACGGAGGAGAACTTCTCCGTTTTCCCCGCGGGGAGATTTCCTTCTTTCTGACCTTCCAGCTCATTGCGAAGCAGGTCCAGCCTTCGCGGCAACGCCGACCTTCCCTCCCGAAGACACCGAGCCAACCTCCAGCTGTCACACAGCAGCAGCAGACAGCGGCGGGCAGCGCACTGAGCAACACATGACGAACTCGTACAATAACCCGCCCCGCGTGCCCACACAGCGCTGCGGCCTCGGGCGATTCAAACAGCGCGAGGCTGCAGAGCATGACATCTCCTGTGTGTGTGTGTGTGTGTGTGTGTGTGTGTGTGTGTGTGTGTGTGTGCGTGTGTGACTCAGTCTGCAGACCATCCTGGTGGGGAAACAACGGCGTGGGCAAGACCTCTCTGCTGGTTCAGTTTGACCAGGGCAAGTCCATCCCGGGGTCATTCACTTCCACTGTGGGCATTTTCTTCACAGTAAGTCAACACACAAACACACACACACACACACACACAACCTCCCTCCACTCCCACTGTCTGTGTTTCTCCTCCTTCCTGTTATGTTGTTGGCTTCATCCCAGTGAGAAGGACATGTCACTCCGCTGGGCTGTTTGTACTTAAGTTGTGACATAACAGCAGGGCCGAGCAGATCCTCTCTGAATCGCCCATGAATCAGTGGCGCTCTCCTGAGTGGGATGCCACTTCTTCTTCTTCTTTTTTTTTTTTTTTTTTTTTTTTTTTTTCTCACTGCATTGATTACGCTCCTTAACAGTTCGTTAGAGGAGAATTATTATGGTCAGCAATCTCAGCGCTGCGATTAAATTACTGGCAAGAAAGCGCATCTAATGAATGTCACCGAGCCCGAGCTGCGTGCTGCGGGAGACGTGTAACAAAGCTGTGCCAGACGGGGCTGATTTTATGCTCTGTGACAAGTTTTTAGGTGGGAGCTGATGGGCGAGGGACGCCGAGACGCGGCGAGGCAGAGCGGCAGAGGTGTGGAGGGGGGATAGGGGGTTTATTTAAGCGGTGATTAATCTGCTGTGACACTGAAAAATCTGTGACCGTCGCAAACGAAAGGGGAAGGAATCAGCGGGGTGCTGTGAAATTGGTTTGCCATTTTGTATTAGCATATGTTTATGCGTATACAGTAAGAGCGCGCGTGATTCAAGGTTTGTGAGGGGGGGGAACTGGCTGGCAGAGAAAGAGAAGGAGGGGCGGGGTTGTGGGAATGAAGACACTTTGATGTGTTTAATCCAGTTGGATTTAGAGTCAGAGCCGGCGAAGAAGAGTTTGATCACATTTATTGTGAAGCCATCAGGTGTCATTTTTGATTCACAGCCACTCATCCATGGCTGATTCCCGCTTTTCTCTGCTTCAAAACGCTTCTCATCTTTAACATTTCAGACCTTTTCTCTCTCCATGTTTGCTCTTTCTTCTCCAGTTTGCTGGATTTTACACAGCAGTGGTTCTTGCTTGAAAAGCGCCTCCCCCTTTGAGTACCGCCCTGGGCAACTGCCCTTACAGAGTACTGGGTTCATAGTTGAAGAGAACTTTTTTCTATTAAGTGTTTTGCTAGTTTTTTTTTTTTTTTTTACAGAATGTTCAATGAAAATGTATGAGCATGTAATGTCAAACTTGCGTAACTCTCTAGTATATAAAATTATAATCACCATCGCAATTTCAGGTGTTGAAATTACAAAGGAAGGACGCAATATTTGAAAGGAAATGATATTTCAAGTGTCAGGAGATCAAGTTATTACCGATGTAAATCGTATTTCATTTTAGTGCAGCATACATTTTAGTAATTAACTGCTCAGTGACCTAAGTTCAGGTTCCTCCATATTTTAAAGATCTCGCCAGCTCTCCTCAGGGCCTCTAAAGACGTTTAAATGCAGCTTTTGGTTCTTCTGCACATCTGATGCAGCTCCCAGTCCTTTTGTTTCTTATTTTTATTATTATTTCTCTGCACTGGTTTTCAGCACAAAATTAACAAAATTTACATTTTCGAAGCCTCCGTTTGGTGAAGAGCTTTCACACGTCTTTGAACTTGTATAGCCATGTACTACCACCATGACTCTGAGGTTGACTGATCAGGGTTTCTACCTCAGCCCCTACGCTCTTGAACTCTTCGCCCTTTCATCAATGTTCTGACTTCATCAAGAGGACAGGTTAATGTTTGGTTGTGCGGAGGCAGGAGAAGCGGCTTCTGCTTTCCTGACATGACTGCGAAACTTTAGCTCTTGAGTTTCAGCCGCATATTCTGCTTATCCCTCGGGCCGGCTCAGGTCATGCAGGGCGTCAGGGGCTCACATACATGCCAGTTGTGTAACTTTAATGATCTCTGCTCCTGTGTCATTAACACAAAAAAAGGACAAAGGGACAGCGGGGTGTCTGATTGCGCCCCTAGGGGGAGACAAACACTGCATGAAAAGAAAAAGAGATTCATTCACGGGCTTCTTTGAGAGGAAATTGAGTCTGTGAGTCCATTTTAGATGTGTGTGAAGTGAAGAGGTGGGGTAATCGGTCATATGCCTGCTGTGACCCCCCCAAAAAAAGGTAGAAGTCGAGATGAGAGTCCACTTGATGGCAGGTTGATATTTTCTCGTCCAGTCAGTGAAATGTTCCGTGGGGGTCAGACACGCGCTCTGAGCTGTTAAACTCTCACCTCCTCCTCCTGCCTCCCCTCTGGTGGTTGTGAGACCCTGTGACCTTTCCACCTGCAGCAGGTCGGATGAATCTGACCCCTCTCTCTCCGTCCTCAACTCCGAGTCAACAATAACAAAAAGAAAAGCGAGAAAGAGGGAGAGAGAGAGAGAGAGAGAAAGACGCGGCGCAAATAAGCGAACCCCGTCGACGTCCTTCAGTGCATCTGTGGCCACAGCTCTAATTATCTGCCCACGCCAGGATGCGCCGCGCCGCGCCGCTTCGCCAAAGCAGAGAAATGTTTCCGCCTGCTTGTCATTACCGCTCTCTCGACTGCTGGATGCAGACGCGCCGCCGCCGCTGCCGCCGCCTCAGCTCGCCCGCCGCGCAAGTTTCTCCGCTTTGCGCCCCCGACGCTGTTCAGGTGTGATCTTCTCCCCGCTTCTCCCATCTCGCCGCCCCTGCAGGAAGTGTCCGTGCCGTACATTACTATGCGAGCAGAGGGGCCGGAGGTCGGCGCAGCGCGGGACTGATCGCTCTCTGACACCGCGCGCCTCTTCCTCTTCCTCGGACGCGTCTCGGAGGTTCAAGAGCCGCCGCTCCGGCTCTCCTCGGTCAGTGCCATGTCCACGCGAAAGACGTCGTTGACGGACAAGCAGGCTAAAAACGGCACGTCGAAATATGTGTTGGAGAGATGCGCCTCTATTAACGAGTACTACGATGTTGCCTTCAAGGTGTGTATTTCCGTTTTAAGTGTGTCGTTTCTCTGCATGGTTTTTCTGGGTGTAGACGCCGCAATAAAACGGGCGTTAGGAGAATGTGCACTAGTCCTGGGGACCTTAAACTACCAGCTGATTGGTTTCCCTTTTGTCATCATTGCCTTCGTTAACACCAAGTCAGCCAGCAGATGGTTGGGAAATCTTACTGATTCAAATATTTACCAAGGGTGTACTTGTTGCTTCTCTCCTGGATATTTGCTTGGAGACTCGAGCAGACAAGTGGGAGATCTCTTTCTGCATCTCTCATCTGACGTGTGATATTTTAATCAAATGTAACTGAAATGATTGCATAATGGCTCATCCTGCTGTTGCAATTATTGTTGATTAGTTTTTTTTTTTTTTGTTTTTTTTGGAGTGAGAGAGAGATGCATGCCATACCATCATTTTCTCTAATTAGTTATTAGAAAGCTGGCAGTTTGTGGGCATGGGTCGGTGTTAGATCCTCACTGCACGATGACACAAATATTTTAAAATATGGATTGCAAAGAGTTAAAAAAAAAAAAAAAGCTTTATTCCGAATGCTGCTGAAACAACACAACGTGTTCGTCGTAACATTTACGTGTTGATTGATTTTTATTTGAATTTTAACTCTCAGGCAGAAGCAGAAATGGTCTGAAAAGGACTTATTTTTGCTGCTGAGGCGTAAACAAACGGAACAGCTCCCCTCCACACCGACAGGGGGAGCCCAAGAGTACTAGAATCCTCAATTTTACAAGTCAAGTTTACAAAAATATTTCTTTCTTAGTCTGACGCATGTATGATAATGGCGCAAAAACAAAATTTGCGATACCTTAAATGTAAAATTTAAGGTATTTGACTTCTTTTGTAGTAGCTATTTTGCTCCATAGGGTCCAACATGTTTGTTAGATCTTGTTGTTGAATAGATCTAACAAACATGTTTGGGCACCTACATAAATTGGTATCAGGACATATTTGGCTTCTGACCCAGAGATGTCATGGTGACTTTGAGGAAGCTACAGAGATCCGCAGCTAGTTGTGCACTTCACGGCTCACCTCAGTGCAAAAGAGGCATAATCAAAGTAGTTCTTGCTAGAAAGTCATAAGAATTCCCCTTTCAGATCGACGCAACAAACACGTCAAAGGAGGTTGTTATTTTCTCCATCCAAAATGCTGTGTGTGGAGGACGTCACCCTGAACACACCACCCATCCAGTGAAGCTCGGTGGTGGCAGCATCGTCCTGTGGAAAGCTTTTTCCTCAGCAGGGACAGGGAAGCCCATTCAATCAGAACCAAAATGAAATTATTCAGATCAGACATTGTTATGTCAATATGTCACCTACGCTCAGGCAAATCTGTTGCTCATTATTCAACATATGGTTGATCAAATACAGAGATATATTTCGGAAGTATTTGCTCCACCTTTTCATTCATTGATTGCTGCATGACTGATATCAACTTTGAAAATGTTTACGTTGTTTACTACAAAGACATTTAAACATGGATGTTAATATTAGTTGAGCTGTGGGGATTATCAGCATTAAAGTTCTTGAACTTTAATTCCTGTTTAAAATGGTTAATTAGTCGAGCTATCTGCACATGTAGCTTGCAGCTGACCGATGAATGGACGCGCAGCTGGTTACTTTTCATCATAAAACATTGCAGTAGTTGTCACTGTACGACTGTAGATGTTTCTCATAGTTTCCATAATTAAATCTCCCGTTGTGAGCTGGAATCTGTGATCTGAGGTCGCTCAGCTCTCCCGACCAAAGACGACCTAAAATTAAAACTAATCATTTGCTGCCTTTTCATTGATGGACTGATAACGGTCAAGTCTTTCTGAGTGTTTCGTTTGCAGCAAGAAATCCTCAGTACAGATATTTTTGCCTGGCACCAATCAATTAATCACAGATGAAATCTTGCCAGTTTGCTGAGCTAATAGGTTAACTAATGAAAATATTATTTTTTCGTGTTAAATACACCAACCAAAAAAAAAAAAACTCCCACTATTCCGACCTCATCTCAGCAGGCTCTTTGATGCCCATTTTTAAAGTTTAGTAAAGATCTGATGAATATTAGGGTCAAACCTGCTGATTCAGACCATTTTTTCTGGGGTTATTGTGCCCAAATGCTGCTTCATGTTCTTTAAAGGAGCGTTAATCTTACAGAAGGAATAACAATGCCTCGAAGTGCAGGTTCCTGAACTTTATCGGATTTTATTTATTAAACTTGCATCAAAGTGCATGCTGTTGGCTGATGGATCTGAGTGATTGATCATTGCATGTCCACCAAAAATAGTGAGTTTTTTTGTTTGGATTTATTTCATAGCTGGGGAGGGGATCCAAATTTTTCAGTATTTAACCTTAACCTTTCAGAGCTGTGTAAGAAAAAATTTATTGATTTCAAACTTTGGTCTATTGATCGGTGCATCTCTACTTCAGGCGCTGATATAATTTGATCCCAGTAACTGACCCATGCCTACTCCCTGACGTTATAAACCAACTTGTGCGATTTAGAGGTTTTTTTTCCACACTGTTGCTTCAGATTCTGTTTAGATAATGTGAACCTGGTGTCCTAACATTCTTTCCACTGACCAGATGTGACCTGTGACCCTTCTCCTCTGCTGGCGGGGTGTCTCTAGGTGATGCTGCTCGGAGACTCTGCGGTGGGGAAGACTTGCGTCTTGGTGCGCTTTAAAGACGGGGCGTTTCTGGGAGGAAACTTTATAGCCACCGTCGGAATAGACTTCAGGGTGAGAAAACGATACATCTGACTTGTGTGAACCATCTCGTTATTTTTGTGTGTGTGTGCGTGTGTGTGCGTGTGCGTGTGTGTGCGTGTGTGTGTGTGTGTGTGTGTGTGTGCTTCCACTTATTAGTTTAATGAGGTAATTTTTTTTCTTTAATGAAATCAACAAAAACAACAAGTGATCCCCCTGGCAAGAGTGCCATCGGCCCAATTAGCGCCTGTTTTCACGCAGAATGCTTCGTCACTCTGCGATGATAGCACCAAATGTACAAATCCTCTCGCCAATCAGTCAAGTTCACAGACCACTTGTGCTGCTAGGAGCTTTGGACGGCTTCGTAAATGTCTTGGCAGATGCCTGCCCACGTCTCTGTCTCCTGGAAAGATTGGCCGTGGCTCAGCTCGGCCCTGGAGGAGTCACCCTGCTGTCGGATGAGCTCCTTCCTCGTCACACGCATCTGATGCACAAAGAGACACGCCACACATACGAACAAAGGCAGCGGCTGGTGGTGGATTTCAAGCAAATGACTACTGTGCATCATCCTCGTCTGTGCAAGAGTGGGGGGGGAAAAAAAACAAAACAAAAAAACAAATAGGCGCCTGGGCTTCAAGCTTTCCTTCGCCTCCTGTCAAAGAAAAACATGTGCAATGATGGCAAGTCGAGTATAGGGGTGTTCGGTCTGAGAGGAAAGTGTGTTGCATTAGCCAAAGTGACGCTTAGTCTCTCAGCTGACACAAAAGAACATTGTCTGTGTCTGACTTTTTTTTTGTTGTTTATTTCCTCAAAATGTCACTTTTGCTTGTGCAAAAGCAACAAGTTTCCGCTGAAACGCTCCCGACGACGGGGAGGGAAAGGATGCTGGCTTGCATCCATTAAAAACCAGAATTATTCGATACCGTTCATTGAGAAAAAAAGTGGCTGAGGGCGTAATTACCTTTCTGTCTCCACGCTCGTTCACAAGCAGGGCTCTGAAGCCGCTTGGTAACAAAGCAATTTGAGATAAACAGTTGAGTCAATATGTTGAGGATGTCCTCTTTGCATGGTTAGGCAGGCAAGGCTGGCAGCTTTTACATGCCGGTCTATTTTAGGCCCGCTTCCTTGTAGCAGTTTCTCAGCATGCAGGCTGCTCTCACGTCATAATTTGGGGGGGGAGAGGGAAAAAAAAAAAAGGAAACCCATGGCAACTAATGCAAGGGTTGAACTGCGTTCCCTCTGCCAAGGCTGAGGCTTCAGCTGGTGGCGGCGCTCACACTTAGGCTCGACGTTGTCATTGAGGAAGTTTGTTGCTGCGTTTCCTTATTGAGCAAGTGAATGTTTGTTTTTTTTTTTGTGGGCTGTTTGTCATGACCTGTCACTGATAAGGTGCTCCAGGAAGTGCATTTTTCTTGCCTCACTTCCTCTTTGTAAGCAATTATTTTTTCTGTTGTGGTTTTTGCTTTGCTTCTTGGTTGCAGCCGGTTTCATGCCTGTAGCAGGAGGTCATGACGACTGAGAGAAAGCGCAGAGCGTTCGCATCTAAACCTGGGCGCGTTTACACAAAGGATTCACACCCATGAGCTATATGACTGTTTTTTTCACGAGATTTTCTGCGGTAACCCAACGCCAGTTAAAATCTGATTGTGAAGTCGAAGAAAAAGGATGTTTTTTTTTTGTTTTTTTTAATTGTTGCACGTAAAAATCACTAAAACCCGTTTTAATCTGAGATAGCTAAACGAAATCCAGCTCAAAGCGATGCAATCAGAAGTAATGTAATTAGTAAAAGGATGCAGCTGTTCGTTGAAGACCTCAGGGGGGGGGTTTGTTAGAGAACAGCAGAGAACAAACAACATCAGGAAGACCAAGGAGCACAGCAGGCAGGTCAGGGAGAAAGTTGAAGAAGAGCCGGGTTACGAAGCGACATCGCAAGCTTTGAACAAATGTGGAAGGAGGAAGGCAAAAAGACAAATACAGCAATCCAGACTTGATTGGAGCTCCACGCTTGATAACTCTAGAGGAGCTGCAGGAAAGGAAGTTTTGTTTTGTATGACACGTTTTCAGCCACAAGGTGCTTTATGTGATTAAGAGGAAAGTAAAACGACGAGCAAAAGAGTAAGAGAGAGCGATGGCAGGTGGAAAGATGGACACGTTTTTGATGTTCTAGTTATTAATCAGGCGAGTCTAATCTGGTGGGATTTTAGTCTTGATTTAAATGAATTAGTGCGTTATCATTTTTGGGAGGTTTATTGGAAGTTTATAGGAGATTTGTGGCATAGAAACTGAATGCTGCTTTTCCGTGTTTGATTCTGGTAATGGGGAAGCAGAGTAGACTTGAACCAGAAAGCCAGAGTCGTCTGAAATGTTGACACAGTGACTCCTGGTCTATAATGTACTTTGGTTCTAAGCTGTTCAGTGATTTATGAACTAACAGAAGTATTTTAAAGTCTAAAGACTTTAGAATCCACCTGATGTGCTCTGTCTTCCTAGTTTTAGTCAGAACCCAAGCAGCAGCGTTCTGGTTCAGCTGTAGCTGTAGACACTGTTGCAGTAATCAATGCGACTAAAGATAAACGTGTGCTTTAGTTTCTCTAGATCCCGTTGGGACATTAGTCCTTTAATGTGTCCTTTGTAAAAGTTAAAAGGCTGACTTTGTAACCGTCTTTATGTGTCTCTGAAGGTTCATGTCTGAGTGCATCACTACACCCAGATTTGGGGCCTGTTTGCCTCCATCCAAAACTACATGTGACAGAAAGCTACCATCACAGCGGCCATTTGTCATGTCCGCAGTGAAACTGGTGACTGGGAAGATGTTTAAAGTGAAATACAGGAAGATCTTGGAAAAATAACATTTTTAGATGCTTTGAAAGATTTGACCCTCGGACAGAAGTTCACCATCCAGATCATGTGGCCTAGTCAAAGTCCTTACTGTTTTGGTTTTTAAACATCTTGTATTAACGACAGTGAAAACCACAGGCTGATCCATTCTGTAAAACCTCAACAGAATGCATCGAGGTTTGTGTTTGTGATGAAACAAAACCTGAAAGATCACAAGGGGTGTGAAAACATTGACATGGTTCTATACAACAATACAAGATCCTGAAGCTTCAGAGCATCCCCGCTCTCCTCAAAGCACCTGTCCGCAACACGTTGGCCGTCATACACTTTTCCAGACTTGCCCTGGGTCAGCAGGAAATCAGAGGGCACCCCTACAGGGCTGCAGGAAATTAACGGGGGAGTCCATTGTTATGCTGCCAGCCGCCTTTCTCACTCTGCTGTAATTAAGTCTAATCCTGGGACCTTGTTATTGTGTGGGTGTTGCAAATTACTTTCTCTGCCAGTATTCAAAGCCACTTTTAGCCGCCTTGTCTCTCCTACCTCACGCTGAGTCGCTGTGCTTTTTTAGCCCGCCGTAAGCGCTCGTCAGCCGCTTCCGTGCCATTTTTTCAAACATATGCCGGATTGTCTTTCACTCCCGGTCCCTCTTGTTTCCGCAGAATAAAGTGGTGGATGTTGACAACCTGAAAGTCAAGCTGCAGGTGAGAGCGCTGTTATCCTTTTGCACCTTTCAGTTCCTATCAGCTCGTCTTGCTGATAGATTTGTGACCTAAGCTGAACACTCATCCAGTAGGTGTTGCAGGAGCTTGATAAACAGTCCGGGGTGAAATGTGCTTTAGATTCGTTCGCCCGGCTGCCATTTTTAATCCATTCCACCCAAGGCGCATACCCCCCCCCCCCCCCCTTTTCATCATGACCCGTTCATTCAACACTGAGTGGGAGGTGACAAAATTAGACTCCCTTCAGTAGCTCCTGAAAATCATCAGTTTCTCTTCCACACGTTTTTCACATGACATAGTATCTGCTCTGCGTGGTAATAAATAGATTCTGACAGTAAATTTAGCACCCAGAACAAAAAGGGAAGTGAGACTTAAGAAGTCTGTGTTATCGTTTTAGACGGACAGGGAAGCAGAATGTAATGAAATTAATCCTCCACATTTTAGCAGAAAGGCATTTTCCTCATTCATTCTTCATCGTAGTTTTCATTTCACTTTTTAATTACTAATAAGGCTGAATTTCTTTTCCTGTGAATAATCTGATCATTTGAAAGGAATGTTCTCTTCTGTTTCCCATTTTGAAGAAATTCTAAAAAAAAAAATTGGCCTCTGTAGTTTCTCTTTATTTATACCGAAGTGAAACTAGAAGTGATAAATCACTAATTAATACTTATTTTGGAAAGCTTTAAGGTACATCCATCACTTTAGTTCATTTGTCCAAGTTCCAACCAAAGTTTTAGAGTTTAATCTGCTAAACTATTTATTTTTACTAAATATTGTATCTTGCTGCGGTTTGCACATTTCATATTGTTTTGTTTTATTTTGTTTTGTTTCCTGTCAGGCAGCCCTGGTGGTGACTGCTTACCAGCTATTGTCAAACAGATTAAGGAATAAATTAAATAAATGTATATTTTATTTGGATTAGTCAGCTGGAATGCCTCTTACTGAAAAATTCAGACTGCATCAATATTTCAGGATGAAGTTTACTTTTGATCTGCAAACCATAAAACAAATAATCTTTCATTGCAGAATCTCACAAATTACTTTTTTAGAAATCAATCCTTTAGTTTGAAAGTAATTATTAACTTGGCAGAAAATCCTGTTTTGTTTTCCAGACATATTTGATGTATTGCGACATATTTGTGCGTGCTTTTACGTTCAAGTTCAGTTTCACCTTAAATGACGTTATTTGGTGGCATATGTTTGTTTTTTTTTCTCCATACACTTGAATACATGGGAAATAAACAAAAAATATTAGATGGTGAAAAGAAAACACAGCTACGGGTAAAACTTCAGGTATTAGGAATTACAAATTATTAGGGAGTGACATGTTTTATGTTCCAGCAGTCGTCAGATGGTTTAAATCAAAGAATATTCTTCTTTTGAAATGGTCTAGTCAAAGTTCAGACTGAAATGTAATTGAGAATCTTTCCAAACACAAAGACTGCTGAGGCTTGTGGTTAAAAAATAAAAAATAAAATAAAAATCAAGGGGCATAAAAACTTCTGCTAAGCACTACGCCAAAGTTAAGAATCCCTTTATATGGTATTTTTACTCAGCAGTCTGCAGATCAGATTATATTTAGTAAAAAAACCCCCCAAAACCTCAGACTATGATCTGTGCTGTCTTTGTACTGCGTTTGTAGTTCATTAATATTCCATGGTGCTGCTTCGTCCCTGGGCTGGTTGGGATTAGCTGGGAGGTCTTTGCGTGTCGGATGCTGTGTAATTGTGCCGCTTGTTCTGCAGATCTGGGACACAGCTGGTCAGGAGAGATTCCGCAGCGTAACGCACGCCTACTACAGAGATGCCCAGGGTAACCTTTGCTGTTTATATTTCACTTCTCCATGCCGAGCGCGAGCGTGTGTGTGAGCGTGTGTGTGTGTGCGTGTGTGCGTGAGCGTGTGCGTGAGCGTGTGCGTGTGCGTGAGCGTGTGTGAGCGTGTGCGTGAGCGTGTGTGCGTGAGCGTGTGCGTGAGCGTGTGCGTGTGCGTGAGCGTGTGTGAGCGTGTGCGTGAGCGTGTGCGTGTGCGTGAGCGTGTGTGAGCGTGTGCGTGAGCGTGTGTGCGTGAGGGTGTGTGCGTGTGCGTGTGCGTGTCGGTGATGGAGCAGCCGAAATTCACGCATGAATGAAGGTGCTGACGGTAAAATCTGCTGTTCTCATCTTTTGCAGCGTTACTTCTACTTTATGATATCACCAACAAGCCATCTTTTGATAACATCAGGGTAAGATTCCCCTTCCACCTTCTTTCCTTATCATCCTTCCTTCTCTGTTCTTTTTTTTTTTTTTTTTTTTTTTCCTTCCTGCTCCTAAATCTCAAGCTGAACGATTCCACCTCTCCTCACCTGGGCCTGTAACTTTTCCTCTCAGACCTATTTAGAAATGACGCGACGCTGTCGTCTGCCTGGCTACACGCTCCCCAGTTTCAGTAATGAAAAGCAATAAAAGCGCTCAAGGATAAGAATGACTCAGTGTCGGCATGATTGATAAGAGCGAGCTCACAATGCAACACAGCTCCGGAGAAGAAGAAGAAGAAGAAGAAAGCATATTCTTCAAGTGGTCCCTGTTTGTTTTGGTTACATCTCCTCTTCTTTCTGTACTTTCGAAGGCTTGGTTGACTGAAATATTCGACTATGCCCAGAAGGATGTGGTCATCATGTTGCTCGGCAACAAGGTGAGCAAAGCTTCGTTTTCTTTTTTTTTTTTTTTTTTTTTTGCGTGTGTGTGTGTGCTTTCTAGACGATGGGAAGGATATTGGTTTCTTTAGCTCAGTTTTAACACACTCTTATCACATTCGGGCAGACATGTGAACGCCTTAAAAGGTGGAAAATATTTCCAGTGTGACACGAATGCATGAAGGCAAACTGTGGTTTGCTTATTCCAACACAAACATGGGGAAACATGGAAAATGTCCTCAATAATACAGCTCTGTGACAAAGCATTTCATAACACCCGGGTTTGCATCAGACAAAAATGATCAGAGTAAACACAAAAATTATATTCAAGGATAATTTCATTTATTGAGGGATTAAAGCCAACCATTAATACTTGGCCCTTTGTGAAAATATACTTGCTTCCTTTGTTATATCATTAGCTGTGATCAACCACATTTGTTTGGTTCATTTTCACTCATCACACTCACGTCTGATGACTCTCAAAGCAACACACCATGCCCCGATATGAAGACATTTAAGATCAAATGAGTAATAAATGAACAGAAATCTACAAAGGGTTAATAAGCCATTTTCAAGGTTTCGTTTTGTTACATATAAATGGAACCAAATCATCTCCCGGTGGTGAAGCTCCTTTTCCAAAATTACTCCATGACGGATCGACGACTCATCAAGGTTAAAGAATCCACAGCAACGTCCCATGACACTGACCAGGTAAGGTCAGAGTTCATGGCTCAACAACAACAGACTGCAGCAAAAATCTGCATTCAAAGGTGAACATCAAATAGTCAGTTGCTACAAACTTCCTGATGTTTCCCACGATTTTCTAGAAAGCATTCCTTAAGACTCAAGGGAGAGAAAAGTGGATGTTTTTGGACGGTTTGCGTCCCAAAACTCCAGACGTAAAACGGACGCACCTTTTCATTTTGATCGTGAAGTACGATGGAGGCATTGTGAGGTTCTGGTTCTGTTGCTGTCAGAACCAGAAAGGACATAAGTTTGTCAGCAAAGCACAACCATCAAAACAATTTCTTTATCACAGAGGCCGAGGTTAGTTTGGGTTGGCATTTTCCCTTAATAAATACAATCATTGTTTTCAATCCAAGCACGTTATCTTTGACATCACACATTAAAGTGTGATTTAAAAAAAGCAAAAACATGACTTCATAACAGACTACAACTTGCCCCCTCAGCATTTTTCCCTTTTGCTTTAAACCTCTGCGATAACTTCGGCCCAGAGCAGGCGGGGGGAAAAAAATCGCTTTAAAGACGAAAAATCCTCATCCGAACCAGCAGTCATTGCTAATTTATCTAAAAAGCTCCCTCTGGTGGTTCAGAGAGGACTCATCAAAGGGTCGTGGGTGTCACATGGCAGCAGCTCAGACTGAAAGCAGCAGGACCGGCGGCGTCAGTCTGTGCGAGCGCTGCTCTTCTGCTGGGGGTGGAGCCGCTGACATCCCATCACTCCTGATGGAGCCGCGGCTCAGGCAGCCCTGCAGCCAGAGAAGCAGGCTGACAGGACGGTGCATCACTGTGGCTAATTTTCTGGGGAATATGTGACCCCCTGACATGTTTCTCTCTCTCTCTCTCTCTCACAGTCAGACATGGCTGCAGAGAGGGTGGTGAAGACGGAGGAAGGAGAGAAGCTGGCCAAGGTAATGAAGTTGTCCTCTAAATGCTTGCATTCCCATGGAAAACACTCCGTCGGTGCTCTTCTAACGTTTTTTGTTTTTTTTTTCCCCCGTTTTAGGAATATGGAGTCCCGTTCATGGAGACCAGTGCGAAGACGGGGGTCAACGTGGAGCTGGCTTTTCTCGCAATAGCGAAGTAAGTCCTAAATCCGACCAAGAAATGTCTTGGGTTTAAAGTGTCGTTTCTGATGAGGAGCAGATCTGCCCGTTTCTCATTTTGCTCCTTTGTTCGCTGATTGCTGGAAGAGTGATTACGCGCCTCTCTTAATCAGCTTGCTGTGCTGCCATCAAGTGGCGACAAAAATCTTTCCGAAGTTGAGGCATTAAAAATCATGACGTCAAAAACTAAAAGTGAGAGGATTTATTCAGGCGGTGCGGCTCCGAGTCTAAGTCGGAGATTAGAATCAGCGTTTGCGGCCTCGGCTGCTTTTAAAGTTGGAAACAGTCTCAGATAAGACGCTTAACGATCAAATAAAAGCCATAAACCTGACGCAGCTTGTTTCTACTGTTCTTGAGCTTTTCTACTGCAAGCTACACGTCAAATGCATCACACTATATTATAATACAGCACCGTCCGATCTTCTTGATGGCTGACCTACTGCTAAATGTTCTACAAATGTATCATTTTTTTTTTTTTGCATTTAAATTTAATTAGACAATTGGTCGGGGTTTCAGAAAACCCTTGTGAGAAATAAAATGTTGAAATCTTACGAGATTAGGGAATCAAGCTGCCTGTTTAAAGTACTAATAAAAAAATGTCCATTAAAAGCCTATCATTGAGGTGACTTTAAATTGTTTTACTATCACCAGATGAAACATTTCTCACTTCAAAAGCCTCATTAGCTCCGAACGACGGCATGACCCGCGGTCACAAAGTTAATCTGCCCACAGATTGGACTAAATTTTGCACCTTTCACTGCACATAACGGAGAAATGAAAGTTAAATCGATGGAGAATCATTTTTCATGTGGGTCAGAGGACCATGTTTCGCATTAGGGGATTCGTATTTTAATCTCGCTCGCTGTTCCTTTCGGGGATTCTCGTTGTTGCATTTCGTGCGCGGACGCCGTCTCGTCCCTGTCTGACTCCAGCATCGTCTAATCCAGCGTAATGGTTCTGAGCTAACTTGGCGTCGGCCGCTTTGGTCTCCCATTAACGGGATTTGTGTGTGTTTGAGACTCCCACCTGGTGTCAGACGTTTATGGCGTAATTTCTATTCTTTGTGTGCATGTCCTTCAAACTGAATGGCAAGAAATAATTTCTCATTTTTGCTTCGCTTTTCCAGGTCGCTATAACAGCAGCATGTTCAGTTTGGAAATGTCATTCAGGCCAATAAAATGTTTATTTATTGCGGGATTTTTATTTTATTTTGCTTCATCAAACAATATAGACGGCTAAGAAAGACGGCGATTTGTTTTGGAATATTTATTTATTTAGAAAAAATTCTTTAAATCTTGGCAATAAAATGCAGATCAGCAAAGATAAAATGTCTGACAAGCAGAGCTTAGATATTGTTCTGGATTCTTTTAACGTTTAATTCACCATTCCAAATATGCGATCAATCAAAGTGATTTCTTATTCGGCAAGAGGGCAAATATGTTTTTGCATAAAGTCATGTTGGTTTGGATCGGTTTTGCTCTTCATAGATTATTTTAAAATGATAAAATGATTTTAAAATCATTTACTTATTTTAAAATAGTGATATTCATATAATACTAATATTTGCTTTTTTTATTATGTACTAATATTAATTTATAATATCTATTTTTAAAATGTATTCAGTTATTTATTTTAAAACTATTTCCTCTTTATCTTAAAACTAACATTTAGATTTACTCTGGTTGTTGTTGTCTGATATTTAAAGGTTATTTGATCATTTTTTTACATCTGAGCGTGACAAAAAAAAATAAAAAAAGAGAAGAAATGTGTAAGGAGCAGATGCTTCATCACAACACTGTTACTCTGCTGTGTGAGTCAGATTTATCTATAACAAGACAAAACTGCAATCTGTCAAATGTGATTTAAACCAGCGTAGTCCAGTCCTCCTGATCCGCGGGACATGTTCAATACTCTGGATGAGAATATTGTTTTTGGCTGCATCTAATAAATCTCACAAGGCAAGTATGGACATATTATTTCTATCTTTCATTTTTATAAATGGTTTACTCTTGCAAAATCAACCTACATACAGTCTAAACCAGATATCGGGTACAAGAAACACATTCATTTTTTTCCTTACTGTGAGACAATGAGGTTTAGGTCAGTTAGTGTTACGATATTTCTAAATCCCCAATTAATTACTTTTTCTGTAAGTCAGAGGTTTGTGTAAACTAAGACTACTCCATCTTTAAGCACTTGGAAGCTCAGCTTTGGATGTTTTTAAGGCAACACTCCGAACAGCCTTTTATTTTTGGGGCATTACAGGGAAATATAGAAGAAATCAGAACCAAAGTTGAACCACCACAGTTCTGGTTCCGCCTTTGTCAAAATTTTCAGATGCCTAAAGTTGCCTCACTCATCTGCTGAAACGATTATGTGCAAGCATGATCGCCAAAGAAAATGTCCGACTGCCATCCTGCTCAGGAATTCAAGTAAATTCTATTCGATTTGAAAATACCTTATTAATCCCAAAGGGAGATTAAATGCTGTTGTAGCTCGATGAACTCCTTCTGGAAGAAGCTTCAGAGGAGCTTGCAAGCCTGCAGAGCTGTGAAATACGGGGGAATGGCAGTATCATGTTGTGCTGGTGTCTGGAATGATGAAGTGACAGCCAATAAATAAAACTCTGCTGGCAAATTACTCGCAGAAGGATAACATGTTACAGCGGCCATCTTAAAGTCCTGATATCAATATTTTCTCAGGGAAAAATTTAGGGTGAGGCTGAAAAGGTATGTATGGAAATACGACGCACAAAGCTGTCACCAGTTCACACTGGAGGAACGAGTCAAAATTCCAGCAAAGCACTTTGGAGATACATCCAAATGCAATTCTACCCAATGCTAACGAGCGAAGCTTTCTGACTTTGACAAAACTGTTTAAAGATTTAAAGCAATTTTGGCAATCCTAACAGACCAACAGCAGAAAGCCCTGTTTGCTTTTTTGCACAAATATATTTTATGGTCTTTAATTATGCAAACGGTATCAGCAATTTGGTGTTTATTTGTGTCTGAGACTCAGATGAAGGAGTCGAGAAGTAGCGTCTGGTTTTTAGTTTATGTCCACAACTGAAGGCCATAAACGTAATCAATGAATCACCATTTTATTGCAGCTGAGAGATGTTTGATTCATCTGCATATTACTGGAGGATGAGGTGAAAAAGGTTCTCTCTCTATACAGTGAAATTAAAATGTAAAAGAAACCTTGGCAGAGTAGTGAAAAAAAAATACCATCTACTACACTTACAGGAGAAATAAACGGATAATTTCTAATGCCTATAATGAAGAAATACCAGCCGATTCTGCAAACCCCTGGTCACCATAGATACTGTCTAAGGAGCGCTAACTTCACCTCTCCTTGCAACAGCGACAGTCTGCATTTTGAACCGAGTTGTTTGGTGTCGGCATTTTGTTTGGCAAAGGAGACGAGAATCATTCCACACCAAGAGCTTCGTCTCCAGTGGGGCTTCATTAGATTGTGATTCGACAGAGTTTATTGTACATAAAAATCCACCTTTGGGCTCAAATGTAGGCGATGTGTCGTCTCCATGTGATGTCAGCTTGAAGCACAAGATGTGATAAATGATATTCCACCAGAGGCATTTTGATCAAATCTCAATGCCTCTGCTTTTCTTTCTCCCTCCTTCTTTTTTATATTCTTGATTTGTTCGCCCTGTCTGTGCTCCATCCCACACATCCACCCCCTCTGCTTCTAACTTCCTGTCTCTGCCTCTCTCCCTCCCCTCTCTCCCTCTCCTTTTCTCTGTCAGGGAGCTGAAGCACAGAGCAACGCAGCTGCCAAATGAGCCCAAGTTCAAGCTTCACGACTACATCGAATCTCAGAAGCACAAGTCTGGCTGCTGCAGGCTCGGGTAGCAGAAGCTGAACGCCACGCAGAGAGATAGAGGGTTAGAGAAAGGATGGAGGGAGGAAGGAAGGGTGGGATTGAAGATGGGGTCAAGGTAAAAAGAATAAAGATGAAATGTCAGCTCTCTCTTATGAAAAGCCAATCCAAGCAACCATACGCCCCACAACCCCTCCCGAGAGGCGGATGTTCTTCTGCGCAGAGCTTTTGGCTGAGTGGAAGCGAATCTGGACTTACTGCCATCCCTTTGCTGAAATGTGAATTTAAATAGTTTGTGTAATGTGTAGAAACGTTCGTGGTCTTTGTGGTGACAGTTGTATCAAGAGTACAAATCAGGAGTAACGATCTGAAATGCTATACCCGTCTGCAGGGACTCCCTTGACAAGCGGCAGGTTTTCATGGACCATCAAAGCGACGGTTGATGTGGATATAGCATTTTATTTGATTTTTATTTTCTCTGTGTGAACTGAACCCCATCCTTTTGGCCTTACAGTCTCCATCTTCAGTCGAGAGCTCACAGTCAGGTTGTAGCTAAATGGCCCCGTCTGTTTTCATCTGTACTGCTGGTAGGTAGAATAAAGCCAATATTTTGAGGGTAATTACCAACCTCGTGTCTGTCTGTACGTTCATATCAAGACGCTGTAGATGTACCGTTCCAGTCAGAACTTCACATTCGCTCATCATGGATGTTAATGTCGCGTTTATTTAGGCATTTAATGATATTTTTGAACGTCCTTTTTCTACGTGTGCCGCTTTTCCAACATTGAACTTCAACCATTTTCCAGAAAAGAACTGGAATTAAACTGGAAGTTTAATGTACGGTGTCGTTCTCCAACTCACTTGGTGTCGAATTGGTCGTTCAACACAAAAGAAGACTTAATTTTGATGGTGTCACACTTTAGTCTACTGTAAGTTTTCAATACGAAAGCTGTCCTGCAGTTTGGAAGGACTAATTAAGTTATTGGTTTCTAGAAAATGGACAGAAAATTCAGATTTTAGTGGTTAAATATTCCTAAGCGCCATAAATAAGCTTCCTGTATTATTCTGGCTTAACATAAGTCTTCTTTTCTCATCAGAATGAGTACAGTTCAGTACTGTTTGGTTTCTCGCGCCATAGAGACACAAACATTTTCAATAGAGTAGAGCCACTTCTTTAGGTGAAGGTAATTTGAGAACATTCGTCAGAGCCAGCTTTATCCGTTTAAAACCCAGTTTTATTGTGAGTGTTGGATCATTGTCTTGTTTGAACACCAAACTGTTACCAAAATTGAACCATCCAGTTGTTGACTTTTAAGGAAAGTTGAGGAGTTTAGGGTTCCTGCACCACTTAAAGCAAAACTGTACAGTGTTCTCAGATTTGAAAGTTTTACTTCAGCTCGTCCAACATCTCTTCTGGTCGTAGTCAGAGGACCGAGTTAATGTTTTGGATCACTTAAATAGCTGAGTCATATATAATTTCCTCCATTTTGTTCACTGGATAGCCTGGTTGCATTCACAGTGTAAGGGATCCCTGAAGGGCCAATTTGCATGTAAACTGAGACTGATGTTTTTGTGTTTTGTTGTTCACCATCTTGGTGCACTCTAGAGTCTCCCCAAAGGCATCACACTATCCAATGAAATGAACTCTGGTCCGTTTTAAGTGTACTAAAGAGTCCTGATGTGAAAGTGCCTGAGTGAGCTCAGTCTTTGCCCCATCTGACTATAAATCTGAAATGGTGCTCTGGAGTCTGAAGGCCTCGTGAGGAGTGATGCCCTCAAGCCTCCATGTTCCCTGGGTTGTTTATTAACATCCTAATGAATTTGGATCAAGTGGTTAAAACTTGGGCACAGCTTGTGATCCAACAGCACAATGATCTCAAACACACAGCAAAACTGGGTTTGGATGCGGGAAAAGGAGGCCGGAATGACCCCTGACCCCAACTCGGTTGTACATTTTACCAACTGGGTCAGTGTCAGTAAACCGAGCGATTTAAGTGAACTCTACTTATTCTGCTTTAAGGGGCATTCAGATATTCCACCTGAAGTTGCATGTTGTTCAGTCTGTTCTGGAGGAACAGTTTCAAAGAAATCCTTAAAAGTCAAAGCTTTTCATAGATTTCTGAGAGCATACAAACATCTTACTGGTGCCGTAGTTTCACCTCATATGACTAATAATAATAATAAAAACCATACTCCTACAGATTCCCAAACCCCCCAAGCATTATTGTGTCTCTTCTAATGATGGATGTTGTTGTGAGGCTGTGCCAAGCTGTATTTGTTGATGCACCACGTTCTGTATTACTTTGTACTCTGTTCATTATGAATGTTTGGTTGTCTCTCCCTCCTCGGAGGCGTCACAGTGATCACAAAGTGCCATTAAAGTGCTTTGTTATCGTACGAAAGATATAAAAAGTATATTTTGTAATGTATGTGATGTTGCCTTATTGAAGTCGGTCTTGTCTGTGCCGCTTTGCGCGTGTGTGTGTGTGTGTGCGTGCGTGTGCGTGTGTGTGAGTGTGTGTCGGTGAAACAGGAGTCCGGGTCCGCCCCTGAATAGCAGGGTGCGTTGAGGTTAATGAGCCACAGTGTGGCAGCAGCTCCCGCTTTAATTCTCCTCTGTGCACAATAAGGAAATATTTACAACCGCAGGACAGATAATAAAAATTTTGAATCTGAAATTAATAGTAAACAAACAGAAAATAATTTAAAATTATGTTGTTGTTGTTTTTTAATTGTGGTGACTTTGCTAACGGTGTGTGTTACTCTTTTGGTTTTCTTTTTTCCTGTTTTTGAAGTTACAGTGGGTGGAGTATACACACACACACACACACACACACACACGCACACACGTGATTCTCTGTGACACCTGTACTCAGCTTCCCACCATCCCCCTCATATCCATCCATAGCATGAGTCACTCTGCAGATGCAGGAATTAGTTTGTGCATTTCTTTGTTCTTTTCTGTAAAAAAAAAAAAAAAAAAAAAAAAAAAAAAACAGGAATTAGTTGATAAGCACAAGAAAGCAGCACTAACACTCTACCTGAATGGAGAGCAAAACACACAGGCACTCAAACTTTCATCCCAGGGTTTTAAATATAAAAACAAACAAAAAAAAATCATCCAACCCCACAGTGGCTAGAAAAAAGCATAATCTCTGTTAATCATGTGCTGAATCCCAAGTTTTCAGCTCATAGTGTTTTGCATATCACTGCTACTGTTTTTATGCATTTTGAAAACTGTTGTCTTTGGTAGATTTAGTGACATTTCAAACAGATTATTTGTTAAAGATCTGTGTAAACATTTATAACTCATCCATTAGGTGAAGGACATTTAATATGCTGAATAAATTATAGAGTTTCATGGCTTGACAAAGGAAGAAGAAAAAAAACAAAAGCAGCCATAGATAGATAGATAGATAGATAGATAGATAGATGGATAGATACGAACTCAGACTGAGAGAAGAAGACTAAAAGTTGCTGCGTTGTCTGGGGACACCTTGACTAAATTAGAAACACGTTTGTATTTTACAAATAGGGCGGAAAAGGAAGGGCTCGCCCTGGACGCCACTCATGCATGAACCGCCACTGTTTCTGGAAAGCCTCGGTTTGCGTTGGTCTCCCCGCCTTTTGCATAAAGCAGCAGCTGGGCTGCTCCGTGAACGCACCTCCCTCTTCCTGAGTGGCTTTTCCACTTCTGCAGCAGCAGCGAAACGCCTTTACAGCTGAGTGGGTTTTAATCAGGCTCGGATCTGATCGGCAGACCCGGATCAGGATCCGGCAGAGCCACAGATTGGACCGAACAAGGCGTCCTCGCGGTAACTTGTGTGAAAAGTGGGGAGTAGAGAGTGGGACACTTCTCTGTCCCCCCTCACCCCCCCAACCCCTCCACCCTCCCCGCCCCTCTCACGGACTTATCTCCCCAGCAGGACGCGGGCCGGGTGTTTTTAAGGGATACCGCTCAGCCTAAAACAAACACACCCTCCCCGGCAGCATCCTGTGAAGTCTCAGCCACTTCCACTGAGAGGGAGCAACAGGTTGGAGCGAGGAGCTCACCATGCAGAGCAACGGCCAGTATCTGCGCCCCCGGCTCTGCACGCTGCACAAGGGGGACAACGGCTACGGCTTCCACCTCCACGGCGAGAAGGGGAAGACGGGCCAGTTCATCCGCCTGGTGGAGCCCGACAGCCCGGCCGAGTCCTCGGGGCTCCGCGCCGGGGACCGGCTGGTGTTCGTGAACGGCGACGAGGTGGAGAGCGAGAGCCACCAGCAGGTCGTGTCCCGGATACGAGCCACCGCGGGCCCGCTGGAGCTCGTGGTGGTGGACCCGGAGACGGAGCAGCTGCTGAAGAAGCACAACTTGAAGTGTCTGAAGGAGTACGTCTCCGAGGGTCTCCCCTTACCTCTAGAGGAGGAGAAGGAGGAGGAGGAGGAAGGCGAGGAGGTGGCGGTGGAAATGGAGAAGGAGGAGGAGGAGAAGGTGGTGGTGATGGAGAAGGAGCACACGGAGGCAGACGGGACAGAAAACGGGGATGTGAAGGTGGCAGAGGTGGAAAACGAGGAGGAGGTGGAGGAGGAGGAGGTGGAGGTGGCTGAGCAGGAGCAGCAGCAGCAGCAGCAGCAGGAGCAGGAGGAGGAGGAGGAGGAGGAGGAGACACCCAGGGAGCTCACTCCAGTCCCTGTGGTACCGGACAGGAACGGAGAAGTCCATCAACAGGTGGAGAAGAAGCTGAGCATCAGCTCTGAGAAGGTGAGTCAAATACAGAAATGTCTCTGCATCATGTCACAGCATCCACCTGCTGGCTGCTTTCATTAGGAAACGCCTGATTCCAAAGACTTGGTTACTATAAAGCTTTGATGAGCGAAGACAGGTTGGTCCATCCAGTAAGAATCGGGTGGGGGTGCGGAGAAAAACTCCATCCATCCTCCTGAAAAACAGAGACCCACTCTGTCAGTCTGCCTCCTCTGAGACAGTGGCGGCTGTTGCCTAAACGGCGCCTTGGGCAATCGCACGTCTCTGAGCCCCCATGACCCCACCCCACAAGGAACCAGCCCCTTACAGCAACATATGATCAGGTTGATCTCCAATCAACATTATCTCAATCTGAGCTGGTGCAAAAGCTTAGAGAATGATTTTTTCTTTTTCATAACTTAAGGAAAAGGTTTTATGAAATTCAAATTGTGCTTTAAGAGTAAATAATCCAGTTCAGATCTTCAAATTGGATATCGATTTTAGTGCCAATAGGTAACTGTGATGAACAATTTGGGTCCACTTGACAAGTTGTGTTTTTTATATACATATATATGTAATGCTCATTGTATTTGTGACCCCCTGAATGTGCCACCCTGGGTGGTTAGCCATAATGCCCGTACAACAAATATTGCCATTTCACAGAGGAATCGCCTACAAATAAAAGTCGTTCTGGATTCTGACACATCCAGGTGAATTATTGAGTCAAATGAAAACAAGCAGAGTAAAGTTAAGGAGAATAAAAACAAAACTTCGGATTCTGCCGACTACAGCAAGTCGACTACCCCAAACAGCAGGGGATAATTTGGTTCTGTTTATTTAATCTTCACACAATGAAACCCTTTATTTGATCTTGTTTCGCCCTTTCATCTTTGCCTGCTAAACATTATGGGGGAAAATGGTCTTTTTCCTGTCACTTGTTTATGTCCTCTTTTATTTTGTGTGTGTGCGTGTGTGCGTGTGTGCGTGTGAGGCTGTGTTTCACTCGAAGCACTTGAGAAGACGCTCCAGTCGAGGACAGCTGTGGCCCCTCGCTGAGCTTTGCTGGATGTTTACCCCCGAGGCCGTTTCTGTCTGTGTTCAAATAACGCTCATCCTCAGAGGGGCAGAAAAAAAAAAAAAAAACCGCAAAATTAAACCAGTTATAGCTTCTTTTATTGTATATTCTGCAAACTGAGCCATAAACGGTTCCCACTGTTGCTGCAGGAGCCTGATGAAATGATGAAAAGACGCTCAGGAATCACCTTGTTGGGAAGACGCTTCAGTTTTTAAGAAGTAGATTTGCTTTTTGTTCTTTTGGCTTGATAACTTTCAAAGAAATACATTCATAAATGTTACAATCTACCAGGTTATTAAAGAGGAATCTAAAGAGGACTGCATGTGATTTACAGGTTTTTTTTAAAAAAAGCTCTTATTTTTATGAAATACAGCATCTGCTGTTTCCCTCATTTGTGTAATTTATCTGTCAGTGTTGAGAGTTGCATTATTATCCTGCGGAGAAATCAACCAGTTTTTCTCTTCCAAGTTGTTTTCCTCTCAATTCTCACCCTATAAAACTGCAGAGAAAATGTGAATCTGTGAGGTTGTGTGTGTTTTCTCAGGAAAGCATGTAAAAGCCTGATGGGACTAGAATTTTATTTTATTTTTATTTTATTTTTTAAAATTTGATACATAAAATCATTCTTAGAAGTCGCCTACCTGACAAACTGGTGCAAACTTTAGCTGCTGTTTTATGTTGAACTGGAGAATGTCTTCTTTCCTCCTGCCAGAAGTTTAAAACTTAAAAAAAACAAAACAAAGACGCAGAAACCGCTGTGTTCTCGGTTTAATGGAATTATGTTTATTGAATAAATCTTAAAAGCAGAATCCCCTGCTGCTGTACATTCGTCTTAGTTCGCAACAACAATATAATGACAGCTTTGGGTTTTCCAGTGCAGGCAGTTCCATTTGGATTCATGTTTCTGGTATTTCAAAGATTTTTCTCTCTCTCTTTCTCTCCTTCTCACATGAAAATAGCAACTGCCCACGCTTGTTTGTGCTCCGCACTTGAGCATTGCTGGGTTATGTTGTTTGTCCTACGAATACACAGCAATTGTTCTCGTGTTTACTCCCGATACTCTCCACAGATGGCCTAATGGAGCCGCGGCAGTTCACTCGAGTCTGGCACGCAACCCGAGGGGCAGCGGCGTCCAGGCAAACGATGGCGCTCCCCAACAAAGTCATTCTCGAGCGCTGGGGTTTTAATTCAGCAGCTTCCCATCGCCTCAACCTAACCAAAACAATAAAAATTAAAGCCGCAAGCGGCGTCGGGCGGCCCTCGCAGCCAAGCGCCGCTCCGGCCTATTGGCCACCGCGGGGGTACCACCAACCGCCGGCCGCCAGCCACCACAGAAGCTCTCACGCAGTTTACAGCACCTCCGCCCGCACGGCACCGCAGAAGCTGTTGCGCAGTTTCCGTGCCCGTCCACCAGGCGGTACACATCAATGCGTTCCGCGGCGCTCCCTGACGATGCACAAAATATGTGGTCCAGATTGGTGCATTTAGCGAGGAGATATAGCGAGTGGATTAACCTAGGGGGCGCAGTGGAGTCAAATTACATTTCAATGCTGTTGGGCTCTTTAGAGGTCAACAAAGGTCATACATATCCAGTTTGGCGCCAGTCGGATCATCCATGTGTGATTTACACCCGATCCTATACACATGGCGAAGAACTGCAGTTCGCCATTTTTATACCCCGATGCGGTTCGGTCAGCAGCCAACATGCAGAGAGTTCATCATCTTACCGTTTTAAGTCAGTTTTCAGATGATGAAACCCATATAAATGATGGAATAACAGTAAAACGTACAACAGAAAAAATAGATGACTGCCTGTTAAAAGAGGGCGGAGCTAATGTGATGTCATCCAGTCACCATGGAAAAGTGTTCAGGACTGTTCTGCAGAGAGACAGAGGCAGTCTGGTGCAGCTGTCATCTTGCATTTGGAAGCCACGCCCACATGCTTTGAAGCTAACTACAACTGAGATGTAAATGCAGTGCAATTTCAACCTTCTTCTAAAATGACTGAGGAAAATTGTAAAGTTGAAGATGTTCCAGTTTAATAAACCGTACTGGTCAGTAATAAACCAAGGGCAAAGCACATTAACAGAGCACAGTTAACTGTCACCACATTGGAACAATAGCATAGGCTGAATCCCAGCCATTAATTACGTATTAATCACGGGAAGCGCTACAACTAAATATTATAACCCCAATGGATTGGTAATAAGATACTTAGCATTTTCTCAGATCTCTTTTAAACAAGCCTTTAAACAGGTCCTATACATAACAACAAACAAGGATGAAATGTATGAAACTGGATGTATCAAATACACTATTCAGTCTCTTTAAACAGTAAAGCGCTCAGTTAGCTTTGAAAACGTTGCAGACAACTCGTTTAGCATCGTCTTCCGAACAGCTGATCCAAAACATGGCTCCCAGAACCCGCACGAGGAAATCGTTACTCACCGCACCGCGAGTTACCAGTTTTTAAACGAACGGCAATAAAACTACTCCAACTCCGCTTCAACAGTCCGTTCCAGCTCACGAGCGTGGTTCGGGTCTGCAGCTCCAAAACCCAAGCAAAACGTTGAGCGTGGTCCGGTTCTGTGGCTCCAAAATCCGTTCAAAATGTTCAGGAAAAGTTAGCAGCTCCAAATGGTTAGCAAAAAGCAAAAATCCACAGCGTAATACGCCGAACCTCGTACGGAGCAGCTTGCTTCTGCAAGCTTGACTGACCAGTAAGATAGGGACAAGTTATATAGATGCATTTACTTGCAGTAGTAAATAACAGTTATTAACAAAACGCTACATTTAGTGCGTGTTTTTAAGCCAACATAAACGAACGGTAATAAAACTGCTCCTCCTCAGCTTCAACAGTCCGTTCCGGCTCACGAGCGTGGTTCGGGTCTCCAGCTCCAAAACCCAAGCAAAACGTTGAGCGTGGTCCGGTTCTGTGGTCCGTGCAAAATGTTCAGGAAAAGTTAGTAGCTCCAAGTGGTTAGTAAAAAAGAAAAAAATAAATAACAGCCGGGCCGGCTGCCATCTTGCATACTGTCCTGCAGCTGTTCCTTTCCATCACAACCAATCAAATTGCTTAAATTTGTTTTTGCCCTTGACTGACCAGTAAGGCAGAGACGAGTGAAATTGATGCATTTCGTGCCGTAGTAAATATCAGTCATTAACAAAACGCTACATTTTTCTCCGTGTTTTAAGCTAACAAAAATTATCTGAGGGCTTACATATAACATTTCAGGTTATATGTAACCGCTATCCTTTTGGAAATTTCACGGCAGACGCTCTCGCAAAGTTTTCACGTAGTTTCGTCCGTCGATCTGTTTGTCATTGGTGGAGTAAGACTGACACCTACTGGCGTAATACTAGTATAGTTATTCATCATATTTATCCGTGTGCCAAAAGTGCGTTGTTTTATTGGTGGAGTAACACTGACCCCAAGTGGCGAATGTGGGAAATGGTTTCTAAACAGTCACTGCTGATGAATGAAGTCCTTTGTATAATTTCTAACCAAAATCAATGAATGTTTGTCCTGTAACCCACAAAACAAAATTATTAAAAAAAATCGAAAACTTATAATAATGTTTATTTAAATAATTAATATGTTAACCTGCATAACATAACCTATATTTCATGGGCTGCTTTGGTGTTACAGTTTTGGTGGGCTAAGGTGATTTCATCAAGTGGCCATGTAAATGTGTTCAAGACTGTTCTGCAGAAAGACATGGGAAGTCTTATGCAGCTGTAATCTTGCATTTGGAAGTTATTCAATCTTGATGTTTGATGGCGAATCATCAAAGTTCGCCACGCCGCCACGCCCACCTGCTCCATCGGAGCTGGTCGGGGTTGGAATCCTCAACACACCAACATGTCTTCTGTCTCTGGGTACAGTTTCAAGTTGATGAGGTCAAAGGGGTCAGATAGCGACTGTTCACAGTAAAATATGACACTTCCTGTTCTCAGGGGGCGTGGCCTAAGTGATGTCATCATTCAACCATTGGGTATTGTAGGACACCCGATGATGATCAATCACTGAAACGTTGGTGCCTCTGTGAGTTTTTGTGTAGGAGATATAACAGTTTATTTTTTTATGGCGAATGGGTGAACTTTGACCCCTGGAAACCTCCCTTCAGCAGTCTCCAACACTCACCGTTTTGATAACTTTAAATTGGACATGCCTTGTGAACAGACTGACCGAGTTTAAAGCCGATCAATCGAAATCCCTAGGAGGAGTTCGATCAAATGCAAAGGCTGTAAACGGCAAAAATGGGGTCAAAATCCGAACTTCAATCTGAAATGTCTGACTTCCTGTGGGGTTTAGACCATGGCTCCAAGAGACTTTTTTGTACGTCCTAAAAAGATACACATGTGTACCAAGTTTCGTAATTGTAGGTTAAAGCATGGCTGGGGGCTGATCATTTAAAGTTTTCTAGGGGGCGCTATAGAAAAATTAGGCCACGCCCACCAAATGTTGTGATAGATTTCTGTCGGGGAGTGGATGAGGATCCATCCTAGAGAGTTTGGAGCAGCTGGGCCCGAAACTGTGGAATTGAGAGCCAAACGTATGGCAATGGCGTTACAGGTCACTTCGCCACGCCGCCACGGCCACCTGCTTCATCGAAGCTGGTCGGGGTTGGAATCCTCCACACACCAACATGTCTTATGTCTCTGGGCACAGTTTCATGTTGATGAGGTTAAAGGGGTCAGATAGCGACAGTTCACAGTAAAACATTACATTTCCTGTTCTCAGGGGGCGTGGCCTAAGTTATGTCATCATTCGACCATAGAGTATTGTAGGAGACCCGATGATGATCAATCACAGTAACTTTGGTGCCTCTGTGATTTTCTGTGTCGGAGATATAACAGTTTATTTTTTTATGGCGAGTCGGTGAACTTTGACCCCTGCTAAGCCCCCTTCAGCATACTCAAAAACTCACCATTTTGATAACTTTAGATGGGACATGCCTTATGAACAGACTGACCTGGGTTTGAAGCCGATCAATCGAAATCCCTAGGAGGAGTTCGATCAAATACGAAGCCTGTAAACGGCAAAAATGGGGTCAAAATCGGAGCTTCAATCCAAAATGGCCGACTTTCTGTGATACTTGCACTATGACATTAATTGTAAATTTTGAGCATCTTGGGGAGTTCTACAAGTGTACCAAATTTCATGTCTCTACGATGAAGTAAGTGAATAGGAAAGGGTCCTTTGAAAATTGCAAGGTGGCGCTGTAGAGCAATTTCTTGTGCGATTTTTGTGTTGACCTTAAAAATCAAAATTTTGAAACTCCCTTTATGCTTCCGCCAAGTTTGGTGAGTTTTTGAATATGATAAGGCCCCCAAAAAGCCAATTCATTTGGAGGGAGAATCGTAATAATAATAATAAGAAACAACACAAAAACAATAGGCCTTCGCAGCGCTTAGCTGCTCGGGCCTAATAAAAAATTAGACCCTGAGTTAATGACGTTGAGCGGCAAACCCAGTTGGGAATTTTCTTTGCGTTAGAGGTGATTTTTCCATCGACATCAGAGCACATCGAGGTGAAAATTAGACCCTGGAGACGCCTTTTAGTCTCTAGTCTCTGCTTTGCAAGGGCACCTCGAGGCTTGTGTTGCGTTAACTCAACTGTTTCTGGAATTTTCTTCCTGCATCCTGTCTGGCATTCCTGTGTCCAAGCCCTGTCGCTCAGCCAGTGACCCACACACACGCACACACGCACTGACCGCATACACCCCAGTCACACTCCGCTTCGGTTCAGCAGTCGAACCCTGCTTGTTTGATCTCACCTTTTTCTTTTTCTTTTGCTTTATTATTATTTTTTTTCTGCCTGAACTTTTGCATGCACTCTCTGGAAGCTGAGGAAGCGAAGCTTTTTTGTGGTTGCCACGGCAACGCCGGGTTGAGCGCGAGCGCTTGCAGGCCTTGTGAAAGTGTGCGCGAGGACGGAGGTAGGTGGAAGTGAGAACGCGAAAGAGAAGGGAGGTGTGAAAAAGAGCGGACGAGCAGTGATTAAGGGTCAGAGACGTTCAGTTCGCCCCGGGAGAACGGAGTCCGCTGACGTCACCGCCGAGCGGAAAAAACAGACCAAAGCACATTGGCCGTTCCAAAGGTCATTGCTCTGTTTACCACGCTGTAAATTTTTTACTCTGTCATCAGGCAGGAGCGTGCCTGGAGGATGCAGCCTCCGCCATTAATAAAAATATTGGGCATGAGGGTAAAATGCATAGAAATTGGAGCGCAAAAGTCGAATTATGCAGTCAAACACAACATTTAACCATTTAAATGCTTAAAAGTTAAGGGTACTTTATGAATGTTCATGCCAAATTTATTTATATCAGCGTGTATCTAGGCAACAAAATATTCTAGCAGCACAAGAATAAATGATTGGTTACAAAATACATAAAGCATTTTGTTTAGAAACTGAGATATTCTGAGCAGGATTGTTGGATACAGTTCAGTGCCAAACAGTGCCAAAAATATGCTCTAATTTACATATCATTATGAAAAGATTTGGATAGACTTGATATCTTAAAGTGGCAGTTTATGTTTTTGAAGTGGAGTCATGTGGAGTATTTATCAGCAGTCAGTGTCTGACCTGCAGTAAATGATTAAATGGTAAACATACCATTGGAAAAACATGAACAATGTCGGATTTAATTTGAAGTCTGAACTTCAATATGTGTATCACTAAACATCTAATGTTGGTACGTTCTAGATAAAAGTTGCCTGTTGTTAATGTTCAAAAAGATTCATTAAATAAACATGCTCACAAACAGAGGTTATACAGTATCATGGTGGCCTCTGGTTTAACACTAACAGTGGATGTAAATCATCTTGCAATAAATAATTTATTCCTGCAAGATACTGACTGTTTTTTCAAGGTAACCCCATATAAATCTAATCAGATGGCATTTCCCTTTAAAAACAGTAAAAAAGAGCAAAATAAGCTCCAGCAAACATCAAAACTTTTACCTTAAAATAATACATATTTAGACAAAATATAATCTTTTGAGAATCTAGGCATTCACATTAGTCTGAGCTAGTACAAAATACTTTCACATCTCTGGATGCGAAAGTAAATTCCTGAGAGAGCATGAGTATTGAAAAGAAAAACATTCTTCATTGACAACACTTTCATCAACACACCTTTTTGACTGTTCATAGTGTGTACATACACTATGTACATAACACATAGTGTGGTGTATTATGTACAGCCTTTAATACACAATGCTTTCAAAGGATTGTGTGCAGTACTATTTTTTTTTTTTCTTTCAGAAAAGCAGCTTCACAAAAACCGGTGGGAGTAAATTTAGTTTGTTATGTAACTTGGAGCTGATAAGGCGGTTGTTGCACCTACCAGGGTTAGAGAAACGATTAACTATGTCATTTTAAGCAAAATCAATGAGTATCCGACTGCTGAGTCATGCATTTTCTTTTAGTCATCAGTCGCAGTATTTGCACTTCAATAATCCTCCAAACGAGCAACATTGTATTTTAAATTGTACATTTGGACCAAATGTAGCCATTTCTAATAAAAACGGTGCCTATGATTCAGATCGCAGAAACAGGGTGTGATATGTTATTTTGGAAGCTCCCCTCTTCACCACTGGCTGCTTCCACAAGCTTGCCTTTAAACCGTAATTACAGAAGAAGAAGAGCACTTGTGTCAGATGAAATTGGCTGTGCCTAGATGAAATCTCAAAAGGAGGGAGGCGTTTCTAAGTTTATATCTGTGTGTGTGTGTGTGTGTGTGTGTGTGTGTGTGTGTGTGTGTGTGTGTGTGTGTTTGGGATTCTGCAGCTCCTAGACACCACACACACACACCCAGACACACACACACACACGAAGTAGAGTTTGTGTCGAAGTGCCCTCTGTTTGCCATTTCTTCTCTCTAATCTGATTCCTATAAAAGCTGCTTATTAAAGAGCCTGGAACCGATGTGTCACCGGTCACGCCTGACACAGTTTTATTCTCACTTTATTTGAAAACCTGTGCAGAACGGCTTGTTTTTTTGCAACGGACTCATCCTAACGCAGTTGTGAGAGGAGATTTAATTAGATTTGTATGCCCATGGCATTACATGATCCTTCGAGATTACATTCATGTGAGGTTTTCTGGGTTGTGTAGGACAGCTCTGACAAATGTGAAGAATATTTTAACCGCTAAAGCTTCCAAACACGTTTCCAATTTCTTAAAGTTCAGCTTTTTTGAGACTAAGGATTTTCATCAAAGTGTTTTGCAAAAGTACTCATACGCCGTGGCATTGTGTGTGTCTGATTGGGATTTCGTTTAATTGACCAACACAGTGCAGCGCGTCTATGTAGAGTTAAATAAAAACCTGCATTGATTGCAAATTTTTTAGCAGAGAAAATCTGAAAAGTGTGGCGTGCATTTGTCTAAGTAGTGATAATCACCTCATATGTTATCGCTTGTTTTAAAGTCGGCCTTGTTGCTGAAACGTTCTACACGAATAAACTTGACTTAACCGAGTGTCTTCATCTGCCTGTTTGCTTCGCCCCTAACATCTTAAAAAGCAGAACCTGTTTTCATTTAGCTATAGCTTTCTTTTTCTTGCCACTCCATATAGCAAAGATTTGTTCAGCTGTGGATCCCTGCAGCTCCTCTATTGTTACCGTGGGTCTCTTGGCTGCTTTCTAAATAATAATCTCCTTGCTCCGCCTGTCAATTTAGGTGGATGAATGTGCGTTGTGTTGTAGCCTTTGTGAGATATCCAAAACCTAATCCTGCTTTAAACTTCACCACGATTTTCTCCCTGGCCTGCTGTGACATAAGAGTGGACATGATTACATATTAAGGGCCTTTTTTTTGAAAGTCAGTGGTTGGAAGAAAAAGCATTGAAAACACTTAATACGGTATGAATAGGGTGTGCTTGCCAGCGTAGTTTGAGCCATTACTCAAGTTACTGACATTGAAAGGCATGCTTTAAGGATTAGCAGGTTGATAAGGCTGATAATAGAACCGACGTCAGCTTTGAGAATTTATTTGCACTGGAGGCAGAAATGGGCACACCTACAGTAACTATTCGAGCCAGGATGGTCAGGAGGAGGTTCAGAACTCGGGACGTTTCCTGTCATTGTTGTTGACATAGGATTCTCCCACTTCCTTCAGCTTGATCCCTCTCTGACCCATCTTTCAAGGACAAACAATCTTTCATGAGTCAATCTTTCATCTAAAAAAAAAACCAAAAAAAAAAAAAAAACCATACTATCCCAGTATAAAAGGTGATGTCTGTTTGGTTATCTGTTGTCTTCTGCCTAAGAATGGATGCTAAGCTTTGGTTAAACGTGAGCAGTTTGTTCAGCTGATGGTTTGCTGCCTCTGAAAGTCTGGCTACTCTAAAAGCTACTGTGACAAAGCCAGGTTATTATTCCCTGTTTGTGTAACGAAGCGCCGTCTGACAGGATCAGATGTACTGAATGATTCATTCAGACCACCTGCGGACTCCCGACTTGAACACGCGCCGTCGCATTTAAATTTGTCCTGCGTGAGTGTTTCAGGCACATATTGAGGTGGGCACGTTTGCATGTGCAAGTGCATTCTGGAGCAATTTCCATTTTGTTTATGCAACTTGGACGTTCTGAAAGGTTTGTATATTCCTGATTTCAACATGTTTCCCTTTTGAGAGATTAGAGCGTCGGCCTGAGATGTAGTTACGGCAACAAAACGCTTCGACGAATTTCATGTTTATCAGTACAAGTGCACGCATGCAACACTCCTATGATGAAGCTGTAAGGATCAGATCAGCCTCCCCCTAGCAGCTAGTGTTCACAAATGTTACATAAACGTCACTGCTTTCAGGTGATGTGTGTCTTGCGTAGAAACACACTCGTCAGAACATTGTGGTTCCTTTGCAATCTTCCATTTTTGTACATCGTTGACGTACCGATACAGATAGTAGTCAGTTCTAATTTGTCTTAAAAACTATATAAAGGAAGTGAAAATAACAGCATTTTAAATATCTCTTCCTGTTGTGAGAGATCATTAATTGTGTGTACAATGAGTAGAAGTGAAGCCACGTCATGTTTCTGAAGGAATTGATTTCTAAAGCAAGAAATATTATTACAGAGTGGACATCTAACAACGTCTTCAGCATCTTACCTTCGTGGTTAGCTGTGGTTAGCATTAATAAAACAGTAGTCTCCTATTGTATTCCTGGACAACATACATTTTTACCTTAAATATGAAATGTAGAAATGTCTCAACATTTGCTGTTCTGTCACTTTCTCAGGGTCTGGATAAAAAATGCGCACACAATGTGGAAAACACTGTTTTCATTTAAATGGCTTGTAATATTTGTCACAGCATTTGACCTCGATATAAATACCTTTCTAGTGCTGCAAATAGGTAACTTTACCCAAATCTAGGTGCTCAACAGATTAGAGTTTTATTGTCATAAACCAAGTTTAGTCAAGAACTTTCCTCAAGTCGGGTTTTCCTAAACCACTGCCAACATTTCCATACAAAAAGTCTTAACTATAAATCATAGCAAACCCAAGAGATAAAACAGATCACTGTTGTTGCATTATCTTTAGCCTTGCTATTATCTTTTAAAGTCTTGCTCTCACTTTCTCAAAGCCTGAATAAACAACAGAGTGTACTCAGGGGACAGTGTCATGTCTCTGCATGCTGTGGAAAGCATGCCTCTCTTTCTAAGTGATTCTAAAGTGATTTGTAAATTTAACTTTTAAGAGTTGGTCACTCAGTAACAGAGGGCTGTACTATAACCCAGTTTCACTTATCCGTGAGGTATTTAAGGATTTATAAAAGAAAGATATCAATAAAAATAGCTTCTTTTGTGTTGCTGCTTTGACTTGAAAAGCTGTTGTGTGGCTTGTGGGAGGTAACCCACTATGAGCAGAGTGTTGTCATAAAAGACTACACACCCTCTGGCAATGTTTTCTAAGTAAGTCCTGTCCAATATTTGGGGGAAAATAGAGAAACGTGACACAACACAGAACAATCTAATTGGTGAAATAACGATCGGAGAGCAGAGTTAGCTTTTTAATGTATATTTATATGTTTTTATATATACATCCGCTAAAAAGAGTGTTGACAGGAAATGAGAGGCGGCAGAAACAAGGGTAGGGCAACACAAATCCTCAGCTGGCCTTCAACTGGGAACCCTGTCATTTTAACCCTTAACAAACACAGACATCTCTGTATGCGATTTGTGTGTGTGTGTGTGTGTGTACGTGCGTGCGTGTTTGTGTGTGTGTGTGTGTGTGTGTGTGTGCGCGCGTCAGCTCATGTTCCCATTTAATGTTGCTTAAATGTCAAACGATTCAAAACAAAAGCTCCCTCTGGTAAATGTTTAGCTCCAGATAATTAGGTGAAGAACACTGCATCGTTTTAATAATCGGGATCATAGCAAATAATCAGTCTGGAGTGTTCTCCATAACATGCCATCATTGCGACTTCGCACTCTATCCTGCTGAAAACTGTCTGCCCAAACAACAGAGCCACTGTCTCCAGGTCAGGAGTGGAACCTGAACCCTTTGTGTGTGTGTGTGGGTGTGTGAGCTTGGTGGTGACTGGGTCTCATGGGATACTGGACAGAGACTCCACAATGGCACATTCCAAGTCTCCACTTCATTATGCTAAAGGTTCACCACCCTGGCCGGACAATGAGCTGGAGGCTCTGCCCCGCCCTGTCGGCGATGGAGGAGGGAAATGACTCGACCCTCACCCCGTAATGCTCTCAGCCGCTTTCTATTTAAATCCAGTGGCACATTCCTTTCAAACTTAGTTTTCATTATGAAGGTAGAAGAAATTATGCTGGATATATGGGTGAAAAAGAAGGAGAGCCGTGACTGCGCAGGGGGTCACATGGTCGCAGGTTCGACTCCCAGCCTGGCGACATTTGCCGCATGTCTTCCCCCCCTCTCATTAGCCTCTTTCCTGTCAAACTACCTTCAAATAAAGGCCACGAGAGCCAATAAAACCTTTAAGAAAAGGGTTTTGTTGGCCTCCGTACCTGAGAAGGAGCCTCAGGTACAGATTTACAAGATTCAAGGTTTCCAAGCCTGGTGGTTGTGTGTGAAGGCGGTCATTCATCCAGTCGTGTTTTTGAGTTAAAAAATGTTTAAAGTTGACAGGAAATTTGAAAATATCACTTGATAATTATGTTACTGAAAGATTCACAGATTAATACCCGAACACTAACTATAAAATCTTTTAAAAAAGGCTTAAATAAATAAGCAACGAGTAAAGCCTGGTGGGCCGCCAGGCTTATAATTCACTGGGGGAAACCCGAAGATTGAAATTTCTTATTTAACATTATGACACAGAGCCGTTAAATCTGTATAAGGGATGCTAACATTAAGGAGACGAGTGAGAGGAGTTGTTGTCAACTATCTAGCTTTATTGGGTGTAGATGTTGGTAAGTTGATATGAAAAGCTGCTACGTGGAGCAACAAAAGCCTCCATAACGAGCTTTTTTCTGCCATTCATTAAATATTCATGGGCTGAAGTGTAACCATGTGTGTCCATGAGAGATTGAGGGAGTGACAGAAAGCAGGTGAGAGTTGTTTTTAGCTACTTTTATATGCGATTTGCTTTTGTAGCATTTGTTCAAATGCTTTCTTTGAATTAAAAATTTTCCCACGTCGAATTCCAGGATGAAAATGTTGTCATCTTGGAAATAAATGTTTTAAATATGCAGTTCATAAATATGTTCATTTCTCAGTAACTGGATGTAATACCCTGAAAGGAAGACAAAGTACGCTGGGTTCAACACAGTAGACGAGATGTAACAACAATTCTTTTATTAGATTTAATAAATGGATCTGAAATTGTACTTTTGTCCCAGAGCATGACTCACTGTCCGTCTCCAAAACATAACAATGACGTCTACGCCCTAAAACTGTTCAGAATGGGACGAGAGCGCCAAGTACAACCAGAAATGGTGATAAAAGAAAAGGGTCCTTCCATCCATCACTTCCAGGCCCAAACCGTCCCACATACAAACAGAACAAATCTGAGACAATAACTTTACAGTGCAGGCTCAGAAGGGACTGAGTACCAGAACTGAGCCATGAACCGCGTAGCTTCCAGGTTCTGTGGTTTCAGTAAGGCCACGGGAACAGACTGCGCCCAGTTCACGTCATCGGCTTGTTTTCAGCAAAGCCTGATTGCTCAGCTTTTTTTTTTTCCGATGTCACCATTTCTATTCTACATGTCATCCTTTATTTTATGAGAAATGTCATTATTTATGTTTTTGGATTCATCTGTTGTGTTGCTTTTTTTGGTGTGTGATTGGATGACGTTGCTACTGACTGGAATTTAAACAATCCTGGGTAAATAAACATAATACAAAAAATTTACCTGCTGTTCCTTGTAAATTTAATCACACTAGAACTTTATTTAAAAAAGCTTCACAATGTTCCAACCCCAAACTTCAACATGTTTTATTGGGCTTTAATGTGTGACAGACCAACACAAAGTTGCACAAAATTGAGACGCAGAAGAAAATTTTATGTTCATCCAACGAAAAAGAACTATGAAGGCATCCATTTTTATTCATACTTCTTGAGTCAGAACTTTGTAAAGCAGCTATTTGCTCCTGTGACAACTGACAGTTTTGCCACTTCTTTACAAAACAACTCAAGCTGAGTCGGACCGGAGCAGTTTGGTAATTAAATTTCAGTCTGCTGGGCCATTCTAACGCTGGCTGCATGTTTGCGATTGTCGTCCAACTGGAAAGTGAACCTCTTCCCCAGGATGAGGTCGGCTGGAGCCAACAACAGGTTTTTGAACAGCACTAGCAAGAATTTAACTCCATTCATCTTCAAATTTGTGGCTTTCAACAGCTATCCAGTCCTCCTTCGCCCAGAGCAAGAGCTGCGTTCACATTCTCGCCACAAAGTCGAGCCTGTTCCCAGTGTGTGTTGGACTCCCATCAGGGCTTTGTTCCCCTCTCTGCTAGCCTCCCACCTGGTCCAGTGGTCCAGCTTGCCTCACAGGGTTCTCTCAAAACATGCAAGAAGCACACATGTTTTGCGTGCTTAAGAAAGACCAGGATTTACATCAAACGTTTATCGAGTCTGATCTGGAGGCTGTTATCTGCTCATGACAATCACAAGGACCACAAGGCTTACTTACGGTGTCCCGTGTCATGGAGTAACCACGGTGCCTGGCTGCATGTCACTTCAGAGGTTATTGTTGATGCTGATCAAAGAGGCCAGACTCATGTGAGAGACGTCTTGCTTCATCGGCTCGACAAGGGAAATGGGGTCAAAGTCTGAACAGAGAGCTGACAGAGAAATGGCCGATAACCAGTTGCTACTGATGATCTACAGAAAGTGTGATTCCACAGCATGCTGGCTGTTCTGGATAAAGATGTGCTGTTAAAATGCATCGCTGTGGTTTTATGGGAAACTTTGGAATGGCACATTGGATTAAATGCTCTTTTCTTGTCCGTATTTTGTAAATGGACGCTCTTCTCGTACATTTCTGCTTGTGGTCATTCGTCAAATTGGCCAAGCATTGGGGAAAATATGAATTAAGTGGCTGGCTGAGTGGCAGGGCTGCAGCAGCTGAAATATCACACTCAGATTGCTCCCTCTGTGCCAGACACTGAGTGGTTTATGGCTCCAGCTCCCCTCCATTGAACAGCATCAGCACAACAAACTGGATAATGCAGAATGGCTGCTGGCTCAGGCGGCGGGTGATAAACATGATGGGTATTTATTATGGCATTTGCGACTCCCTGAAGATTCATATCAGTCAAGCCTACTTGGAAGTCAGAGTTAAATATCTTGTTTAGAAGGATGTGTGTCTGCAGCATCAACTTGATTTTCTTCAGTGCAGGCGAAAATATTTTACAGATAACCAGGCAGATTTCTAACATATAATCTAAAGTCAAATAATCAGCTATAATTAACGGAGCAGTGCCAGATGGCCACACAGGTTCTGGTTCTGCAGGAGGTTACTTCCTGTTCAAGGGAAGTTTTTACTCTTCTCTGTGAATGCATGGTTGATGTGGAGAGATTGCTGTGAAGCCAACAACGCAACGACATGCTTGTCTATGTGAATGACTGAGTGCGATCTGCTGGGGCCTTGGACAGAGAACTTTTTTTTTTTTTTAGCTAATTCGAACAATAAACTGAACTTTAATAACGGGGATCATTTGAAATATAATCACGACTGAATTTAAATTACTTTTATGAAGACGACTTGTTAGGACTTGGTGCTATGTTTACTGAAGTGAATTATAATAAATTGCTCCTTTAAATTTGACTGTTAGGGTTAAGCATTTGTTGCGTTTTTAATGATACAATATCTGAACTAGGAATGTTGGCATTTTACGTCACACTTTGAATTAGTTTGCATTATAAATTGAACTGATATGACGCTCCCAGGGCATTTATGATCCAGGCTTATTACACCTGTGATTAACAAGGGTTAAAAAATTAAACAGTGGTCAGTAACGGGTTAAAACATTGACCTGTTGCACTTATAAGACTGTGCAACTTTTATTGTAGTTGCATGATCTTATACTGAAATTTCCATTAATCCTACATTACGCATATTTTGCTCAGCTTATTTTCCCATAAAGGAAGAACAATTCAAACATTTCTTTATTTCTGCTTTACTTCTGTAAATTAGGCTTTGACGTTGAAATTGGTGACTTATTGATTCTGTAGCATAAACATGACCTGACCAGAGGCCTTAGCAACTCTTCAAACTAGGAAAGAGGAGGGATCGTCATTTAGCTGCGACATCAGACATGCAGTGTGTGTTTGGTTCTTTGGACGAGAAAGCAGTTCATAAAAATATTATTGGATAACAGGCAATGTTCAGCACACACAAATAAGGAAGGAATGCATACAATGAGAGTTTAAACCTAATTTTGAATAAAACGGGAAGCTACGATTTGACAATGTTGAAGGCGGCCTTCTGGTCTGCTGAGGTTGGAGTAGGGGAAGTTCCTCTGATTTTACTGATACTCCTTGCAGAGTTTCCCTGAAAGGAACTAGATAATTGCCCTTTCAGTAGTGATGTGTCTCTGTTTGGCCACATAGGATTAATAAAGTGACTTTTTGACACAATATTGAACTTATATCTTCTTAATTACCTTTATGTTAAATACATAATCTGTCCCACAAGTATAAATTCTTACACTTTATGTGTGCGTGTGTTTACCAGTTGATTGTGCAATGCTACTATGCTTGCCACATCTGCTGTTGCATCTATTGTTCTTGTTGATAACTTCTGCTACAGGGTAGGAAATTATGACGTTAGTTGATCGGTTTGTGATAGAAAGCTTCTTGGTTCAATCTGTAGTGAGTCCAAATAAAGAAAATGTTTGTTGCAAACCACAAAGCAGCGATGATTGTCGACAAGTGATAGCACTGAGAATAAGTTCTTTCTTTCTTTGTGATTGGAAACCTACAAAAATACAATAAACGTCCTTTGCAGCATCTTAAAATGATAAAAGGTAAAGCCTATTTTAACTGTCTGATGTATGTAATTTTTTCATGATCGCGTCAAGCTGTGAAGTGAATCTTAAAAACAAAGCAGGTGCTAAAACTTAAGATATATTTCTACAAAAGTGTCACGCACCTAAGGCAGTATATAAAAAAAAAAAGATTTTGAGGGTTTAAAATTTGCCAATTGCAGTGGAAAACCCTTGATGTCAAAACTGAGTTATTTTAAATACCATCTTGCATCTCTGAGCTGCATCTGCCTTCAAAACGAACACCTCGCAAAACCAAGAATAGCTAACCCATCTTCCAAACTGAAGAGTTTTGATGGGAGTCCTAGTTGGAAAAGATTAAGGATGATGCATCACACTAATCTCTGATTTTTTTTATTTTTATTTTTTAATGTCCTAAATTGTACATGGTGTGCGCTTATATTAAACTCACTTGGCCATTAGATATGCTTATCTCCATGAAGGCAAGTGGAAAGAGAAATACAAAGAGTTTCAGCCACGCCACTGGACTCCTGGGCGCTCGGTGGGCGCCCCAGCTGACATTGGGCATCCCTGCGACTTGGGACAGGACGCAGCTCACCCTGGCAGGGACAACAGAGGACGTCTGTGTCACGGAGGAGCGGAGGGCCGAGGAATCTCCGCATGGCTCGGCAATCTGTGGAATCTGCTGAGCACACAGGAATTCAAGACACTGGCAAATGTGACTGTACTTCAGCTGCTCAGTGCTTTAATGGTGCGAGCACACTATGTACAAAATGACAAAATGTTTCAGAGGAAACTAGTTTTTAAAAAAGTGTTTAATCTATCCTTTAAAAAAAATGGACTTATTGAACGATATGACTTATATCCTTGACGTTTTGTTTGTTTTAGCTTTCTTCCCAGAACATAAATAATATGATACGTGGAAGGAAAAAGGATGAATCCTCGACTTGTGTCGCTTGTTCGGAGTTTGTTTGGTTAACGCAAAGCCTACAGAGAGGCTGTGAAAATCCCTAATTCCCTTTTGTAGCATTGCGCATGATAATACAGCATCATGAAGCTCTTTATCTCTAAGGAAGCTTAAAAAAAATAATCCTCGCCATTTTGTCCCGCTTATCAATATTTGCCGCAGTTTTATGAAAGATCAAAGTCAAATGGCGTCTGTATTGGAGTTTGTGAAACATTCCTCCCAGAAATGGAAAAAAAACAAAAATTAAACAGAAATTTTTTTGAAATGAACACACTTTCAGGGACTCAGACTTTCCCTTTGAGAAGAGAGGAAGTGAAGAACAGGAACTGTTGACACATCTTTCCTCAATATGCTTCCGTCTGTTGGCTCAACTTCCTAACATGAAAGACAAATCGGCACAAAAACAAGTAGGCGCTTTGAAACCCGTCCTGCACGCACGCCGTCACGAGCGCAGAGGGTTTCGCTGATTAGCACGTACGGCGTGAGATGTCACCAAACAGTGAATCAAAGGAGTTTTTGGCGTTGCACAAGAGATGGTGCTTTTCTGAGTTAAACATAGCTTGAAAATGGTGCAAAGTGCTTGTGTAGCATTGGGGAACAGCAATAAGAGAGGAAGTGATCCAGTAATTTAGACCCACTGACGCAAAATGAAGCATAAAAACCGGACTCCACCTTTTTGTCCCCTCTGTAATTTTACTTCCGTCTTTGCAATTAGAGCCCTCATAAATGGGGGCAATGCATGTTTTTTTTATGTAGCACTTAGCAGATGCAATATGTCCAAAGGACTTTACACAAAATCCAAAGAATGAAGATGATTTATATGCTAATTTAAAAGTCGCGCTCACACCTCTCATTACAAAGACCCCAATATTACCAATACTTTTAGTCCCCATTTAAAGAAACTTCACATCATAGAAGCGTAATTAATCTGCTTATACTTTTTACTTCTGCATGCAAATCTCGGAAAAGTCAACATTGAGTAGGAATATATTTATTTTGTGATTGGAAAACACATTCAGAGTTAAGGTTCAGAATTATGTCCTATTTTTGTTTACAAAACTGATTTATTGTCATCATTTCTTCCTTAACTTGCATCAAACGGATATTAAGGAAGCAGGCAAAAAGTGAAGAGATCCTCAAAGGCTAACAGCTAGACTTACTAGAGTTTTCTTTTTAGAGATGATTTCAGTAAATGGAAGGAAAAAAAATGCTGACACTGAGGGAATGCTATGCAGTTCTATCAGACATTAACCATCTACCCTTCCGCACATTATATTTGTTACGCTTATTACTGATGCAAAAACATCCGGTGTGTACTAAACTATCTTTAGCATATTAGGAAATAGTCCTGTTACCACGAGTGGTAACATTAAAACAGAGGTTGTAGATCCTTTTCCTAACTCTGAATTTCTGAATGTATTTCTTTCCCAGATCTTTTAGCGTATTTCATGTTGTCAGACAGATCTTGCTTTAGAACGTATGGATTTTAAAGGTATGGCTTAGGTGAGATTGATGAAACTGAACCAAAAATGCTCACAGTTAATTCATGATTTAACATAGAGGACACTTACATTTTCACCCAGATAACTTGGACAGTTTTTTTACCTTTAATAAATGAAGTCATCATTTTGAAACTTTTGCATTTACTCATGTTATTCAAATGTTTTGTGTGGCGTAAAAGCAAAGGGAGAAGAAATCTGCGATGGCGAAACTGCATTTTCGCTGCACAGCATGACAGCAGTCTGTCAAACACTGCTTTGTTTCTGCGATGTTGCGTTGGCAGAGGCTACAGTGATGATCATAATGTCATGTAATGCCCCGTTTAATTTCAGTTCTCATTTCTGAGGTGACGGTTTTCTTAAATTAACTCAGTCTAACCTCAGGGGTCACGTTTCCAGTTCCTATCAGCTGCTGGGCTCCTACAAAGGGTCACAGACATTGTGATGAGTGGTGTGGCTTCTTTTATCCTATGATGCCACGTGACTTATAAGAAATGAATCTCAGTTTTCTGCATCCTCCGGTGTAGAAACCGGAGGATGCAGGAAACTGGTTCTAACTGTTCCAGTTCATTCTTACGGTTTCTCTTCCTGCCAACACGGATCTTCCTCTAAACCTTTTGTACTTCTGTTAAACATGGTCACGAATTTTTCATTTTAGGTGCTTTCTTCTGCAAAACGGAGCAGTTTGGTGGATGTGGGAGGGGCTGTTGGGTAAGAACAGCTGGCTTACGTAACAGCAAAGTGGCAATCATCAGTCTTTGGTTTCTGTATTGCGAGATAAATTCTTGAGTCAGGCTGCATCAGGCATTGAAATAAGTAAAGTTAATGGTTTCGTGTGCTTTTAATTGGCCACTGATTTCTCTTGAAAGCGTCTAGTTGACGAAGGGAGGGTGCGTCAGGTCAGGTGTGACCACGGTGACAAAGATCGCCTTGACTCTCGGATTTCGCTCTTTATTTTAACCTCGTCCTCTTTGATGACAAAACCATTCAACCCTCCCGGTTCTAAACTTAGAACCGGTTTCATCCCACCAGCGGAAGGGAGGCTCTGGGATCAGGCAGGAGGTTTTTTCCTGGATGACAATACATCCCCTTGCCATCCCGGAGCAGGATTGGTTGAGACAGGGATGGGAGAGGCGGTCAGAGGTCAACGCCCAGCTCCCATTGTCCTCCTCGGAGCCGCTCCGGAACCGGTCCCTTTTCCTCAGAGCCCCCTTCGCATGTACTCCAGAAACCTTCCCAACAGACCTCCAATCACAGACCCTCTTTCCTTCCTGGCGAGCACTCGGAGTCACGTGGGCCGAAAAAACGCCGCTGAAGTTTACCCCTGATTGTTGGAAACACGGCACACAACCCAGCAGCATGCGGCGGCAGACACCTGCATGTTCGCCCTCGGCTTTATATTCATGGTAAACGAGTCACAGGAGCTCTCAGTCATCTTCGTGCCCCTTGTCCTCTCTGAACCGACACCCATGGTGGAGGTATTTAGTTATTGTTTTTCCTCCCTGAGGGCCTGACCCCGTTGCTTCACTCCTGCCGCTCAGATCACTAACGTGTGTTTTGTCCTGCAGGAGGAGCGCGCCGAGCTGCGGCCACGTCTCTGCGTGATCCAGCGCGGGTCTAACGGATATGGCTTCAACCTGCACAGCGAGCGGGCGCGGCCGGGCCAGTACATCAGAGCGGTGGATGACGACTCTCCAGCCGAGAGGGCCGGCCTGCAGCCGAAGGACAGGATAGTAGAGGTAATGTCAAAGAGCTGGAGTCCTTTGAAGCCGCACAGGACGGGAAATGACCACAGAGACATCATTAAAGCTAAGTGGATGTCTAACTGGATCAGTCTTGTGTTATATTCATGTAGAAGTAAACGTAAGAGGCGGCCAGAAAACATTCCCACAGGCGCATCCTGATTAGTCTTGCACACTTCCGCTCTCGTCAGCTCAGGGTTTCTTGGACAAAAATAGAGAAGAATGGTGTGTTGTGTAATGAGGCCTCATCCACAGTGTGGTTGAAGATTGGAAGCCTTTTATGTTCGCTGCTCTGGGCGTTTTTTCTGTGATCTGCCAGCTTCACGTTTCAGGTATCAAGTGACGGGAATTCACTTTTGTTTGTTTGTTTGTTTGAACCAGTTTCAGTCGTTCTTGACTGCAGCAAAGATTAGCTTGTTTTCAAAAAGTTCATTTGGAAATTTGAATGGGGTTTGCCAACACTGAGTCTGATGTGAAGCAGTGAGACAGAGGCTAATCTGCTTCAGTCACTGTTCAAAATCGGGGGGGGAAAACATGAGAACATGCCTTTAAAACGAGCATAAATCGCATTTAGAAAACCCTGTTTAAAGACACTCTTCCTCTTTGTTAAATTAGATTTAGTCACAATAGGCAAAATGATTTCCAATGTCTAAATGTCAAAAATATTGCAGCATCTATTTAAAGTCTTTCTTCAAATTCCAGAGTTTACAATTTTACTAAGCCTTTAAAATGTGTTAAAGCCCAGATTAAGTTGTGACAGTGTGGCAATATATTTGAGTTAATTAGAGACACAAGTCCTGAACGTGGCTTCTTTGTTTTTATGGACATGAAAAGATAAATAAATAAATAAATCAGACAAGATAGTAGAGAAAACTGTCTACATCCCAGGGGAGCAATTTTTAAAAAGTGCCACATTCCTTTGTTGCGTCACAGAGGAACATGTTTAGGTGTAAAATATAAACAAAAGGCAGAAGACCTTGGAAAGATGCTGATTGATGCGTCATCTACAGTCTGAAAGGCCACTCAGAACAGAAGAATCCATTATTAAAAAAAAGATTGTCGCTCCACGACAATGGAGTGACGATATTTAGAAATCTGCTCTGATAGAACTTTAATTAAAGTGTTTTGGTGGCAGATGTTAAAGCTTACTGTGACCCCGTTTAGAGCAATCTTTGCTGAACCCAGATCTCAGCCCCGCTGGAAATCTTTGGGCCGAGATGAAAAGGAGAGTGAGAAACGCAGCCTAAAAAACTTTCCCATATCTCTCAAACTGGTTTGTCAAACAGGAACAATTACCGTTTTTCTCTTTACGTTAAACAAAGACGTAATTCAGGTGACCTTAACTGACCAAAGTGAGCGAATGTTCAGTCTGATTTGATGTCAGCTCATGAAAATGACAATAATATTTTAGGTGCAGATATTAGGCTAATATCTGTCAGAGTGATAACGTTCGAGTTTTGGACAACTGGAGGCGTGACAGATGAAGCTGGGTGAGGGGAGGTCAGAATAAAACCAACTATTAGAGAACTGCCAAAACCTTTTCAATGTGTTTTTACTGTTTATTAAACCAGGGCCAATGAGTGCGGCTCTGTGGTTTGCAGAAATGTGCATTTACAAGTCGATCTGTGCCTAAAATAAGATAAGCATCAGAGTCAGATTTCCAAAGGCAGTTTGCAAAATATTGTTTCTACTCACTAGAAACATCATTTTCAAACTGCATCTGCAGATATGATGGGACAATACATTTTCCAGAACGAAGCAAATAAGCTGCTCACCGTCAGAATGATGTGAAACTTTGCCAAAGATAAGGGGAAATTAAGATACTTGGAACCTTTAGTCGAACCTGGCAGATCTGTAGACGCTGAGAATCCGGAGTCAGTCTAATAAATAATGACTGTAGTGGAAATGTTAAAAAAAAAACTAAGAAATTTCCAGGCAAAGCAGCATAGAAACCAAATTTCATAACAATATGCAGGTGGAGCATAGTGTGGTGCAAAAAAAAAAATAAAAAATTATGAGAAGAAGAAGAATAACAATAAGCAGCAGCGCTACAATAAAAGGTAATGAAAGGAAGAAGAGAGGGATTAAGTGGACTGCAGGATGTGCTTAGGTCTCCACTCCCTGAGAGGGCCCCAGACAGCCACGCCACCCACTGAGGACGGAGCGGACAGCCATTGTTGCTGCTGTTACTGGCCGAGCTGCTATTGTCCAGCTTCCTCTGTACAAGCCTGGGCTGAAGTCCTGGAGGTCCACCCAGTGACCTAAACACACTCACACACACACACACACACACACACACACACACATGGCTTGAGACATTTCTCACATGCTTTCCCATGGAGATTTAAACAGAAAAATAATCATCTGATCTGAAAGCTGACCCATGATGGATCGTGCCGTTCTGAAGGGACGATAGTCTCTGAAAAGAGAATAAATACAAGGAGGAATGTGCACTCTTTGTGTCTGTGTGTGTGTGTGTGTGGACACAAGACTTCCTGTTTGATACTGTTGAGAAAAGAAGACGGCGATAAAATACATGCCAGCAAACATATAGAAAAAATAATGAAAAAAAAAAAAAAAAACCCTGTAGTTATTTCTGAGCTGTGTCTGGTTAAAGTAAAAGGATCCAAAACTCTTGTTATCTTCTTCAGGTGAACAGTGTCTCTGTGGAGGGGAAGACGCATTCAGAGGTGGTCGGCGCCATTAAAGCGGGCGGAGACGTGACCCGGCTACTCGTGGTGGACCCCGACACCGACGTCTTCTTCAAGAGATGCAGGGTGACCCCCACCTCCGAGCACTTAACTGGTGAGGAGACTGCTTCCCCACCACCACCACCCTACTCACATCAGCAGCAGTTGTGAAGCAGTGATTGATTGATTGATTGATTGATTGATTGATTGAATGACTGCAATTATCTCGTGATGTTTCCCTCCAGGTTCATTGTCAGTCACCGGCCGTATTTATAGCCACTTCACTGCCTCCCCTCTTGTTCCTTGGCTCTCTTCTGCTATATTTTTCTCCTTTTTTTTCTCTACAAGCTGCTCTCTCTTTCTCTCTTTTTTTTTTTTTTGTTGTTGTTGAGGATCGCAGACACTAAGCCACTTCCTGCCCGAACCACCTAATGTTGTTGCCCTGCAGGGAAAATTAATCTTTTCAGCATAAATACATCAGAACAGACGGATCAGAGACGAGCCGCTTTGCTTACGTTTGAGGGCAAAGAGATTTTCAGAAATTGAGCCCAACAGTGCAAATAAATACCAGAAACACACATATACATCAAGACTACATTTGAATAATCTGACAGAATTTTCTCAGATGTGATCATTTTAATCTGAGGATGTGAGGTGAAGTTCACAAACTACTTTAATTTACTTTTTATCTCAAGAAGAGGTTTGTTTTGAGTTGTTTTTTCTAACAAGCCACTAGAGGGAGCTCTAGTAAAGTTCTTGTTTCTGATGTGAAAGTCTCTCCCAGAAAACTCGACATTGCTGCTTAAACACCCAACATGTGTGTGGCTTTCAGTTCTTATTATAGACCTTGAGAACCATTTTACCAAAAGATTCATTTTATAAACATGAACGCCTTTGCACCCAGGCACAGATGTTTAAATGAAAATAAGGCAACAAATAAAAAAAACTCAAGGTTTTTATTTTGCGTCCAAAACAAGTTGCCATTTTAATCTCCTTATATTAAACATATAAGGTTTCTTGGTCCAGTGATTCCTTACTTTTATTGGCCAAAGTGAGACAAATTGAACAAATTGTGGGATATTTTACCACAGAAGCACAATATTGTGCGGACTTAGCATTGTACACAAGTTGTGTGGTTTCCTGCACATTTTAGATGCAGGGCACTTGAATGAAGTGAATTATTTGTTATCAGACCTCTGCAGAGCTAAAGTGACGTCCTGAGGAGATAATCTGTCTGTCTGAATGAGGTGTGTTGAAGCAAGGACGCGTCACAAACCTCGGGAACTGGAGCTGTAACCGAAAACCAAAAAAAGTGTCTGATTTTTATGCTAAGTTTCCATTTTAAATACATTTTGTTGTATTTAAACATTTTGGAATTGAGTGTTTTTTGGTCTGGTTGCTGGTCTGTCAAGCAATTAGTGGAAGCATTGCTGTCGGAGCAGATAGCCCCACTAAGTACCCATGTTGTTAGATTTTTGTCTACTCAGAGTGCAGAACGGTAAAAAAACTAATACAAGGAGGAAAAAAAAAAAGCAAACGTCTACCTGCATACCATCAATTTGTTGTATTTTAATCAATTTACTTCTACAGGCTGATGTCTACCTTCTATATTTCCATGACGGATTATATTGCTCAGTCCAGAATTAGAAATAATAACCCTCTTTGCAGGGGAAAGATTTCAGGGAGGCGTTTCCCAGGTAACTGCCGGCTCTCCACACGCTGCCCACTCGGTCTCACTCAGCAAACCGACGCACACCGCTGCACGTCTCCAAGCAGCCTTCGCTGCGCAGCACTTTGTTTGGTTTCCACAAAGTCCGGCACAAGCCGCCACTCATGCCAGGGCTGCGTTGAGGCTTGTTTTAAGGAGGTCACAGAGTTACACAGGCAATAAGCATTAGAAGATTTAAATCTATAATTATTTCTTATTCGTCTTTTATAAGAAGTCATCTGTTCAGGCAGTAAAGGAGTTAATAGGATGGAAGGTAACGCTGCAGCTTCAACTTTTCAGCATGTGGTTTATAAGAAAAGAACTCCAGCATGTTTTTTTTTTAAATCAAAATTAGTTGAATTTCTGTTCCAGCTGAGACACACTGGGACATTTACCTGAGTAACTGCGGTGGCTTATTTTATTTTGTTCTTCAGGTCCACTTCCAGAGCCAGTCATTAATGGAGAAACAGAAGAGAAGGTAAGATTAACCAACAATAACAGACTCATCTTCGAGTTTTCAGAGATTTTTTTAAAAATTTTTTTATTTTTTTATCAGCCTGGCTTTGAAACAAAAACTCAGTGTGTGATTTGAACTTTTAAGTGTGCAAAGATAGCCAATCTCCCGCAGAGGCGACTTTCCTCTCCTCTGATTCAGCTTCTTCCTGCCAACAGAAAGAGGACAAGAATAGTTTTTGCTTCAAGAACTCCTTGAAACCAAGGACGTTCAGAAGCAAAATGTGTATCTTTTTTTTCTCTTTTTGTTAAAGTGGTGTGCTACTTTGGAAAATTGGATCACTGATGAATTGACTTATTAATCAAAGATGTTTACAGAACAGTCTTTCCTGTTATTGTCTGACAAAGCTGGTCTTTATTGTGTGGAGATCTGCTAAAGTCTCCGCCCCACCGCTGCTCCAAAACGTTTGGATGATTTGTGTGCTTCGTAGACTGCATATGAAAAAATAACCTCTTTTTCTGAAATAAGTTTGAACAATGGAAATGGGAACGTTTTTTGTCCAGATTTAACAAAGATTCACAAAACTTTTACATAGCAAAGCTGATTCATTTTTCTCCCGCTTTCGTTAGCGACCTGGGGCACAGCCAAACTTTGAATCACTGTTTACCTTTCCACTAACTTTCCCGGTTGCCAAACATGTTCCTTGAAATCAGGTATTGCATATGCAAACAAAATCTCATAACCTTGCACTTGTGTTTGTTGTTTCAATGCCATTTTCCTCAGAAGGGCCAGATATCTAGATTATCTCACCTCTGTGTAAAAACACCATATCGACATGGAAATGATATTGTTTTAGGTAAACACACCCACACAGAGAATTAAGAGAAACTGCTCTGTTTTACGCTGACCAATTTGACTCTGGCTTTGGGAGTGAAACCTGACCGGCACTTCCTGTTACTCAGGAATGTAACACAGACACACTTTTTCAGTAACGCGCGTTGATGAGCATCGAAGGGCGAAGACGAACCTGGAGGCCAGGTGAAATACTGGATTAGTGATGGATAAAAAAGTGTTTAACCAGTAACACGTTAAAAAGTCCATGATCAATGAGCTGGAAAGGTTTTTGCTGATACGGCATCAAGTTGAGATTCATTTGCAGCCGAAACAAATATTTCTTTTCTTTCTTTTTGTTTACCAGCTTTTCATTATTATTTTTTTTATCAAATTCCTACTATGTTTTTGCAAAATAAATTGAGAGATTTTATCATTGTAAAAAAAAGAAAATTATATGCTATAAAAGATTTAGAACAAAATTTTTACATAAGAATGTTTTGCCCTGTTTCTGTGGGGGTTGCAACGTAGCGCACTTTATTTTATTAAAGTATTAAAGTGAGTCAGGTCTGAATAGTTTTCTAAAATATTTCAAATCCAAGTCTTCCCCCATGTGGCGAAATCAGATACTACAACAAAGCTTGACTTCCTGCTGTCTTGCTTTTAACATTATTGCATAAAGTCTTTGAATCTTTGAAGGCATGCCGATGAATGTCTGTCCGATTAGGTGAATGGCAGAGTACCCAAAGAGAGAGGGAGGAACTCGAAGCTCTCCATCAGTCCTTCTCCGTCCAACGCGTCGTCCAACGCCTCACTCACAACCCCATCCGCACACACCCCACCCGAGGTACGTTGCAGAAAATAATCAGCCTCCTCGAAAGTGATTTAGTTCTTAAAAGAGGAGCCTTTTTAAACAGGTGAGTCCATTTTGTTTTGTTTTGTTTTCGTCCTCAGGGTCTGGTCACCAATGCCATCCCAGCTCTCAACCTCACGCTGCAGCAGGTCAAAGAGCTCACCCACCAGAAACGCTCCAACAAGAGAGCGCCGCCCATGGACTGGACCAAGAAAAACGAGCTCTTCAGCAACCTATAGGACGCCTGCGTTCGCCCGAAGCCACACTTTTAATTTGAGAAAATCTTTCCTAGAGATGTCATAGAGAGGAATTTTATTATGATGATGTTCTAAAGATAAATACGTCGCAGAAAGTTAATGCTGTTCTGTAAAATATAGCATTCCTCTAGGTATTATTCCTCACGTTGTTATAAACCGTATATAATACTGTTTATTTTTCTGTGCTTCTAACTAGAAGAAATATATATGCCAATGAAACAGAGATCTATAATCTGGTCAGGTTGGAGTTGACAGTTTTCTCTTTCTGTCTTGATTTCTGAGTGTGTGTCTGAGGAAATGTGAAGGAGTTGCGGATTTTAACACTGAACTTTTCATTGTCAAAACAACCACATGACTACCGCCTGACAATCAGTCAATTAATATAAAGTTTTGTCTTTCAGTTCTGAAGTGAAAGATGGATTCCCAAAAACAAAATCACTGAAAGAGTTTATTGTTTTCCCCTAGAATCTACTTTCTAACTGTGTATCCTTTTTATGCTTAAACCCTATTTGGTATTTTATAAACAATTACATCACCTCTGACCAACTTCCACATCCCTGCTGAAGAAAAGCACAGCATGACGCTGCCGCCACGTTCTCATGCGTTCATTTTCAGCCACGTGTAAAATTCAAAACCTTAGAAAATGCTCTCTAACGCATGATGCAGTCATTTGCATTGACTCATCTGGCGTCGACAGAAAATTAACATTTTGTATCACATAACTTAAAACAGCTACTTTATGTTCACCTGCCTCTCAGGGTTTCCATAGTTTGTCATTTTTGAGTTTATGTTGCATTTTAACCTAAATCCCTATTAGATATCCTTAATTATTCAATAAGATGAGCATTGCTGCTTTGTTATAAAATTGTTTTGATGTGATCCAGCTTTTTTTTTGGGGGGGGGGGGGAGCTTATAACTGGAAATAACTATATTTTAATTTGCATTATTGTTTAATATATGTATGTATATATTTCTGTTATTATGTATGTTTTTGACTGAAACTCCACTGATTTTTATCCAGCCATAACAAATGTGTACTTTACTGAGAGTGTGAGCCATGTTGGTGACCTTTACCGCCCCCTAGTGGCCATCGCTGTAACTGCTTATGGCTCAAAAAAAACAAATGTTGGAGGTTTTTATTCCTTCGGGAGAAATGAAAATGTGAGGTGTGTTGAAAAACTGTGTCGTTTCGAACATCATGTGGGCTTTCTGTCCCCCGGTAGATTTCATCAGTAGTAGCAACTGCTGTCAGATGAGTGGAGACAAAAAACCGAGTCTATGAAAAGCTTTTTGTACTTTGTGGAAGCAATAAGGATTTTCTGATCTGTAGTGTGTCTGTCATAATAGCAGCATTGTGTTATCTGAGGATAAATAAAAAAATATTCTCAAATCTATGTTTTGAGAATTTTCTGGACCCCATATAGTTTCTTAAAGAAGTTTTTAAACTCACATTACATTACACCGCTGCGTGCAGCATATTTATGTTTCAGTCATTTTCAAATAAAAATCTGAAAGTGTGACTGGCGTATGTTTGAATGATCAGTAGATGAACTTTTGTGCATTACGATAAAGCTGTGTTTCACGCCACTGTCACCGAAATGACATTTGAAAATGCTCCAGTCCCGACCGCTGCAGCTCGAGCGTTTTGCTGAGCTGTTGTCAGCTTCATCCATCTTCCCATGAACTCATAGCCCCGGAAAAAGAAAAGCCTCCCCTCACCATGAAGCTGCCACCGCCTTTTCTCTTGGTGTGTTTAGTGATGTGAGGTTTTCTGAAACACTCTCTGAGTGAGAATGCTTGGCGCGTCCACTTTTCCAAGTTTTGAGAAACTGCTAATTAGATTTTACCTGCCATAGTACCCCTGTGAAATATAGTAAACTTTGAGGTTGTATCAAAATAAAACGTGGAAAAAAAAAAGCAGGAGGATATGAATACTTCTGCGCTGACTGGATATTTCTCAAAAAGAAAGTTTTTTTTTTTTTCCACTCTAGAATTCACAACATATTTGTTCTTTTATTAGGATGTTTGTTTGTTTTTTCTAGATGCTTCGTGCACCTCAGCGTTTAAGTCCAAATTGATGCCAACATGCTTTTACGTAACCCATTTTCCTGCACCTGGTAACTAAATGTCACATTCAACAAGCGCAAATTTAAGGTTGGCCTTAATTAATGCAACTGTACCACTCATTGCCATATTGTATTCTCCAGTTCTCACTATTTTCCCCTCAGACTGCGTGGATGTCTACTTATCCTCCAACATGTCTCTCCAGCTCTCTCTAATGGCATTGACATTTCTGCTCCAACACTCTCCTCCCGTCATTACCGCGGCTCTCTGTCACTCTGTGAGCCGCTCACCGTCCCTCTCTGGGGGATAACGAACTTAATTGGACTTCATGACATTGTGGGACATCAGGGTACAATCAGGTAAATTGGAAATGTTGTAATAAGATAGTCCAACAATGTGGATTATAGTGATAGTTATAATTGCTTGTGGGAGCACTGGCAAAGCATCAGCACCAGTGCTAATGTCGTCACAAAGGGGCTGCCAGAGTTCTGCTCTTTAATTGAATTTTCTGAAGATATTGATGAATACTTTTCAAAAAAGAAATCTCGGATCTCTTGTGGTGAGTGGACTCCCCATCTGGCTGAGAGCTGGAAGCAGCAAATGCAGCAACGTCATCAGGATTATTCCAAACGATGTCAGAGCTACTGTGTAGATGAAAGGTTTATATACAGCTCTAGAGAAAAAATAAAAAAAACAAAAACTCCTGTTTATTCCACCAAATATTGTTTTCTGAACTCTTTCTGAGTTAAAACATTAGTGTTGTTGTTTCTAAATGAACATAAGCTTGTTTCCCTTGCATTATTTGAAGTCTGAAAGCGCTGTATCTTTTTTGTTATTTTGACCAATTATCATTGTCTGCAAATAAATGCAAATTTTTTTGCTTTGAATTTCAGAGACGTGTTGTCAGCAGTTCTTAGAATAAAAGAACAATGTTGATTTTACTCAAACATATACTTACGAAGAGTAAAGTCAGAGAAACTGACAATTTTAAGCGGTCTCTTAATTTCACCATGAGTTTGTAAATGCCAAATTAATTTGGAACCTTAAATGATGCATTTCAATCGTTTTCTTTTTTGTGTGTGGAAAACAAAGTAAAAAAAAAAAACATTCTCAAATGTCAAAATTCTGCTTTAGTTTTCAGTTCATTTTAATCTCCCAGTAAAACCAGCTGACTTGACGTCCTCCTGGATGCTAAAAGGATTCTGGATGCGTGTGCTTTTGAGATGTGGTCTTTTAGCACCTAACCATCTCTCCACTGTGCATCAACAAACTAATCACTGTCGTAAATGTGCTGCTCGCCCGGATCTTTATATTCAGATCTCCAACTACTCAAACTCTTTATCAGTTTGTCCACAGGGTTTTCAGCTTCTGCGATGAATAAAACCCATCAGGATCGAGACAACTTGAGCGCTGATAATTAGGACGACGAAGGGCAGGCCGGGGTCGTGCGCCGGACCTTCACAGCTTAGGTGCAAACACTACCGGTTGCTAAGCGATTGTGCGCTCCAAGGGGGTCCTTGTAAGGCATGCAGCTGGGGGTAAGACAAGGAGTCAACAGAGTTTTACCTTAAAACCCCGCACTGGGTTATAAATAGACCGGGGATGAGTGTGTGTGTGTGTGAGTGGTGAAAATTACAGAGAAACGCAAAGCTACATGGAATGTGTGACATTAAGTGCATGAAGGGGGAGACGGAGGACAAGGTTTGAGGGGAGTGATATAAGCCGGCAGGTCTGACGCATGAGCTGAGCAGTGTCTGAGGTTGCTGCTGTAACAGGATCTTCTTCCTGTCTTCTCTGAGAAATCCTCATCCTCTTCTGCTTTGCACACACACACACACACACACATGCACACGCCTACACACACACACACTCTTCCTCTCTCTCTGTCTCTCTCTCGCTAACACACACACACCTTTTATAAAAATACCCAAGGACAATCCTCACTATTAATAGAAGTGTTGTCAACCGGCTCTGGAGAAATGGGACCTTCTGTTCAGCTAACTATTTTTGTAGCCCTTTCTACTTATGACCCCTCACACTGTCAATTACATCTTACTGGGACAATCAGGCCAGCCAGGCCCACTACTTTCAGTGAGATTTCACCATAATGGCGCCAAGCTGTTAAAACAAGAAGTCATTTCCTGCTCCTTCGCCCTGCCATGCAAGGATGCGGTGGCTATTGTTCTCTGGGCATTATCAGCGCACACAGATCGTTCTGCAGCAGCCTCGACGGACTCCGTTTGGCTGATATTTCAACACTGGGCTCTTGTGGTTCCAGCTTTGGTGTGGTAATCAAACGCCACACATACCGCAGGTGATTTATGCGCCTGGAGGTTGCCACTCAGCCGTCCCGGCATCAGCTCTCCCCCAAGTCTGAACGCGGAAATAAACTTCAAGTCATCGCTGGTATCCACTTTTAATGAGAGGAACTGTGTTTGAGTCGGCGCCTGCACCGAGTGCACCACGCTATTTAGGAATCACTCAGGAAGTTCGCACCATTCTGCCGCATGCAGAAGTTTGGGAGAAGGAATATTGACTCTTTTTCTTGAGCAAAAAGTTAAAAACAGTGTTGTACTGTTATAGAACGGGACAAACATAACTAGAAAATGTGTATTTTCTGGGAAATCATTGTAAGCAGGGCTAAAAAGGAGGATTAGATTGGGAATCCTCAGAGCTACAGGGCCAATGTGGGTTTTTTTTACTACTTTTTAAGAATATAAAAAGCGTAATGCCAGCAAAAACTTAAAGCGGGATTCTATGAAAACTGTAAAAAAAAAAAAAAATTAGAAAAAAATGAAATAAACAGAAGTAGTTGAAGGATAATGATACAGTTTCAAGGTTTAGTGGCATTTCTAGTTGAAAATGCATTGAAGTACTCAGTAGTTAAAAAGCTCATCATAACTTTTCAGAAATGTTCCTTTCATTTCGAAATGTTGAATATTTTATACACCATAGAATTTGTCAATACCAAAAGCTGGTAATGTCCTGAATAATATGGGGAAAGTTCAAATAGCACAAAGTCTGCAGAAGAAGTCAAGTGGCAAAAAGTGTACAGAAAAAAATGAAGGAACTCAGGGGTGTGAATCCACACAGCACTCACTAATAAAATAAGCATCTCCATCCAGATGTTGTTCCTGCTTAGATAAAAGTTAGAATAAGCAGCTGGCTGCTGCAGAAAACCTGAGTTTAAAACTCCCATCAGCCTTCACTGGTTCACTGGTTCTAAAAATTGGACCCAAGAGCAGATTAGCTCTGAGCTGAGTCACTCTGTGCTGACAGAACAGAAACCCCTTTCAGATCATAGTTTTGGTTTAAAAAAAAATTACAAATGCATTACAAGTCCTTTCAAATTGCACAAGTTGATCCACTTATATTTCAGATCATGTGAAGATCCAAGATCCTGTTGGTTTATTCCTACATCTGCATCAGTGGCTTGATAACTAAGACTTCAAAGTTGTTGATACGCACAGTTAGAGAATAGAAATAAAATTCCCACTAAGATTTCCGTACTACGCTTTATGAATATCCCACAACATTATCAAGGTACACACCTGCGGACCTCCCGGTTCTGATGGGCGTAGCAGCAAGCATTCACTCGGATCTTAAACATGGCGGCCCTTGTGTGTGCGAGCATCTGTGTTCACCAGGAATAGGGCTCCGGTTGGGAAAACACTTACAGCTTAACACCGTTCCTGCAAAACACCTGTCACCAACCCACGCACACGCGCGCGCAAACACGCACACAGTTGCACACCACTCACACACGCACACTCGCCCAAACACTTGTCTGATGCATGCCATGCACTGTCTGACTGCTTCTCTGTTTGTCTCACTCTCTCTTGAACACACGGTGACATGCTTCGAAATGTTTACACTTGTGTCTGCAAGGTCACATTGATTTATTCTCTCACATGGCTGCCGTTACTGTCTTCTGATTACAGCGCGCATCCATCCCGACAATTACTGCTGTCAAACTGTGCTCAATAGTGTGTAGGGTTTTTTTTTTTCCTTCAAAAAGTCACAGTTTGTATTCTGTGACTTCCTGCATGAGGACATAAAATGAAATCCTGTCAATAAAAACAACAGCGACAGCGCTCTCTTGCCTTCTCACGGCTGCTTTCCCTCCATCTCGCTCACAGTCATCCATCACCCCGTCATCGCCGCTGTTTCTCCGACCTCTGCCGCGCAATTTCGCTCACGCTCAGCTCCGTATATGGAGGGCCCGTCCAGCAGGGGAGCCACAGGGTTAAATATACTCTGAGAATGCCAGACTACTCCAGCTAAACCACCGAACGGTGTTGCACCGGGGCCCCAGAGGGCCACGCATCGTGCGGGTTGGTTCCCCATCTCATTAACACAAGCGTTTTATTCAGATTGCTATGGCGTGAACTGAAAAGACAAGTTTTATTGCCAAATTTTCAAAACATGTGTGAGGAGATTTTTAAAACAGGGGTGAGAAATTACCAGAACATTTTAAATCAAAGCCTCATGACTTCTGTGTTGGATCAGCGACCAATCCAGGAAGCACGCCACCTCTTGCAAGGAAAGGCATGGACTGATGATCAGAGGGATGGATGGACGTGATTAAAACACCTATAATGCCATGGTGGATTCCCAGGTTGAATGGAAAAGAAACAGGCCCACAGCAACACCGATTCTCGACATAACAGTGAGCTTCAGATGCTTTGGTTATGGATATCAGATGCTTTTTCACATCTTGAGTTTCATGCCAAAAACCAAAAAAGGAGCATTTTTTAACTCAAACAGAAGTCATGACTAGTCAAACATTTTTGGACGTCGTGACTGAGTGCTCCTTTAGCATTCCATCAAACTCTACTGTATTAAAGACGCTATGATGCTATTGTATTAAAGATGCTATGATGCTATTGTATTAAAGACGCTATGATGCTATTGTATTAAAGACGCTATGATGCTATTGTATTAAAGATGC
>VMRN01000069.1:1048211-1097832 GCA_010277015.1 Poeciliopsis turrubarensis
ATATATATATATATATATATATTTTTTTTTTTTTTTTTTGTTTTTTTGTTTTTTTGTTTTTTTGTAGGATAAGCATTTCCATCTCTGAGTGATATTAAAGTCCAAGCAGCTACGCTACAAATTTTACTATGGTAGTGAGTTCTTTGATTTTCCCATGATGTCACTCAAGGAAGCAGTGCATCTGAGGTTTTATCTTTAAACAGATCTCTGTCTATTTACAAATGTTTTATGTAGACTTTGAGCAGCTTACAAAACCCTCTAATCGTTCAAAACAACTGCAATCTTGATATATGAAAACTTCATATGAAATAATTCAAAGTTAAGTATCATTATTCTGGCATTCAGTAAATCCTAACAGACCTAAAACAACAGAACAACGCGATTGCAAGAGACAGTGACAATAAAAGGAATGTTTTCTACACAGTATATGTAAATATCTTATTTCCACTGCAAAGACGCTTTGTTGATCTTAATAGATTACTCAAACAAATCTTTGCGTCTGAGATGGACCATACCTTATAAAACCTGGTGATGAAAACTAATTATAAAACTGCGGTGCAGTTCTGAACATTCAGGTCTCACCTGTTATCTCTGTGGTAAAGACAAACACACACTCAGGCCGCCAAATACAGCATGTACATCACCGAGATATTAAATTACTTTTGGATACACTCTCATTTACACAAGGAATCCCTCTCTGCTGCTCCTCTCTCTGCTGTGGTTTTATTAAGGACAGCGCGTTGCACACATTGTCTTAATCCTCGGTCTCTGCCCTCCGGCCTCCCTTACAGCTGTCGCTGTGGCCCTAGAAGGCCTGACGGCTGTGTGTGGAGCAAAAAAAAAAAGAGAGCGAAAGAGAGAGAGCGCAAGATAAAGAGGAAGACAGAAAGTGAGTGGCAGTGTGTTCTAGTACATTTGCATGGCACAGGCTTTATTTTAAGAAAGTCTCAAGCCAGGACGAGAAACAGTATCCTTGGACAAAGGTCAAGGATGGTCGGAACGAGGGACGGCTTGCAGCAACAGGAGAGATGAACAGACAGAGAGGAGGGCGCAGAAGGAGGGGTGGCTGGGGATTGGGTTGCACAATGGCATTGTTTGGTACGATGACAAATGATAGCAATTGATTGAGAGTCATATACAGTTTCTAAAAAAGAGAACACTAAATACTGCAGATACATGCTCATCCTATTCATACACACAGGAATGTTATGTCACTGCAACGTGCTGACAGGCTCTGACGCTCGCTCCGGAGAGCCATTGTGTGTTTGAAGAGAAGCACCGTGAAGACAGACTGCAGGGAGGGAGCAATAAGGGGCTATTTTCAAATAAGAGAGGTGAGAAAAGATGGGAGAAGAAGGAGGGACAGCAGGTGGAAACGAGGCAAATTAGGATGCAAAGTGAAAAATAAGCGATCCAGCGGTTGGATGGGAAGACTCCGTTTTTTGGGGGGTTTTTTTTCATCGTCAAGGTTCGGCTCGTGCTCTGCTGGCCTGCAACTAATCTGTGTCAATGTCAACACGGAGCCTTTCCGAAACAGGCCGGCCTTTGTAAGGTGGGTGTCCCGCTCACAGAGGGACGGCACGTGTTAAGCTATAGATTACAAAATGAGTCACGTGGTACTTATGGCGAGACATTTCACACGTCGGATAACATAAGAGACAACTGTCATTTGATCCACCAAAGGATCATTACTGAGACAAATTACTGCCTCAGTTAACAAAACTACAAGCACCACTTTACAACAAGGTTGTGCTATGAACGCTTTTAAAATCTGTCAGTAATGTAGCCTCAAACGGTTTACAAGCCATTACAAACAGGTATAGTCCATTAGTCAACAGCAAGACATGTCACATTGTTTTTTTTTTTTTTTTGACAAATAGTGGGGTTTCTATATGCCATCAAAAATGTAGTGACTTTTGACCTGTAATTTTTATAATCATCAGTTTAGATATACCAAGCCTCTCTGGAAATCCTTGCATATCTTCCAAATATACAAACTGATGTCTATCCAAGTTATTGTGTGAAAGGCTCACTACGCTTTAAAAGAATCTGCGACTTTACACACTCTTTAACCCCGATAGTTTGTTTCAACATCAAATTAAGAAAGCCAACATAAACAACATAAATAAAATTGCAAAATTAGGCCTTTAAGTTAAATATCAGCAGTGTAATAATTGTGTAATGACCATTTTTAGTTTTGAGATGCTGCAATATTAACATTGTATTTCTTATTCAAGTAAGGTTTGACTCCAAAGGCACAACACAGTTGTTCTTTTATGTATAAATATAAGTATACATAATATATTAGCTGTTATTTGTGGGCTATATTGTATCATTGGGTAGGCCAATAGTACTTGCTTGTAAAAGGACATTTTCAATAATTTTTTGTGCCGCATTTTTGGTAGAAGAAATGGTGGAAAATTGGAAGACAAGAAACAAACAACTTAAAAGATGTATGAGAAAACTCCAGCTAGCTAACTGTTACCACTAACAACAATAAAGTTAGCATCTGCTTCTCCGCTTACCAGCTGTGCTAAGCTAACATCCTACTTTATAGTTTTAAATATGTCTGCACTCCAGCTGCTTATTTGTATTTTAAAGTCTGAAATATTATTTGTAAAAACACAAATGGAGTAGATGAAACACTTATTGACATTAGAACCACCTCAGGATTAGAAAAGCATAAAAGCATAAAAGGGCCTGCTCAAAATATAACTTGAACATTCTACACTGAATATAGATTAGCTTAAAATAAAAGACTACAGAGTAACAGATAAAATATAACAATTTTGTGAAAGAGTAAACTTTGTGATAATAGTGTGAATGGCTAATTATTAGCTGCTAACATTAGCAAGCTTAGCATTGACAGCGGGACCTAGTATTGGTTTGAACCCAAAGTGCTACTTCCTGTAGCACTTTGAGTGCTACAGGAAGTCATCTGAAGTTTAAAATCTAAAGTAGAATTTGTGAAAACAAAAAGGGTTGAATTTTCATCGTCATGTTTGTTTGGCTTGTGTGTTATTTTTTCCTCCATATTTTTAGAAATTTCAAAGCACAGAAAGTCAAAACTCAAGACTTGACTTTTGCGCTTGGAAAGAGTTTAAGTAAAAGTGTGAGATTATGCGCCTGTTTGAGTTTTTGCCACAACTTTGTAATGGTGGCAATGAATAGACATGAGGTTTTAATTTAATTTTAACCTTTTTCACCAGAGTGACATCAATTTTGTAATGCATCATTGTACGTAAATTTAAGATGAATCATTCAGGTTGATTATTTTTCATCCAAAATGTCAAATACTGTATTTTAATTAATATCTAGTCTGCCCCTGAGACTTGTTACTTTCAGAATAGCAGACTGCTGCTATCAGAATTTAAAATGACATGGAGTCTTTTTTTTTTTTACTTAATATTCTAACATGCACTAACCCTCTGCATCTGCCTTGACACAGGTGCTGGCTTGGTTTGAGGAAGGCGAAGAAACAGTCACCGCCTTCGTCGAGCCCTTCGTCATCCTCCTCATCCTCATTGCCAATGCCATCGTAGGCGTGTGGCAGGTCTGTCGGAGAGCACACACACACACACACACACACACAGTGAGGTGATCACAGTCTGGAGGATGAAGGGCACGTGGCTTCCCCTGCACACTGTGTTTCACACACACCTAAATAGACTCGCAAACTTAGCAACAGTCACGCACAATAAATCACACACATTGTCGACCTGTTCCGGCCTTGTGTCCTTTACGGACATCGCGCTCCTCTGTCAGAGGATTCAAGGGAAGCCAGAATGAGAGGTGTGACATCAGCAAGAGGTCAAGAGGTTGAAGGTCACAACACCAAGGTGATGGAAGGCCTAAACAGATGTTTTTGTTTTCTTGATGGTCTCAGTTCATAGTAACAATACAGGCTTGAAGTGGGCATTTGGTTTAGTGGGAGTGCATTACATCCCTGCATCAGTCATTTGGAAACTATGCACAAAGGTTCACACATGGAGCATATGGAGAGGGAAGACAGCTGGCATAAGTTGAGCTTTACACATTGAGGCGGTTGGGGGTAGCCTTGGAAGAAAACCACAGCCTGAGCTGAACATCAGCCCAGTCTGCGCTCGCTGTTAAATCAGGCTGATGCAGTATTCACTGCTCTTCTCTGCAGTACGCTGGACGTCAAACAAATGTTCTTCAGATTTCACTCCAGTTCAAAGTTAAACTTAAATGTACGGCTACAGGGATTTTATGTGACACAACAACACAAGTTAGCTCGTTGTTTGGAAGTGACATATACATTTTGCATGCTTCTTCATTGTTTTTCAAAAAGACATTTCTGAAAAGAAGTGTGCAATGCGAAATAAATTCCAGTGGAGCCCACCCTCCAGAAGACGCCTGATCAGCTCCAGATCTGTGTAATTTAATATGTTATTCAATATCAACCTGAGTACACCATCCGCACAGTGAGATGTAGAGGAACCAATTTTATCAGGTTGCACAACTTTTTTAGGTTTTATTTAAAATGAGAAAACTCACCATCACTGTCTTTCCACTTTCACACAATAATACATTTATGTGTTAAACTCTCAATAAAATACACATCCCGATAAACTTTACACTTTCCATTTCCCTATATTATTGAAGAAGTGGCTGAGAGAGGAAGTCAATGTTGTCATTAATGTGACTTTCTGCTTTAGGAGCGGAATGCAGAGAGCGCCATCGAGGCCCTGAAGGAGTACGAGCCTGAGATGGGAAAAGTTTACAGGGCTGACAGGAAGAGTGTGCAGAGGATCAAGGCCAGGGAGATTGTTCCTGGGGATGTGGTGGAGGTTTCTGGTAAGTTTATTAAAAATGATGCTATATTGTAGTGACTCTGCTGACAAATGTCAACAGAAACTATTTCTAGTGCAGTAGCGACTGTTGCCCACATGAGCTGCATTTTCTTTGTCTTTTTCCAAAAGTTGAGGGGGGTTTTTTTATTATTATTTTGAAGTTCAAACAAGGGTATCTGAGACTCACTTGTTGCCAGTAGATGCTAGTTTTGATCAGAAAAAGTTCATAAGAAATGGTAAATCTTATCAAAAGAAAAAAGGCCAATGAGAGGAAGCGCATGTCTTTCTTGGGTAACTTCTACTTGCGGCAAAAATATTCATATGCATGAAAAAATTAGACGTTGTTGTCGGACATTTGTACAAAAAACATCATAAATCACTGCGACTCTTCTTGGACTTGCGTGATATGAGTTTTCCAGGTCCAGTTCAGATCAGGCCATTTGATTTGAGCAGTCAGAACAACTCTGTTAAGCTGCAAACCTCTCAAACATTGCTGTTTAGCTATAAAGAAACGACACCCTCCTTTTATGGTAAGCACGAAGAAAAAGGGGCGGAGAAGCTCGACTGTGAAAGCACTTGATATTGACCCAGTCCTCTGTCTCTCCCCGTCCACCTGTTCTTTTCCTGTCATGATCTCCCCAAGGTCTTGCTCTCCCTCTGACTCTCACAGTGGTATCGGTTTTCAACAACAACACTATTCATCCGAAGTGCTAAGACCAGTCAATCACCCCTGCCCCCTTCATCCTGCATGCTGCTGTCAGATTGTTACCGAGCTTTGCGCTGCAAATCTCCACAGCAAATCGAGCAAATTAAAAGGAGCCCGACGTTATCTAACCGGCCCGTACGTTTTGATGTAAACCAAGCGTTTGCCTTCCTGTCTTTGTCGATTGTGTAGTTGGTGACAAAGTTCCAGCAGACATCAGGATCATCTCCATCAAGTCCACCACTCTGCGTGTGGACCAGTCCATTCTCACTGGTATGCCTGTCATCAAAAATAAAAAAGTTTTTTAAATGCTTCTGATGTCTTCACTGTTCACTCTTAACTCATCGTTGTGCTCCAGGAGAGTCTGTGAGCGTGATAAAGCACACCGAGGCTGTTCCAGACCCCCGAGCTGTGAACCAGGACAAGAAGAACATGCTGTTCTCCGTAAGTCTCTTCTTTACCCTCCCTAGAAACGCACGCAGTATCCACCACGTTTTACAACCCCAGCTAGAGTTTTAGAAATCATTCAAATCAATACCACCGAGTACCAATAAAGACTCTTTATCACTCCATGTTCACTTATTGTCAGTTTTCACTACTATTCCCTAATTGCTATTTCTTGAAGATATTTTCCTGTCGTTAACTGAGATTTTTTTGATAACTTTTCAGGGAAAACAGTTGCAGTAGTGCAATCGTGCTGTTGTTGTTTTTGGTTCCTCCATTGAACGCCAAGTTAAAAAACACCTAAAAACTTCATAAAAGTCTATATGACTTGAAATAATCTGACAATTGCTAAGATAACGCAGCTTCTAAACTTTTCCACAACTCCTGCAGGGCACCAACATCGCTGCCGGGAAAGCCACTGGCATTGCAGTTGCCACTGGTGTCTCCACTGAGATCGGTAAGATTCGTGACCAGATGGCGGCCACCGAGCAGGAGAAGACGCCTCTGCAGCAGAAACTGGATGAGTTTGGAGAGCAGCTCTCCAAGGTGGGTAAAACTGGCGAACATCTGATGTATCCAGTACTTGTTGTAGGATGAGTCACCAAGTGGATACCTGATACTCAGTGGTGAATGTCCAAACATTAATTTTCAATATTATTTCAAAATATAAAGCTTTGACTTAAATCTCATGCCGTATCCTTTGCTTGCCTTTCCCTTCAGGTCATCTCCCTCATTTGTGTGGCCGTGTGGATCATCAACATTGGTCATTTCAATGACCCCGTCCATGGGGGATCCTGGATCCGTGGTGCCATCTACTATTTCAAGATTGCTGTGGCTTTGGCTGTGGCTGCCATTCCTGAAGGTAAACCCCAGAGATTAGCTTCAGTTTCACTAAGCCAGACGGTTATTTTACAGAGTGTCAAACTGCTGGTTACGTGGTGCCACCATTTTGACTTCCATGAAAGAAAGCTGAGGTTTCTTTTTGGTGAGCTACAATATTTATCTGCTTTTTTAAAGCCACCTCAGAGTAGTTCATAGTTTTAATGTGCAAATGTACGTCCCCTTTAGTCTACTGTCCTACAATAATTTTAAAAAATTTTAAAAATCAGTGCTTTCAGAAGTCACCCAGTTGGTAAGGAGAGGTCTTCCAAAACTGCAAATAACCCAGAATGCACCACCAAAGTAGGAAAATATGGTGGTAGCTTCAGTATGCTGTGGTGATGTTTGTGTTCAGCATGAATATGTCATTTGATGGGAAGGTGAATGGACTTAAATCCAAGTCCTTCCTGAGAGAAAACTTGTTAAAGACTGGGAAAACTTGAAACAAGGGCAGCAGATAAATCACTTTTCAATGAAAAAACAACCATAAAGATACATCCAGTCCTTGATGTTGTTGTTAATATGGCCTAGTCAAAGTCAAGAAGAATCTGAGACAAGACTTCAAAATCATTCACAAACCTAAAGGTTTAGCCATGAAGGTGGTTTTACAATGTATTGACAAAGAGGAAGAGAGTGACACGAGCGTGATCAAAAACCATGTTTTATTTTCCGTCACCTACAATTCTTTCAGATGCTAAAATGGCACCACAGTCATTCATGTGGTTTTAAACTTTGTCTTAATGTCCCCTCTACCAATAAACCAACTTTTGGTTCCTGATCGATTCTGTGCCCTTATTCCCATCACAGGACTGCCGGCTGTCATCACCACTTGTCTGGCGTTGGGAACCCGTCGTATGGCCAAGAAGAACGCCATCGTCAGAAGCCTTCCCTCTGTGGAGACTCTGGGCTGCACCTCGGTTATCTGCTCCGACAAGACAGGCACGCTCACAACCAACCAGATGTGTGTCACCAAGGTCGGTTCGTGCCCACCAACATGGAGTTTTAATTTCGTCATTTTTAAATGTGCAAACCGTATTTTAAACCTTTCTTGTTGCAGATGTTCATCATTGATAAAGTTGACGGTGACAGCGTTACCCTTGGACAGTTTGAAATTTCAGGCTCAAAGTACACCCCCGAAGGAGAAGTGTAAGTGAAAGACTAAATGAGAGACTCACAGTCTAGGACCACGGTTGCTTTGGAAAATAATTTGTTCCACTTTTCCCTCTAGGACAAAGAACAACGCACTTGTGAAATGCGGACAGTATGACGGATTGGTCGAGCTGGCAACCATCTGTGCCCTGTGCAATGACTCATCTCTGGACTACAACGAGGTCAGTGGAGCTTTTCCAACCTCGAATTTATGACATCGATGTTTACATGCAGCAAGAAAACGTGAAAATGCTTTGATTCTGGTTCCTTCCTTCGCTCCACGGTGCAGTCCAAGGGCATTTACGAGAAAGTAGGTGAGGCCACAGAGACCGCCCTGAGCTGTTTGGTGGAGAAGATGAACGTGTTCAACACCGAAGTGCGTGGTCTGTCAAAGGTCGAGAGGGCAAACGCTTGCTGTTCGGTAAGCCCATGACAGATCTCAATCACCCTGCAGCAAGTTGTCACGTTATCAATGCTTTCCATTAAGTAAAATTAAATTTAGAGAATGCCTAACAAAGAGTTTCTTCATCGTTGCTTTTATGCATACACACTGGGTTTTTGTTTTGTCTGTTGATATTTTAAATAACGTCTTGCTTTGTCTGCACTGAGAACCTGCTTTGGTCATCAGTTTCAAACTCTCAATGCAGCAGGGATTAGTCAGCAAAAATCCTGCCAAAAGTTAATTAATTTACAATGAAATCCTTCTCAGCACCAAGATTCAAACGCACAAACGCAGCTGCTGAGCTACCACGGGATCTTTTTCATGGACAGATAGCAGCTTAGCTAATTAAAACTGTCCTGACCTTTAATCTTTTAGAAGCAACCTTCATTTGTATTTCCATTTGTCTGTCCACTTCCAATCAGGTCATCAAGCAGCTGATGAAGAAGGAATTCACCCTGGAGTTCTCCAGAGACAGAAAGTCCATGTCAGTGTACTGCTCACCCGCGAAATCTGCCAAAGCTCCTGTGGGGAACAAGATGTTTGTCAAAGTGAGTGATAGCGCCTCTTTGAAACTGTGACACTTAAAACGAGAATTTGGATCCGTCGAAATCAAAATATCTCCGTTGAAGTTTGGCGGGAGAAGATCTGTTTTATGCTACACCTGCACTGGAAGGCACTTGGATTGAGAACCAGGCGTTTTAAAGACATGAAAATATCTGGAGACTGCTGACACAAGAGTTTTAAGCTTATTGGCGTAACTTAAACCTAAAGACTGTGTCTCTGTGTCATCATCAGGGTGCGCCAGAAGGTGTGATTGATCGTTGTGCTTATGTTCGCGTGGGCACCAACCGCGTACCACTGACTGGTCCAGTCAAAGACCATATCATGTCGGTCATCAAGGAGTGGGGAACTGGACGCGATACGCTTCGCTGCTTGGCACTCGCTACCCGCGACACGCCTCTGAGAAAGGAAGAGATGAACCTGGAGGACTCCACGCGGTTTGCAGACTACGAGGTGGATCATCTTAACAAAAAGGAACTACAGAAATATTTCCATCATAGCTGAGTGCAGTGGATCATGTTTTCCCCTCCCCCTTCCTTTCTCTAGACTGACTTGACCTTTGTTGGCTGTGTTGGCATGCTTGACCCTCCTCGCAAAGAGGTCATGAGCTCCATTGAGCTGTGCAAGGCTGCTGGCATCCGTGTCATCATGATCACTGGTCAGTCTGAGCAACAGACCGATCTATTTGAGAAAAGGCTTGAGCAAAGATTGACAAGAGACGACGGAACTCTCATTACGGCTCTTCTCTTTCAGGTGACAATAAGGGAACGGCCGTGGCAATCTGCCGACGCATTGGCATCTTCTCTGAGGAGGAGGATGTCACTGGTAAGGCCTTCACAGGCCGTGAGTTTGATGACCTCAGTCCGTACGATCAGAAGAAAGCAGTCCGAAAGGCTTGTTGCTTTGCCAGAGTGGAACCATCCCACAAGTCCAAGATTGTTGAGTTCCTGCAGGGCTTTGATGAGATTACAGCCATGGTGAGGAGAAATATGCTTCCCTTCTGATGAAAAACACCTGATTTCATCAGGTAAATCTGGCAAAACTAACTCTTCGCCCTTCCTTCTCTTCACCAAGACCGGAGACGGCGTGAACGATGCTCCCGCCTTGAAGAAGGCGGAGATTGGCATCGCCATGGGCTCTGGCACTGCCGTTGCCAAGTCTGCCTCTGAGATGGTCCTGGCTGACGACAACTTCTCTTCCATTGTGTCTGCTGTTGAGGAGGGCAGAGCCATTTACAACAACATGAAGCAGTTTATCCGCTACCTCATCTCCTCCAATGTTGGCGAGGTCGTGTGGTGAGCATGTAGTTGTTGTTTTTTTTTTTTTATTTTGAATAACAATGACTGCATCAAAGATGAGGATTCGAATGTGACATAGTTTACTTCCTCTTGACTTTTAACTCGCACTCTAAAGACTGGACTAAATAAAACCGTAAAGACTCTAAATGTGACTGAGTTAGAGTTTCATAACTCTAAATTTGTCTTATACTCACACTCTAGAGACTTGTCTTGGACTAATCCTCTAGAACTGACTTAAACTCATTTTCTAAAGATTTGACTCTGATTCAACGTTTTTTTTTTTTTTGTCTTTCTGATAGACTGAATGCATTTACAAAGACACTGTTGGCTTAAAAAAATAAATACAAGCACTTCCTTTTACATTATTTTAATGTAAAATAAAAATAATAACAATTTTGGGGCCATGTGTAGAGTAGTGGTAGAGTGTCCCGTGGAGGCTAATAATCTTAGCCATTTGGAGCTCAAGATGCAAAAAATGCAACATTCTCAACTTAGACTTACGTACAACAAATGCCTTGTGAAAGTCCGTTTTATAATATTGAGAAAATAACCAAGAGATCTGTTTAATTCCCCTTTTCTCCCTTTCTCAGTATCTTCCTGACCGCTGCCTTGGGTCTGCCAGAGGCGTTGATCCCTGTGCAGCTTCTTTGGGTCAACCTGGTGACCGATGGTCTACCAGCCACTGCTCTGGGCTTCAATCCCCCTGACTTGGACATCATGGGCAAAGCCCCCCGCTCTCCCAAAGAGCCTCTTATCTCAGGCTGGCTCTTTTTCAGATATCTGGCCATTGGAGGTAGATTGTTGAACAAAGATTGGCTTACCGCCACTAAAATCAATTAATTTGCTCGATTAGAATAGTAAATAGCCCCTATCCAGACTCTCTTTCATTTAAAAATGGTTTATGTTATGTTATAATAGCTTTATTTACTAATCTCAGTTTTGATGCCTGTTCTTCCAGGTTATGTTGGTGCAGCAACAGTGGCCGCAGCAGCTTGGTGGTTCCTGTACTGCGATGAAGGTCCAATGGTCACCTTCTACCAACTGGTAATAAAAAAATCCTTATACTAAACGAGCTCTTAAAGTACAAGCAGAGAACTTCATTGTGAGAACGTTCGAATTTTGAAAGGCTAATACTTATCTCAATCTTCCCTGCAGTCGCACTTCATGCAGTGCAGCGAGGAAAACGAGGACTTCGACGGCATCCACTGTGAAGTGTTCGAGTCTGCGCCGCCAATGACGATGGCTCTGTCCGTGCTGGTCACCATCGAGATGTGCAACGCTCTGAACAGGTGGGTCCCTTTGGCGCACAATGACTTCTACAAGCTTATCAAGAAAACATGCAAATCAGGTTGCACAAACTAGCAGCAGGTTGCTGTCAACAAATCAAACAGGAACAAGTTCTTTAGAAATTAACACAAAATGTGGCTTTTAATGAGTTTTCAGAGTTATTCAACCCCTTCATGACGAGCATCGTCTGATCAACTGCGAATGTGATTTAAAGCCATGCACTATTTCTCATTTGCTTTAGCCCTTAATCTAAGTATTTGGACTAGTGCCGTACTGTGGATATTAAAATCTAAGTTTCTGATGCCATCAACTCTTCTGCAGTCAGTCAAGAGTTTTTACCAGAATTTTTAAAATCATGTATGTTTATTTTTTTGTTAACATTGTTAATTTGTGTTGGTCTAATGCATTGGGGTTTGTTCATTTGCCTCCTCCTAAAACCATCCAGCTTGTCAGAGAACCAGTCTCTGGTGCGGATGCCTCCCTGGAGCAACCTCTGGCTGATGGGCGCCATGAGCCTCTCCATGTCCCTCCACTTCATGATCATCTACGTCGACCCCCTGCCCGTAAGTCGAGTCCTCAGCTCAGCCGTAACACCAGGAAGGCCATTCTCTTATTGTGCTCTGCCGCAGCAAACCGAGAAGTAGAGGAACTTCACCACCCGTCGTCGTTTCAGTGTAGAATTTGTGGGTCGACCGCTGAATTTGTTTTCCACGCTGCTGATCCACAGATGATCTTCAAGCTCACTCATCTGAATGTGGAGCAGTGGATGATGGTGCTGAAGCTTTCCTTCCCGGTCATCCTTCTTGACGAGCTCTTGAAGTTTGTGGCTCGAACGTATCTGGAAGGTGAGCCTGTTCAGCAGCTGTTGTTGTGGTTTTATTTTATTCACCGTCTTCATCAGGGTGCAGCGTTACCTGTTCACATCTCCCCTTTATTTATTCCAGTTTTAATGTCCAGCCACCTTCTTTCCTCTAATCTGTTTTCTCTGGTGAATCTAATTTTCCTCTTCCCTTCCTGGACACTCCACTTCCTCATTCCTTTTTTCTGACAATGCAGTCTAAACCCCGTCTCCCCTCCTTCACCCCCCCTCAAATATCCTGAGTGCTGAGTGGATCTCTTGTAAAGGTTTTAAAAATCTGCTAATCTTTCTAGATATCTGGTGCGTAGAGAAAGAAATGAGCGAATGTTATCCTAGTTATCCTATTTCTTCTTAATAAAAATTCCACTGACATGCTCATATGTAGCAGATCGTGCATTTTTGACCTATTTTACAGTAACTAAACTAATCCTGCTGGTTGTTGCTGCTTCAAGGTGAGTTTTGTCAGAACATTTCTGGAGTGTGCCGGTTCATTTATTTCCCGAAGCTTTGTTTGCTGCGTTTTAGTTTTTGCAAGCACTAACGCTGAATCTTTACTTTTGTATGGACTTTCCACTTTTGCAAATCAAGAGTTTAGGCTCCTGATAATAAAGCAAGAGGTTTTTTTTTTTTTTTCAAAACACAGACTCACTTGAAGAGTGTGATAATGTGCCAAAATGTGGGAACACGAACTTCTTTCTTTAAGAGGCATTTTGGTAACGTATAAAAGAGCTATTTGAATAAGATTCAGGGAGGCAAGAAGATGATTATCGAGATTTGATCAACAGTAAGAGATTTTCAGGGATCGTGCTTTAAATATGTGGAAAATCTCCAGGGAGGAAGGGATGGGTGAATGGCTGGACGAACAAATGGATAGAGAAACGGACAGCTGGATAGAAGTGATGACATGTTCGGCTCTTAGTTTATCATCATCTGTAGCCTCATATTTCAGGTTGACTTTGCAAATATGAACGTTTTGAGTGCTAATAAATTCTTTCGCATTCATTGTTTTTATGAGATGCCTTACAGTTGTCTAATCTTGTGTGTTTGTTCTGATCGGAAAGCGGACATTTTTACTTTTTATGTAATGTTTTAACCACACTGTACATGTTTATTTAACACAAACACAAATGAACAAAACGCTGCTATCAAACCTACCAAACAGAACCACAGCAGAGACAGAAACAAACTCAGAAACCAAATGAACGCAGGTTCAATTTTGGATAAGATTCTCTCGGAAGAAGAGAGGCAAACGTGCTGAATACAAAGAGTTGCATGGATTATGGACAAATGTTTATCTACCTTTTAGATAACGTAAATACAAATATATGTCCATTCTTTATTTTCCTCTCCACATTTATCCAGACCTGGCAAATAAAATTCACTTCCAAACGTCCCCAAACTGCGTAGGAACCCCTGGGTGTTTGTTGGACTGTTTATTGGCTCCACAGAAACACTTAGCAACAAACTGTGTGTGTTCATACAAAGACACACACTCCTCACATTAGCAACACGTTGTCTATTTGGTGCAGTGTGTCTCGTTTATGGAGCAAAGCTAATTACTAGTCTCATATTGAGTCCCGTTTTTCGAAAGTCAGGGTAGTAATTCAGTCAGACCCCATAAGGAAAGCCTTTGTACTTTTAATGAATAGATTTTCTTTTGCTTTGTTCGTACAGGAAAAGTTTAAAAGAAGGAGTGGAAGAGTGAGCATCTGAAGCAGAGGAAGCGCTGCAACACAGAGGATGGAGAGATAAAAACAGCACAAAGCTGCAAATGAATGAAAACTCGCCGAGTCACTTGATCTAAACGTCAAGTGGTGTGAAATCAACAGGAGACACAAAAGGCATCTGACAATACACCAAAAAGCTGCAAAAGTATTGTTGTTTTTTTCTGTGTATGTTCCAAAAATAATATATAGTTACAGTATTTTAAATCTATTCTGTTTATTTTATTCTTAAAGAATAAAGATGTGTACTGAGGATAATGGGATTTGTAACTCTTAATCTGTCTGCATGTACAGTCAAACTGCAAAGAGCTCTGAGTCGCAGAACTTTATTATACCTGTTTGATTGTGACCTTAATGCTTGAGAGACATAATGTGACGACTTGTTTTTCATCTTCAGTGTGTAATAAAACAAACAAACAAAAAAACATGCCACACATTTATATCGCTCTACTAACATAACGCTTGCATTTTCTAATCTCCGTCGTACATTTGAATTTAAAAGGTATGGGTTCTACGTCTACTCGGCCAATAAATGACAACAAATAGATTATTAATTACATATAAAAACAAAATACATTAAAAATCTTCTATTTTGCATTGCTTTATCCATCCTTATTGCACTGAGCTGCATAGAGGTCCTTCTTCACTGAGAAATATTGCTTAAATATGTAGAATCACTGCAGAGTCAAGTGTTGTGCAGATGAGTGTCAGTTTCATGAACAAATTACGTTCAGGTTAGCATTAGTGCTGTATAGGAAGGAACGTGTTAACAGAAGTAAATATAAAAATGGTTCTCGATCAACCGTTTCATTAAGCTAGTGGAAGCAGACGATACCGTCTGTGAGAGGTTCCAGTGTCTTAATGCGAAAAAGGAAATCAGTGTTGCATTATCTGGCCTGTCAGTTCGGCGCGGGGACCGTCTCGGTCCGGGTGATATGTTTTACGTTTTATTTTGGTTTCCTGATCTTTTTTCTCCGCTGACGCTCACGAGGCGTCAGCCGGCTGAGACTCCGCTTCACCGACACTTTCCCCCAGAATCTCCTTGACCTGGTCCAGACTCTCCGCCTGCCGGATCAACTCCAGCTTCACCTGGAGAGCGGAGAGAGACAGAGATGGAGGATGAGATACCAGCCGGGGACGTGCGTGCGAGGGCGGTTCCGATAGCTTACGCCTCATCGCTGGGCGTCGTTTCGTACCGCACCTGAAGCGACTGAGAGAGCTCGACGAAATCCCTCTGCACAGTCTGGCTGGTGTCCACCTGAGAGCGGAGACTGATCACTTGGCTTCGGAGCTCCAGACACTGTTGGTGAAGAATGGCCTGAGAGCCAAAAAAACCCAGAAAAACAGAACTTTACAAAACAAAAAACTCACTTTCCAGGCGGACAACGACCTTAAACATACAGTGATTAGATTAAATAAACTTTATTGTCCCTAAAGGGCAATTGCAGATAAATACATTGGAAAAAATTACAAATATAGTACACCACGACATCCATGTAGCACACAGTACTATCGCAAATAGCTGAAACTGCATCAAAATAAGAGTTTGTGATCAAGTTTTATTTACTTTATCATGACTGAGGGCTTTGTTCGAGTTCTGCAAATGAGAGAGCGCCACCCGCAGGGCGTCCAGTTCACTGCGGCAGGAAAGCAGCTCAGCCTGCTGCTGGTCCTTCTGAGCCTGGATTTTCTCCGTCTCCGTCCTCAGAGTGGACAGCTGCACTGCGGAGGCAATCACAAGCACAGCTCCGTAACTTTACAGCTCTGAGACTAATTTCTGCATGGATAGTTAACCAAAGGCGTTTAAAATGAAACATTATCCTACAGGGGAGGTTAATTTGTGACCATTATGAGAATAAAGCATGATGTTCACTCACCCTCTAAAACATCTGATGACGGTCGTTGTAATCAGCACCGGCCACGAGGCACGAAGGGAGAGGAAGAAATTATTTCAGCATTGTGAAAGTTAGCAGGATAATCACAGATTAAGAAAAAGATAAACTGTCCACAGACCGTTCTCCTCCGTCCGGCTGTCCAGCTGCTCCCTCAGATTGACAATCTCAATGCGAAGCCGCTCCTCACAGTGCGCCCCCTACACAGTATTCGGTCAACAATGAATTCACACAAGGTGTTGCATAGAAATACAAATACAATGTTAGCCTTAACCCGGCTGTCTCTCTAATCTTCCAGTTCCTTGATCTTCATCATCTTCTCTAATGCTGTGAATGCATTTTGTTGCACTGCATTTTACCTAAAAGTTTCAAAGGAGGCTGAATAAAAACGGAAAATCCATTTTACAGATTTTTGAAAGCCACGTATTGTTTTCCTTCTACTTTCCACTGTTAACTTGTTAACCAATTACCGTATTTTTCAGACTATAAACCGCTACTTTTTCCCCACGCATTGAACCATGCGGCTTATAGCTCGGTGTGGTTTATATATCTACGTTTCCAGTTTTGTTTTGTTTGGTTTTTTTTATGTAGGCGCGGCTTAAAGTATGGTGTGCTCTATAGTCGCTAAGTAAGAATACCAATTTAATACACCGTTTTAATATGTAGAAATAATGTCATCAAAATGTGATCTAAATGTAGAAATCTGATACAGATTCAATTTGACAAAACCAAATCTTTGGATGCGTGACATCACTATGACAGACAGGTTTTTAATTAACTACAATCTTTTATGAAAGCAGAAAAAAACATTTTTCTGTTCCTAAGATTCTCTAAGATAAAGCTTTAGAGTTTCACAACTTTAATGTTCTATTCTGAAACATCCACAAGTGTTGCGATGAAATATGTGTGAATTGATTTCTTAAATAAAAACAATTGGACAGCTCTTCTGAGTGAGGTGTTCTGTAAGAGAGTGCTTAAAAATGGTGGATTTACATGCTGTGAGCTCGAGAGGGACGACATGGAATCTAGTAAGCTCTCGTCAACCTCTTCTCCCTTCAGCCTGGACAATTCACAACACATTTTCCGCTGAGACAGGGACAAATCTGCCTGCACAGGAGAAAATACTGACGTTGGTTTCAGCCATTTAGAAAAGCATTTTATTTTAATTCTGCATTCCCCAAAAAACAAAAAGGAAAGAAAAGATGCGTTTATGTCCAAGGAAAAAATAATGCTCGTGATTGAGGCTTTCAATTCTAACTAAAGGGCTATTTCTCAGGTTTTTTTAGTTGACCAAATTGCATTTGATCACCTCTATGACAATTTAAATAGCTTAAAACCCAAAATTTCAAGACCCAAGTTAAAAAAAAAAAACAATTTGAAGTTTATGAAACCCTTATTTATTTGCAAACAAACTTTTTTTAATGGTTTATTTTAAAATATGTCATGCTAAACATATTATTTATATAGTACCTGATGCATGCTTCTGATATGTCACATATTATAAAAGTTACACACATGCAGAATCTGATTTGCAAGGTGAACAGGTGTGTTTAGGTTCTGCCTGGTCCAGCAAGTATAATCATATTTATTATGATAATAAATATTATTTAATAAATTATTATTGATTATTTAATAAATTAAATAATCAATGTTAATTTTGCAACACTTTCACTAGACAAATTTTTCTGATCAGTGTTGTTTTACTCACCAGCCGGCTCTGCACAGCATTCTGTGATTGGCTGAAAGATTTCTGTAAATCTTGTAGAAGCGTCTCTGACGCCTGGACCTGAGACTGGAGCAGTGAGACCTGAACACCAACAAACAACTTTCATTCAAATCTGCACATTTTTGGTAGACGAAGCTGATTAACTCTGGAGACGCACTAATCAGGAAACATCCAATTTTCACTGTTTTCTTTGCTAAATTCAACAACAACATCTGAAAGAAAAGCACAAATGTGCTGTGCTGTTCTTAATTGAAGCCACACTTTAGGGTCACACAAAGAATTAAGAATTGTTTACTTTGTTACATATCATCTCTTGTTTATACTTATAAATCAGAATGCAAAAATAATACCCTTTAAATCAACAGGAGTACAAAAAATATGATCACACATAATATTGACTCATATATCAGCCAATCAGAGCAGAGTGTCCCACCTGTTTGTGGGTTTGGTGGGTGTGTGTATCCAGTTCTCTCTCCAGCTCCTCCTTCTCCGCCTGCAGCCGGCTCACTTCCCCTCGCAGTTCTGACAGCTGCCAAACACAGCACAGGTTCACTAAACTCTCTGACCTGCCATCGCCTGAAAGCCGAATGCTGCCGTCTCCGGACCTGAGCGTTCATGGCGTCCCAGTCGCTGTGCGTTACGAGACGGTGTCCGGCTGGCGGCAGGTAGATGGCTTCGGGAACCAGCGTTCCTGTGGAAACCAGCGAATCTGTGTCGTCCTGAGCTAAGAGCTTTCTGGGCAGAGACGGCGTGTCCAAGGAGAACGAGGACAGCGACGCAGAGTCGCAGTTCTGTAGTGAGAAGTAACCCTCGGCCGAGAGTGGCGAGCTCTCTCCTTCTGCCGCTGCCTCAGACTCTGCTGGACGACTTCTCGTTTGGTCCGCCGGCGAAGCTGCTTCATCCTCTTTCGAGCTGTTGACAGCCGAGGTTGGAGAGTCATTAGTGGAGACGTCGGCGTCGCCCCGGCCCTTCCTGCTGCTGGTCTAATAGACAGAAAGCAATCGATGAGATCTGGACTTACATACTTAAAATATTAAAAGAGAAGCAATCTGACCGCGTTGTGTCCACTGGTTCTTCTCCAGTCCACAGGCTGGGACTGCAGCACTGCTATCCTGGCTTCATACTGAGCTGCAGTCTCTGAAAACAAGATGTTCAGGATTAATTAGGGCTATTTTTCCTTAATCACTGCCCTAATGAACATTTACTTTCTGCTGCTAAATGCAGTAAAAGTTAAAACAAAGACTTAGAACTCAGAACTTCTCCAGATTGGAAATAATAGAGAGTAAAAAAAAAAATTTTTTCTTAAATGTAAGATTATGAGGTCAAATCAGCAAACATTTATTGATGAAAATCAAGAATTGCTATTTTTATTGATTATCTACTCACTAATACTGATTAGTAAAAAAAAAAATTAAGCAAATGAAAAGCAAAATAATGTGAGAACAATGCAAACTAAAACATTTATCAAATCTAATTTCTATCCAAAGGTGATAGTTGGACTGATCATCCAATCAGAAACAAGTTTGTTTAGGCAAGTATTAGGCAACTAATGAAAATAATTTTCTGTTGTGCTTTTCGAAAATAAAAAAATTTTGTTTAGACCAACAGGGTCCAAAAATGTCGACAAGATATCATTTTACTTTAGCAAAATAACAACATAGTGCTAACACACACAGTTCCTGACCTCTGAGCGCCTCCTGCAGAGACTGTATCTCCTCATCACATTGTTTCTGCAGCTCGGCCAGTTCCTCCTGTTTGCTCAGCTCACAGATGGTCGCCACGCCCTGCCAGTGCTCGGCCTGGGCCCGGTACTCTGCGAGCTGGGCCTGCAGGCTCGCCACTGAAAACCACACACAGCGTTATCATTTATTACACTTCCCACAGGAAAGCTGATACGCAGTAATGTCCATATGTTGACACTCCCGGAAGAAATCAGGAAATGTATGAATCTGTTACTTTGGTTGCAAAACTTCACACAGAAAATGTCTCTATTATTTTAATGTGTTTGTTCTCTGTCATTTCGACGTCTTATAATTCGCACTCCTGATTACTTGGAGGAGATGCGCAGATATTTTCCACTTTACGCACAGAGTAAATGGCGGAGGTAACTAAATCTGTTTTTAAAAAAATACTGACAGCTGAAAGTGTGCAGATGAACCACTGGTGCATGATGCAGGATTGCTTGTGGGATCAGGAAACCCCCGTTCAGAGAGATGACTTCTGATCACAATTGTAATTCCAGTCTGACAGCAGATTTATCTGCTTGATGACCCTAATAATAATGTTGTGTTTATTTTTGAGCAAATAAAAAACAACATTTCACAGTAAAATATTTCTTGTGTTTTTATTGTAATTTTTTTTTTATTATTATTATTTTTTATACTCTGGTCCAATTTGACAATTTTGGGCACAGAGCAAAGACCCCAGTACTTTAGACCAAAAATAAAAACATTAAAAAAAAATAAATGAACGGAGGAAAAACTCTTATTAGTCTGAAAGTAGAGAAAAAGAAACATTTTCAAATGCTAACTTTATATTTGAAATGCCAAACAGTTTAATTTGTACTAAGATCTAAATATAAAGTTAATACAAACCAGGATGCTATTAAATGATAATGTGCTACAAACTCCAAATTTCAGCTATCACAAATAATTAAAGAGAAAACTTTACACCTCGGTCACTAAAACCAGTATTTTACTTAGTGGAAATAAAAGCAGAACTGAGACAAATCTGCTCATGCTGGCAAACTATTTCAATGTGTTTTGATTTCCTCATAACAAGGAAATCATTCTGTCATTGCAGAATGCATATTTCTTTCTAAATTAAGCTAGTTTACGACAAAGCTCGATAAAGTAAGATTTATTAAAGAAACATCACAGATAAAATTCCTTTCAGAGTAAACTTTTGCTTTTTAGACATGAGTGACATCATTAAGAGAAACTGTACTTAGTAAAATGTCTCCATAATTTGACATGCAGATGAAGCTTTGTGTCTTTTGGAAAGTCGAATACAGGATTAGAAATCTAAACAATAGAAGACAAAAAGTGCAAGCAGGTTTAACTTGCTTGCATTTACCCAGCTATTTTCTATAAACATTACAACTCACTCAGGATATTAAAAAAGTCGACCAAGCACTGACTGCAGCCACAGTTCCCTCCTTGTTGTACCGTTGAATGGGCCTCAAATCCTCTCAAAACTGCGCTTCTCCCTGTTGCTTGTGTTTTTTTTTTTTTTTTTTTTTAATCACACTTTCTCCTTCCACAAAATTTTCCATCACAATGCTTGATTACAGTATTCTGCCTACAACCAGTTTCTTTAGCAATGCCCTTTTGTGACTTCCACTTCATGTGAAAGACTGCTTGGCGGAGAGCTGTCATGTAAACTCTCTCCATGAGTATAGAGGCCACACCATAACTATTTTCTAAAAAACACTAATGTAAACTGTGAATTAGTTATAACCCAAAATGACTTAACATACTTGAGATTTTCTTGTGCAATATCTTTCTGAACTGAACAGAAATTATACTGGATAATATTGTCATTTTCCTGCGATGCACCTGTACATGTCACATCAAACAACACATTTTAATTCTATTTTCCAATTACACTTAGAAACAAGTACTTTATCCATTTGTGACAAGAGATTTCAGGTGGACAGCTTTGTAAATAGGGAAAAAAAATATCATCACTGTTAATCTTTTCGCAAAACTACTAAAACACAAAGTGCAGAAGACTTTAATAATACTTAAAGGCATATTAACACCTAATCAGCATTTGAGGAATTGTTGCTGTACTTCATGATGTGCAACAGGTAATCTTGTCTTGACTTTCAAAATAGCACAGCTTGTAAAAGAAGATGTAAAAATAACCAAACTTTACACAGGAAGGTTTAACATTTCTAAAACTTCATTTAATGCATTAGTGACCATTCAAAAACATGCAATTATAGGCAGTTTCCCTTCCATTATTTACTTTCGCTTCTCTTTTTCAGTCAAGTGTGGGTAACTGGTTCAAAAACTAATATTTAATGTTACTGTGCATCATTACTAACTCTCACAGTTTGCAACAAAGCAAGTATTTTGTAAAATCGTCTTCCAAAGTATCAATTTTGTTAGCTAGACGTGTTAGCTGCTGCCTAGCCGTTGCAGTTCATTTCAATGGTCAGTCATGCTAACAGGCCGTTTGTCTGTTAACGTAAGCAAGCTAAAGCTTTAACCCGACACTGGAAACGAGCAAACATTCAAAAAAAAAAATTTAACTCAAGCTTTAAATCTAGTCGCACCGTCTCGCAGCTGTTCGTGGAGCAGATTAGAGTGAAACCTGTTGCTTTTAGTACCTGCGTCTCCTTTCTCCGAGCTCATCTTCCCATCAGACGTCAGGCAGGAGAGAAGAAACAAAATGAAGAAAAACACGAGTATTAACAGCTCCTAAAGTCCGCTCCAGTCATTTTGGAGGCGGGAGAGGGTTTGGTGCTGAAGGCATTAGTTCAGGAAACAATTTTCCCCGGTCAGAGCGGAAAACACGTCAACCTCCTTCCTGTTCACAAAGCCCTGACCCTGGATGCCATCACAGAAAACACCCAGAAACAAGCCAGGAAAAGTGTTTATTTCACTCTCTATTAAATATGGGAGTTTTTATTGCGAGATTTACTGTTAAATACTATACATTTTACTTGGAGAAAGCTGTTTAAATGTGTATTTTTGGCAGTTTCTTTGGAGTAAGCAGACAAGATATCCAGTAGAGTTGCACATTTTTCAAATTAAAAGCATACATTTTAAGACACACCCAGTCCCCCTTTTAAAATCATGGATCAACTGGTTAACCATTTTCCCTTGATTTATTTTTTTGCCAGCCACACCCAGGGCCTGATTAGAGCCACACTTGGATTCAAAAAAGACATACATAGGATCTGCCTGACAACACTTATCATGCTTTTGCAAACTTTTTTAAATATTTCCACACAAGTACGAGTTGTTTTCCATGACACGATTCATTTTGTGAAGCGCACCAGTCCCTCCTACAGCAAAACACTCGCACCCCATGTCAACAGAAAGTTGCAAAGCAAAGATATATGCTGGATTTGTAAAAATATATATTTTTAATGGAAATTTATTGTTAGGTAAATTACCCCCTAAAAAGTCTAATTTGACCTAATTCCAACTATACTTTGGGAAACTAATTTTACCTCAAGAAACTTTCATTACAATTGAAAGGTGTCCCATTTGATTTTTTTTTTTTTTTTTTTTTTTACATTTTATAAGGCGACCACATAACCACAACCTCTGAAAACGGTCACACCATCAGGTTTTTGCAGGTGCTGGAAACCGCTCTTAAAAGAATGGAGGGAACAAGATTACCTGCTTGTTTCACACCTGAATTAGTCAATTCCAGACTTTCCAGTCCTCATTTTATCTTGAGTGTCTTGCATTTTTTTATCTCATAATTTTAGGAATTAGCTCCAGATGCACAAGCTTTTTCACCACATTACAGAACTGCATGAATGAAGAACAAAACTGGAGCATGACACACTGGGACCTCAGGTGGGTGTAGGAAAACTGCAAAAATACCTCAAGGATGTTACACTCCAAAAATAACTTGAGCTTGTTTGTGGGATTTTTCAAATAAAATTCTTTGAAGGCTTTTATAGCTTTTTTTCTTTATAGTATGTGGTGTTTAATCTTTCTGGCCTCCTAAACATTGTAAGCCAACTTAAGAAAAATGATAAAAGCCCTTAAGGTGGTGTGTGTGAATACACATTTTCTCCCAGAACCTTCTGGATTGAACCGTTTATTTAGTTATTTAAATCACAACAAGGTGGAGAGAAAATTTAAACAAAGTGAAACCCAAACCTATGCAATTTCTCATGACTGCTGGCAAACAATCAGAACTGCAGAATTTTTAATTGATTATTCTACTTACTAAACCACAGATATCCTCAGGGATAATACAAATATGTGACATCATAATGAAAAAATATTGTATAAAATTCTGGGTGACACAAGCAAAGTTGAAAATGTTTACAAAGATACTCAATTCGGTGCCATGTGTTACTATAAATAGCTTAAGCATCTTTGTGTTATAGAGTGGTTCACACCTGAATTACTTGGAAAGGGACAGAGGCACAGGACTCAGAAAGGAAGTGATCATAAGAAAGAAGATCAGTAACAAACTAATGTCATGTGCAGGTAGAGTCAAAGTTCTTGTAACAGGCTGTTCCCAAGTCAAAGCACCAGATCATGGAGGGGTTTTCTGTTGAATGTCACATATATTTGGAATAAAAAGAAAGACACATATTTGAGCTGGTGTGGAATCTTGGCAAGTTGGTCCCAAGTCATTGTGAGGAACTTTTTTTTTTTCCCCCCTTTACAAGTCCATGTCCTGATCACTAACACTCTGGCGCAGATATTCCTCGTAGAGATTTTTCTAGAGGGAAAAAACGAAACGTTAAAACACTAACCCATCGTTCCCCGCCAAGAGAAGGTCAGAGTGGATCAAGATACCTTTTTGGCCTTAACCACCTCCTGAATGTATTCGAGCTTCTCCTGAAGCTGCCGTTTCTGTTTGCCTGACAGAGTCAGCCGAGTTCTGCAGACAATAAAATAAAAAAAATTAAAAAAAAAAGCCCCCAATAGTTCAGTTCCTTCCACTTTAAAATTAAATACTTCTTTGTATTGGTTAACATAAAATTTAAATCAAAGTCAGTTGTTTGACTTGATGTTTTTCCAATTTGAATGTCTGTTTTACAATAACCAAACTTAGCACAAAAGATTATATAAGCAAGAAAAAAAAACAAAAAAAAAAAAACAAACATACTTGCATATTTCTTGGGAAAAGAAGAAAGAAAGAACAAACACTCGACAATGACGGAGTTATATTTGATCAAACTGAAGGCACAGATGGTTCTGATGCCTCCTACCTGAAGGCAAAGCGAGCAACGATGAGCAGGAGGAAGGAGAGGAGGACCAGTCCACCGCAGCAATAAAGCTGCTGTTCCCCAGACAGGGAGTCAAATAAATTCACTACTGGAGTCTGTAGCAATACAAAGAAGCCACAAATTTTAGCCACACTTTAAAAACAGTAACAAAGTGCTTGATTTTGCACCTGACGGATGCTCACCAGATACATTGAGAGAGCCTCTCTGCCCTGTTGGCCCAGAGCCATGTCCAGTAGCTCTTTGGACAACGTCCCCATCAACAGTAAGGCCAGCAGAACCAGTGGGATGCAGAAACCCAGCAGGGACAGGAAGCAGCTCTGGCAGCGGGCGCGTCTGTTCTCCAAACTGTTCTGCCTGTGGATCAAATGATCAGAGTTACACTCTGAAAGCATCACTGATCCAGGGAGCACTTCAAACATTTCCACAAATGCTCACCGTTTTCCAAACTCAAATTCCCAAGATTTTTCCAGACATTAATCTTTAGTACACACATTTGTTACATGACTATTAAGTTTATTAATGATTTCAAAAAAGACAAAGTCCATGCTTTTGTTCAACTCTAAAAAATATGTTAGAAACCTGCTAAAAATTTGTATGTCATTAGGCTCAACAATAAATAAAATGTAATGAGATAAGTGGGCCAACAATCTGTTGTTAGAAAAAAAAAATAGAATCATAGAAATAAGTTGTGAAGTGTGTTTCTCACCTGTCATTGAGGAGTCTATTCGTGATGGCCTCGCTGACGAGCTCGCAGTCCTTCTCCAGGGAGTTGAGGGTGTTCTGGACCGTCTGGTTGATGGTTTTCTCAATGGCACGGCAGACCTCCTCAATCTGGTTCACACAGCGACTGGGCTGAAAACAGAGGCACAAAAACGATGAAGAAAACAAGCAATCATGTTATATGCACACGTTTAACGTCAGAAATCTGACCTACCTTGTTGGGATTGGGAATGTAAATGGTGGGCATGTCGAAACCACATTTGTTGAGTCCTGGTCTTTTGCAGAGCTCCTGAACAATCTGCATCATTACTCTCTGACAAAATTACAGAACTAGTATTAGTGGACGTGATTTCCATCAAATATTGTCAATATAATCATCTACGTTTTCAACCCATCATTGATTCCCAGGGTTAAACACAAATATTTTCTCCAAAAAATTAAGAGTTAAGAGTCTGAAAAGCGAGTTAAGAAAACCAATCCAAAAACTTTTCAAATATATTTTTTCTTTTTAATTTTCTTAATATCTTTAGCTTTTGAATTCGTCGTGCAGAAAAACGTGACAAGTAATGTTCACATGCACTCCATGCAATCTGAGTAAGCCTGAACTGTTTGTTAAAAAATGGTGGACTACACATTTGTTTCTACAGGTTCAGAACTGAAAGAGAAACAATGTGGAAAAAGTGCAGTACGTATGAATATTTTGCAAAAACACACCAATGCAGAAGAGCACCTGGACGGATCAGTAGCTGAGTTTACCTGTCTGTCTGACTCTCCACCAGCTTCATCCGCCTTGCTCAGATAAAAGTGTAGCCGGTCGCCATGTTTTTCATTCAGGGACTCCACAATGTTGAGGGTCCGCTTGCACAGAGCCTGACCCATGGGGTCAAAGAAAACCAGAATAAGGTCACAAAGATCCCCTGAAAGTAGCAATAATAAAATATATTATTTTCCATAGAAGACAGAATCATCTAGCAAAAAAAAAAAAAAAAAAAAAAGAAGGTAAATGTAACAATTATATTGCTTAGTCACTCAGAAACAGAAGTCGGCACTTTGTAAGAGCTGGAGTAGAAAACTGGAGGTGTTCATCTTTTTCTCTGAGGCAATAAATTGTTTTGTTTACAAAAAAAAAAAGCAGAGATCAAAGCTTCAGAAGAACCTGTTCTACTCATATTGAGCTGAACATGTGGAGTAAAAATGTTGATAATTCAGTATTTCAGATGTAGGCATATCTGACAGCTTACATTTGAAATCCACAACTTTCTGCTTCCCAAAAACATAAATGCATCTCACAAACACAACTTGTTTAAAATCCTCGTAAGTCAGGAGTAGACGATAAGAAAAAATAATTTATTATCATTTATTTGTATAGCACATTTCAGCAACAAGGTATTTATGGTACATTAATTATGGTACACAAAATAAATGAAAAATAGAAGGAATAGAAAGAATGACAAAAGGAATGAATGAAAGCCTTTAAAAATTGAAAAGTGTGGAGGATCCTCCAGCCATTTGTCATTGCTACCATTAAAATATCTTTCAGACATTTATTCATAATTTATGTAATATTACTTGAAGGTGTTTGCTACAAAGAACATGCACATTTGGGAAACAGTTCTTGCATATGTTTAGAGAATAGATTGTCCATTTTTGCTGACATTTAAGCGACTGGCTAGGGGAGAGAACTGCTTATGAAGTGGAGCAATCAGGAAGTGGAGCAATCTAAGTCCAAATGATTGGAAGCATTTTTGTGTGAACCTACCCAGCCAGAGGACCACCTCGTCCACATCAAAGGGATATTTCATATCTCCATCCACCAAGCCTGGAGAATCCACAAACGTCACCAGGCTGAACCGCTTTTGTCGTGATGTGCAGATTTCTGTGCTCAGGTACTCTGAAACACCTTGAGGAGAATTTAAAAGGTTGGATAACCATTTGAAAAATAGCATAGTAATGGAAAAAAAAAAAAAGAGGTCAATATATATAGCTAAGCAACTTCTCTTGAGACAAGCAGCCAGCACATTTTTGGTGACGATGAATCAAAATGCTCACCTTTAAACTCTTGCAGAGGCTTGAAATGTGGATATAGATGAAGGGTTGCGTTTCCCTAAAGATGGAAACAAAACCACATTTTTTGTCATTAATGACAACAGGAGGGTAGAAAAAATTAATGTGCACCTTAATGCCTTGACCAACAACATTCCTGTGCCACAAAGATAATCTGCTGCTGCTGCTGTTGCGCTCACCGTGAGGGACTCTCTTTTGCGACCGCTTGTAACAAAGCTGAAGCCCTGCGTCTCAATAGCCACCCCAGTGCGCTGGATGTGCTCCTCTACATACCTGGGAACAGCAAATACATGCAAGTAAAACTATGGGGCAACTTAAAATGGAGACGAGGACTGTTGATCTATTCCACATTTTGTCACATAACAAATTTCAGGGTATTTAATTAAGATCCAACAATGAAAACCCGAATCCAATTCCCACACTTCATACAGATTCCTAATGGACTTTGATTGGGCCATCCTAATGCTTAAAAAAGCTCTGATTTTGCATGTTGTTCCTTCTTGTACAGAGCATATGACTACACATCTCTAGGACTCCAAGCGTTTTTCTTTCAAAATGTAGCACATATGGTGTCTGTGCCATAAAAAAAAAAAAAAAAAAAAATCTTGTTTTACAAAGTAATCCTTGACTTGTCTACTTTGTTCTTTTGACTTAACAATGCTGTTTGTTCACCAGTTTTATCTCTTTTAAATCACACACAGATGGTGTGTATTCATGTCACTCAGGTGATTTCAGGAGGCCTTTGATTGAGCTGGATCTCATTTAGTAGCATCACAGTAAAAGCAGGCTAAACACAAACCTTCAGAATGATGTCATACTCTGTGTTAAACATACACAAGTCCTGGAAAATACACTGAAGTTTGTAGAGGTCAAAGTGGACACACATATTTACCAGTTGATGAAAGAGCTTTTCCCGGCTGAGTGGTTGCCCATCAGCATCACCGTGATTTTCTTCCTGGGTGGAAGGAGCTTCACACCAACAGATTCAGCCACTGGCATTAGACCTGGAGAAAATACAAAAGCACAGACAAAACTACAATTAGGGTTTGTTTTATATCTGTTTATAGCTTTAAAAAATAAAATAAAGGAAGCGTGAACGTCTTCTCGTCCAGAGGGCTAAGCCTGAACCCCAAGGGATGAAACAAATGATACACTTGCATTAAACTACGCAGTGGTCCAATCTGTTGTATGCAGGTTAAAAGCAGAGGTGGCTAACTTGATTAGCATCAACCGTTCCAAGTGCAACGTCAGCCGAAATCACAAAATCCTTATTAGCAAGTAGCTAACACCTAGCTCCAACCGAAATGTTCCAGCGAGTTATCGGGGTAACAACAAACTTCATCTCAAACACTATGTTTAAAAAGAGCGCAGTTGCATTACGACCAGGTATTAATTAAGTGAGGTAACCCACCGCTATCCGCCTCCGTGTACAGCTGATGAATATCCCGCAGGATGCGCTCATCGCAGGACATTCCGCCGGCCATGGAGTCCGCGTTAGCCGCACTTCGGCCTTTGACTTTTCCCGACATAACGGCACAGTGATGAGGTCGAGGAGGTGGAAAGGACCGCAGGAGCTTTCACGAGTCCAGAACGAGCAATGAGAGAACAGCCTGCTCTCTGATTTGAATCACCCCGGTCCGCTGAAAACCGGTGATGAGACGTTTCTCAGCCACGTCGTCAGCTTTGGGCGTCGTTTGTCGCAAAGACCTATGGGAAATGTAGTTTCCCCTTTTAGCTGGACTCACAACGCCTAATCAAACTGCTAACTTCAGTCTCTATACTACAGTATGTTAAATGTGAAGTTTTTTTTTTTGTTTTTTTTTAAATAAATAATTTAAATAAATGTTCTAATCAAAGACAACAGATGTCGTTTTGTTGATTTTCCTTTTAATTCTAAATATTTTATAAAATGAAAAAAATGCAGTTCCCGACAAATGTTACACAGTCTGAACTTTTCCACATTTTCCGAGCCGCAAACACAAATTTTAAAATATATCTTTGGCATTTAAGGGTCGGACAAACCAACACAATATGTACACATTGCCCTATTGTAGATATTATGGATGAGCGGTAAGCAGCAAGTCAATGTCACAAGAATGGGTCTTATGTGGCCAGATGAGACTGAACCTTTTGGCCTTCAAATAAAACTCTATGTGTGGCAGAGGACATACGCTGCACAACATGCCTAACATGAGCATCCCTACAGTGAAACAAAGTGGTGGTGACAGCATCATGTTGTGGGGGCTACTGTTCAGCAGACACATGGAAGCTGGCAAGAGTTGTAAAAGGTTGCGGTTGAGTAAAACATTAAAATATTTTAGAGTCTGACTACAACCATCACATTTAACATACTAATATCATGGATCAGAGGTTTAATTTTGCACTATTGCAAAGTATTAGAAGCGCAACTTGTGACTTGGGTGCCCTCTAGTGGTTCTGTGCTTAAAGCAGCTGACTAGTTTGTTTATTCTTGGGGCCAGCACTGCCAATAGAGCGAGCCTCCAATTATAATAGGACGTCACACATTAAAGTGTCTAATGCAGCCCTGACCAGAATCAGATGAAAGATTGGTCATAGTCAACCAATGCTATTAGTGCTTGAGTGGTTTATAGATAATAAAATCTTCTGTCTCTCTTTCTCTGTCTGCAAGTAGTGAAAAAGCTTCCATCTCTGGTCAAACAGCAGACATTGTTCACTTATTTAAGCAGATCTCTGACCTGAACATCACTTGAATATTGAACAACAGGCACAGGCAAATATTTGTGGTGTGGGAAATAATGGGGATTAAAAAAAAAATAATAAAATAAAAGGCATATTGGATTTGTGGCGCCGACTAGGACTGGCTCTTATTTAGCTTCAGTTAGGAAGTAGTCCAATCAAGCCCAGACCTAATTTCAATTGAGAACCTATAAGGTGCTCTCTCCAATTTTTAAGATGAGTTCTTTCAACAAATAATAAACCTTCAATACTGACAGCAGATATTAACCAACTGATAAAACCCCTGCATTTAAGCCAAACCTTTTAATACTTAGTTTCCTAAGCTTTCTCAGTGTCTCATATCAAGACTATTTTAATTGTCTAAAGATGAAATAAGCCAGTTTCAGTAGCAGGAATGCGTTCTTTGTACAAAAAATAAAAGCAAAAATCATTTTAAGATGTAATTATAGGTCATTTTAAAGGTAATATTGAAGATCTTGGTATATTAAAGAGTTTTTAGGGTCTAAATGTTTGATAGTTATATGAGACAATTTAAGACCCTGCAGAAATGCACACCGCACTCGTTACACTTTAATTTTAACACTAAACCATGTTTCTTTTCCCTTGCCCTACAGTGACATGGAAGAGCTCAAACGGTGAATATACCTACATAAGGTGCAATGCTGAATTTTTGGGGGGATTCAATAAATATGGCAACATACAAAGTCACAGTTTTAATCCTTTGTGGAGCAGTTTGATCAAATGAATTTTAAAAAAGCACTAAAATCATAGCTTTATCATAGATGTACATAATCTTTATAGTGTTTACTTATGCTAAAGTTACATCACTTCTTTTTGCTTTTTTTTCTCAACTTCTTTTTTGCTTTATCATGCTAACTGGTTAAATGCACTTTATGTTTTCCAATATTAGGTCAGAATATCATTAATGAATTAGTGGGAACACTCCCATGAGGGGTCATGTGTGCTGAAAGGACGAGAGCTCTTCAGGCTCCGCTTTGCCTCATCGTAACATCAGAGCAGCCTTTTGTCTCCTGATTACCAGTGGGCCTTCCGCTCTCTGGCAACCAGCTCCAAGAAGTGGGAGTGGCTCGCATAGAGGCTGAAGGACGAGTCCACGTCCACCCACTGGACGTGTCCTGCGTCATCGCCAGCCTGCAGAGGCAGCTCACTCACACTGTTGCCTGCAATCACAGGAATATTTAGAGGACGAGTGCACACCTCTGGTGATCGGAGGATTTCAGGAAAAATGCAAACGAAAGTTACCCGCTTCGTCGTGAAAGTTGACGGCGACCGTCTCCATCCAGGCGTTGTCGGTGTTTCTTGGATCGTCAACATATCCTTTATAAACCTGAAAGGAGACAGGTTTCTCCAGTATTGCTTGAGCACTTCCTCATATACATTTTTGGTTATTGGACCTCTCAGACGTATTGAGAGCCCTTGAATTCTTTTATATTTTATGTTAAACCCACAATTTCCAAAGGATTGTATGTCACAGACAAAAACAAAGAGCGTTTTGGGTTTGTTTATTTTTTTCACAAACTTACTTAGTTCTGAGCTAGGTCTTGATGTGATGTGATCGAAACCATTCTGTTACAGGTTTTCTTCTCTTTTCACAGCTAAAACGTGACGACAAACCGTCACATTTTACTCAAAAGTTACTCACCCCAACCCCTCCAACCTCGAAGAGTTTTTGGATGCGATTGAGGATGTCTTCCTTCTCTGACTGATTTAACGAAAGCAAATTAAGGGCTTCCTCGGAGAACTCCCGCTGCATCGTGAGGGAAATCTGTTCCCCTGGGTCCACCATTCCCTGTCAGAAGCAGGATGTGCAGACAAAAATATATTCTCAGAAAGAAAAAGCACAAGAAAAAAAAATGGCTTCAAAACGTCAGTTTCCTAACTTTAGCCAGAGAATAAACAAGCATGAATCAGGTGTGCCATAAAGATTGTGAACGTTGCTGAATATTTAATTTTTGACAGCTGGAGGTGAATTAGTGATGCCACGGTTTTTCTAATGAACCCGCTTTTCAAACATCTGGAATAAAACGGATCACGTGCGCGACTTTCATTTATTTATTTTTTCAGAACACAGGTTCTAATCTTGTGGGCCGGATTTTAAACTTTTCAAGGAAAAAGGAAACAGACGGCGAAAGTTTAACACAGGAAACGGCTCTTCTGAAGGACCAGACTGTGGAAGCCGTGGACCCCTACAAATATCTGGCCACAGGTATAGACAGTAAACTAACCCAAACTGAGAGGCTGTATATAAGAAAGGGAACTCAAGAAACTCCCTTCATTCCACCTTGACAAAATCTTTTACATTCTATTTTTATCTGAGCCTATGTTGGATTGGTTCCATCTTTCCGCTCCATGTCCTGGTTTGGTATTTTAACTCTTAAAAAGAAGAACTGCCTGAACCAAATAGTAAAACAGTCCAGTAAGAAGAAGGATGAGATGCAGCTAAACCCAGATTCCTTTTCCTTCAGGCAGGCGAGGAGGTTATCCACATCCATCTTAAAGAGATGAGTCTCATCCTCTGCGCTGCGAGTCCAGAATCCTCCCATCTAAACGCAAACATTTCATCCCCAGTGTAAAATTAAGTGGAATAAAACCAGTTGTTTCTGCAGCCACAAGCTTCTAAAATTCAATTTACCATAGTTTTAATATCGGTTTATTTTATTAAAATGTTTTAATCTTGTCCTAATGAGTTTACTGTAGTTGAGTCAGTGATTTTTTTTTATTTTTAATCATTTTTCACAGCTTTTATGTTGTTTTTGATATTTGTAAGAATTGAGCGCGACGCCATTTTGAATCATGTTGTATTTATATTTATTGTGTGTTGATGTAAAGTTTTCTGTCTGGCGAGAAAGCTGACGCAACTCACTGTAACCAAATCTGTCTAACAGCAAAGTTGATTGATTGGGGATCTTTGATACTCTGAATTCCTTTATGCAAAGACAAACGGGTTTATTCTGTCTTTCTCCACAGCTTCCCTGGAAATGTCATGAAAAATGGACTACGAAAATAGCTTACACCTGGAATGGCCCACTCCCCACAGTCTTTCCTCTGGATGGACACAAACTGCAGGATGGGCTTTTTGGAGGCTGAGTGATGAATCTTTTTTCCGCTGGCATCTACCTTCCATCTGCCACACAGAGTAACGCCTCAGGTCATCAGAGAGTTAAAAGAATAAAATCATCAACAGAGACAGTCAGAAGTTTATATGCACTCGCCAGGGGCATACGTTTAGTAATAATTTTGAGCTTTTAATTCGGCACTTAAATCCGTTTGTCAGGTTAGTCTAATAATACAACACATGGTTGAAAAATAGAAACTGGTCCCACAGATTTTCTAAATGGTTTTAGTCAAGGCTGCTCCAGATGTTTAATGCTTTATTCATGTCAAAATCAGTTTTATTTTGACGTGAATTTGGGATTATTTTCCTATATAAATACCAGATATTTCCAAGTTTTTACCATCTGATCGTTGATCTGATGTGAACCTCAAAAACATTTGGAGGTAGTCCTCGGTCTTCATTATCCTAGAAACATTGTATACCATGCACCAGTGCCGGTGAGCGCAAATAGAACCCTCAGCAAAATGCTGCCACCACCATGCCTGGAAGGTTGATAGTGTACTTAGGTTTAAAAGCCTCACTTTGCCTCATAAACATTCTTCTTATATGTGTGTTTGTCCATGTCAACAGCTGCAAATTTTCAGGTGTCCATTTCGAAGCCGAGGATTATTCCTGGCAGCTCCTGGGTTGCTCTTTAACATTATAACTAAATCGCTCCCAACCAAAGTGGACAGTTTTTGATCGAACGGTTGGAACTGGATTCAATCTGGTCTTCCGACTGACGCCAAACACACATCAAAAAGGGTTTTGGATAAAGCAGACTCACATGAAGCACTCTTAATGGGTCTGACCTCAACTGTCACAAATGCATGCTTAAAAGCCAGGTCTACGTCCAGAAACCAACCAATTTAAATTATTTCCGCCATGTCCAAAATTAATGGCAGTTAAAGATACTGCCATTAACCATAATGCCATAACTGGTATTGTGGCAGAAGCTAGCTGAAGGTAAAAATAATAATAATAATAATAATAATAATAATAATAATCTTTTAGATTTAAATTAAAAAGGCTTTCATGCAAAAGATGGCTGGATGGAAACTTTTGACCAAGACTGAAACGACAAAAGACTCGTTTCCTTTTACAGATAAAAGAAAACGAGTTTAATTAGTTGATAGAGAGATTTCTCCCGTTTAAAAACAGAATGACAATCAAAATGCTAATTTATACCTGAACAGATGTTACCTTGTGACTATAGGGTCGGCAGCATGATTGGGTCCCCATCGTCCAAGCAAACCTCGTCCAGTCAAACCAGTGCGTCCACGAGGGTTTCTAGATCAGAAACATTCAGTGTTGGAAACTGGGATTTCTGGTTTCAACAAAAAATGTCTTCAGTAAAGATCACAACGTTGATCAGCTGGCATCCACCTACAGAAAATCCTCACCCAAATGTCACTGTACATTAACATTAAAAAGTCTGGCTTTTACTTTTTTGTTGTTGTTTTTTTTCACCTCTGTCCTGAAAGAACCAGCTGCACACCCACACTCTTATTAATCTGATTTCAGGGAAATGTTGCAAATTGCTGTTTAACTTACAATGGCTTCCCTTTTTCCACTTTGTATTTTCCCTCAAAGCTCGACCTGTCCACAGGACCGTCATAAGCATTGAACTTTGGAGAGAAGGAACTGCAGGACAAGCAAACGGTACACAGAAATTATACAAAAATCTTAGAAAAAGTGTTCAGACTCCAATTTGTTTTTTTCACCTTTTCTCACATAACAGCCACAAACTGAAAGATGTTTATATGGTGTTTATGTGATAGACTAAAGACAAAGCAGCTTGTCTTTAGTCTTTGCTAAACATAATTTTTTAAATATAAAATAAAACTCACACTTTTATTCAGTTTAAGCAACCGTATAGTCACGTGTGAGAAATGCCAAGGTCAAGCAGGTAATGGAGTTGAGAATCTGCGTCAAGACTTGAAAAATCAGCGTTCACAGACCCAAGTGGTCTAATCTGACTGAACCTGAGCCATTTTAGAAAGAAGAAAAGGCAAAACATTGGCCTCTGCAGGACACAACCCTCACAGAAACTCACATTTGAAACATTTGCAGCTCTACGAGACATTTCATTGGGGGAACTGAATACAAATAAATTACCTAGTCTTAAGTTTCATATTTTCAAAAAATGAAAGTTGAAAACTATGTATAGATTTGCTTCCACTTCAAAATGATGCAGTGCTTTGTTCTGATCCGTGACATAATGTATCACAGTTAACATGCTGTGGCTCTGATGTGACAAACAGCGAGTACTTTTGCAAGTACAAGAAAGCAAAGAAGTGCACACTGTGTGATCAAATCAAATCATCCAGATGTTAAGATTTATTTGAAAAGCAAACATTGCTCACCCAATATCGGGATCAGCCCAGACTGGCTTCTTTAAAACAGCTGGAGCAGTGTGCTCGACTGGGCTGTACTGGGGCCATTCCTGGGTCCAGTCCACCTTGTCGTCAGGTACAGTGAAGCGCTTGATGGTGGACTCTGGATACTGTGGACATCTGGATTTCACATGAGGACCTGCTGGGGAGAGCATGGTCCCGATACTGCTGGTGTAATAGTCTCCACAAATAGGTTTAATAAGTTTACTGGCTCGGTCAAGATGATGGGATGAGCAAAGAGGTCTGAAGAGGGAAACAAGAAAAAGACACGCCTACTTTCAGTTCTGGTTTAACGGCTACATGGAGGTGACTACTTGGTTTCTATCGTGAAACCGAAAGCATAAAGCTGCTCATACCTTGCTCCAGGGGTGGAGGCAGTCAACGGGAGTCCAAACAGCGTGATCGCCAAACGAATAGCACTTGTCCACGGTCGTCTGAAAACCATTCCTGGAACGTTGGGAGTAAATCGTTTACCCACCTCATGACGTGAGCAGGAAGTGCATCCCTTTGCGTGGTGACGTAGGCAAGGGCGTACTGCGTAGACGCATTTCTTTTTACAAAAACAAGCTCAAAGTTTTTATCTGACATGCAAATGACACCAGCAAATGAGACCCAGGCCATCACTTTGCCTCCACCATTTTTTATGTGGTTGTCAATAGACAGGGTGAAGTTATACGTGTCCCAAAGCGTCCTTTAAGGATGTTAACTCTGGTTACCTACCTTACAGTACCTAACATAGAAGTTATTTCTATTCAAATAACTGATATCTGAAAGACAAAATTAAACCAGAGTCCACTTTTGTTTTGCTTCTGACAAAATAACTTACCTAAAAACAATATGTAACTGAAATGAATTAAACATTGTCCTTTGGTCTTTTTCAACCAGTTCTCGCCCTTCTTATGCAACACCAAGAATGATTTACGAGAGGATTAAAGTAATTTGTTATATAATGAAAACCCTGTATAGGTTTTCAAGTCAAACGTTCCCTCTCCAATATGGCGGACGCACTGACGTATCGCTTCTACAGCTAAAGCGGCACCTCCTCGCCAACACACCAACTGCTGGCTGCCGCTCGAATGCGCTTGTTCTTTTTTTTTTTTGTTTGTTTTTTGCTGCTTTGCTTAGTTGTAAGACCGATTTCGCCCCGCCCAAACAATGCAGCCCTGTAAACATATCCAGCGCACCTGTACGATGCCGTAGTTTTGCACGCGCATTTACGCTTAGTGCTGAGAACTAACCGCGCTCGCGCACCAAATCCATTTACGTTGTTGGTTGTAAAGAGGAGCACCACATCGCCCTCTCTGCTCCATTCCCTCCGCTCAGCAGAATCATCCGCCGGAGCGAAGTAACGGGAAGCTGGAACACCCTGCTGGAGGCAGCGGCATTTTCTCGGAAGGAAACACCCTCAGAGAGCGGGAGCGGTTTGTAGAGAAGAATGGCGGATTCATGCGGCGATGTGCCTGTCAAGGCCGAGAACTCGGAGTGCGCTGAAATAGTTGTTGATACAACTGAGCCGTCGAAAGCGATTAGTACTGGTGCTGGTCTCGGCTCTGGCTCCGGTCCGTGCCCCAGCTCTGACCCTGCCCCTGGCTCAGACATTGGCTCTGACTCCCGTCCTGGACTCGACCCCGACCCTGCAGCTGCACCTAAACCCATCCCCATGTCTGTGTCCAAACCGGAGGAGGCAGCGGCCCCTGGTTCTGGCGTTGTCTCCGGTTCTGACTCCTCTCTCGGCGCCGATTCTGGCTCAGCAGAACCCATGACTGTGTCCGAGTCTGAGGAGGCAGCGGCCGCCGCTCCTAGGACTGACCCCGGTCATGCTTGCAACCCCGGCCACGTCCCTGGTTCTGGTCGTGCGCCCTGCGCCGACTCTGTCCCCATGGCTATCTCTGGACCGGAGGAGGCTGCGCCCCCGCCTCGGTTGCCCAAAGCAGACGTGGAGCTGGTGAAGGGACAGGCATTTGACGTCGGACCCCGCTACACCAACCTGGCTTACATCGGGGAGGGAGCGTACGGGATGGTGTGGTGAGTATTGTCCGCCAGCTCGCATCGCGCGCTTCCCTTCAAGCTCTTTTAAACGGCGCATCTTTTCAGAGTAGATGCAATTAAAACGGGGAGTGCAAAAACACATGCAACTTTGCAGCGGCAGTCCTGGTTAACAGGTTAGCTGAGCTGCTGCTACAGGCGGGGTTCTAATAAAGCTACACAGGAAGCGAGATTGGGAGTGATTGCGCAGGACGCGGTTGACTTTTCTCAAATATGTTCGCAAGCTGTACTCAACCTCAAATGTGCCATAAGCCTAATTAGACCACAGTTCTCCTCTCTGCAGGAATAAGCCGCAGCGCAGTGTCCAGGGTGGATTTGTTTGGTCGTAGCCAGGCCTTTCCTCCTGTTATGTGATCTGCAGCCCTGCGTGGCCACTTTGTGAAGTCATCACTGGACCAGAAGATCAGATAGAGAGTGAAAAATAAATAAAAAAAAATCGAGATAAAAACACCCATTCATATCGGGATGAGACAGCTGGGTTAGTTTACATATTTCACATTTGTTCGCTTGATGTCAGACGTGTGATGCCACCATACATGCAGTCAAGTGTAAACATCACAACCGGTCGGTTTGGTGGAGGGAGAACAGTTAGTCTGCAAAACGATGGAAAAAGTTCACCTTAAACACTGAGGAGGAGCCATCTGACTGATATGGACAATATGTGGTTTTATTTCAGAGCTGAGCTTTAATGAGTGGTGGTGGGGGAGGATTTATTTATCTTATTTTATACAGAAGGTTCAGGAAAAAGGAGCAGATTTTGATCTTCAAATGATTGTGTCTCTAAATATACAAATGTTTTGACTAGAATTGGCCAACCAGATGTTTAAATCAGCCAATTTCCCCCAGATTCAAAAGAAATTGTTTTTTTTAACCATTGTTTATTTTGAGGCACTTTAAGAAAAAACAAACAAAATCTGGTACATTTCAAGGATAGAGATGCACCAATTTTTTTTTAGGTCTAATTTTGAAGTACAAACTGTGCTGCAATGTACATGCTGTTTGCTGATGCATTTACAGACAGAAAACTGAGGGAGTTCTTAGCTTTGACGCATTCAATGACTAGGAAAAACTTTTTTTTATCTCTGATCTTTACCAACTAAGGGAAAATTGTCTGATTTCAATCAAGCACCTTGATCAGTGCATCTCCAGATTTGACTTAAATGTTCAGCTCCACTAACAGCAGAGCGGTGGTGTAATGTCTATTCTCTTGCAAAATGTCATGCAAAACCCAACGTTGATAACCCCAACAAAGGAAGTAGCGCCTCGATAAAGCCGCGGCGCCAACATCATGTCGTCGTCCTCACACTCCACACCTTTCAGAGCCACCTTGCGTCGTCTGCAGTCGTTTTTGCTTGTGTGTGTGTAAGTTGTGTGTGTGTGTGTGTGTGTGTGTGTGTGTGTGCTACTTCTTGTGTTTTGTCCGTCCTTTTCCCATATCCAGTTCAGCTCAGGACAACTGGACCCAACAGCGGGTGGCCATCAAGAAAATCAGCCCGTTTGAGCACCAGACGTACTGCCAGCGCACGCTGCGAGAGATCAAGATCCTGCTGCGCTTCCGCCACGAGAACATCATCGGGATCAATGACATCATCAGGGCGCCGCAGTTGGAGAACATGAGAGACGTGTATCCTGCCACGCTGGGACGTGTGTAACTCGCCAGGAGCTGAGTGTTGCGGAGATTTTTCTTAATCTTAAGATGAGCAGTGAAGCTTAGATAGCATCAAGGTTTCTATGGTTACCAAAGCAGGTGTACTTGAGACAAAATCCTTGGAAGAGTTGCAGGGATTTACTTTTTAGTTTTGTTGTTTGGCTTTATCATCTGCTCTTGTCACGTTTAATTGTGCAGAGACTCCTGCGCTCTCGCACTTTTATTGCGGCAGGTTTTCATTTTTTTAAGTGTTTGGCTTTGAGAATTGGGCTGCACTTCCAGTCAAGCCGCCTGCGAGGCATCTGATGAGGTTAGATGAGTCGGACCCGTTAGTAATGACTTACACGGGATTCTACGACCCCTTTGAGCTTCAACAGGCCCTTTTTCCCGGCTTAAAAACCTTCAGTATGAAACTGTTGAGATTCATATCGAATATAAAGTAAGCAGAGTTGAACTGCTGGCAGGTTATTGCAGTTTCACATGTTTTTATTATTTCAGGTTTCTGTAACGAGGCAGGCCTTACAGGAATGACCTAATTAACTTTTCTAAGGAACAAAAATACCGTACTATACTTCCACAAATTGCATCCAAGCAGTTTGTTTTATTTGGCGTTTTGTAATGACTATTTCGATTCGACATATTGTGCAGGTTTAGTATAAACTAGGGATGAGCAATATGGACAAAATTTTGTGGTACTCTTGTGATAATGGTAAAAATAATAAACTATTCCTTGTTTTTTTTGTTTGTTTGTTTTTGGTTTTTTTATGTAATATTTTGGCTGTGACTGCCTGGCTGTGACAGCATTCATGACCCCCTAAACACAAAAGCTGCTCTGAAAAACATCCATTTTTTAAAACAGGCTTCTTCAAGTTGACTTAGTGACTTCTATTAAACACTGCACACAGATTATTTACTGATATTTATTGATGTTCTTGTGGAGAAAATTCTAAAACTAACATGTCTGACAATACTCTTAGTTTTGGGGGGAATTTTTATTATTAATTGGTATTTAGCAAGACAAATTTAAATGAAAATTTTGATATAAAGAGATCATGATAACTGATAAACGATACGATAAATACTCACCCGTTTTTCGTATGAATGCCACTATCAGCCATTTTGTTTTAAAACTCTAAACTATTTAATTTTTTAAAGTTTTTTTTAGAAGCTAAATGAAGTCTATTTTTTTCCATCCTCTATTTGTAAAAATTAGGTTTGGGGATATTATCTGAGCATGGAGCCTCAAGATTTGGCAACAACGGATCAGTTTGTAATTAGATTACTCCGTCAATCCCTTAGGCTGTGCTAAAACTATTCAAAGTTTTCGTGCTCATTGGGCATTATTGAGTTATTATTTATTTTACCTTTTTAAAGTATCCCTTTTACGAAGTGCCGTAATTAAAATGTCTTTCACCTTTCTGGGGCAAAAAATTTGATTAGCACTGACTCTGATTTATCTCAAAGTAGATTTTCTTTCCATCCTATACATTTAGTTACATGAATTTACAAAATATTAAAAAATGTTTTGTTTTTTTTTTCCCAGTCCAAAAAAATATTTGAATGAATTTCAACTCCAGATAATGGGGGCTTTTAAATGTGATTTCAATTGTAAATTCAAGAAGTTGTTTTTGTTCGTCCTGAATATATGTCAATAGCTAAAAAAGACCACTGAACGAAGATAGGTTCCTCTGTTTTTCCTAAGTGGTCCATTCAACACCGGCATGGGTAAAAAAGTAAAATGAAATAGAAAAATGTCCATGGACAGGGCAGGGTTAATCTAACACATCACCTGTGGTGGTTAAGCTGCTTCAGTTGTTTTTTCTTTGGTTCCCGTTGAGCAGTGATGTGTGGGCACGGCCCGCCAGCGAGCTGCTGTCGCTGAGAGCTGCTCTGGCTGCTGCTTTGTTCAAAAGCTTCATTGTTTCCAGAAAAAAAAAAAAAAAATGTCAGGAATGTCTGAGTCTTTCAATCTTTGTCTTGTTTGATGCTCCCAGTCGGTTTGGTTACTCAGTGTTGCCACCTTGCAAAGGCGTTTGTTACCGAGCAAAAGTAACAACTGATGGGATTTGATCAGCTGAGAGCAACAGATAATGCTGTGAACACAGCTTTTGTATTAATGCCAACAGTTGGAGCGGATCATTTTTCTTCTTTCTTTGCCAAAGAAAAGCTGCTCATTTGCTGTCTGTCGTTTGGTTTTTGGTTAGAAAACGCACAGCAGTATCCTGTCATGATCATGCACAGAACAGTATTGGGTCCTCTTTTCTTTTTATTTTAATCTCACCCTGCAAGGTTTCTAGTAGATTTAGGATGAAGATGACCATAAAAGAAAGCTGATTTTGCTACTTCTGCGTGGATTTGCTCCCAGATTTGGGGTCGGTTTGTGATATGAAAACCCAGTGACCACCCCGTCATCGGTTCTCTGGTAGAATCCGTCAGATTTTTGTTAAAACTCTTCATGCGCTTTGAGAGGATCCACACGGCCTTTCAGCAGAGAATCAAGCCCGCAGCATCACAGATCCTCCACCGGATTTAGCTAGTGGGTGTGAGGTGTTGTCACACATGTCCATCCTTGTTGAAAGGAGTGTTTGCCGAAGCCGTAGCTCAGCTGAAGTCCATCAGAGTTTTGCTAAGAAAGGATGACGACGGGCAATAATCTCATTTAATATTTTGACCCACCTTCTCTTTTGGGTTCATTGCAGAAAGTTGCATCTGAGTACAGCACAAGGTAGCTGTTCAGTTAGCCAAGATCTTCTGCAGTTTTTTGCTATTTTAAAAGTAACATTGCACCAACAGTAATTTTGCAATATGTTGTGCTGCTCTAATTGTTACCACTTACTTTAAAAGACATTGCATGCAACTCTGCAATCTTTGGTTGGTCAATGCAACTATGCATGGAACTGTCTTGTTAAACAACATTACAGGGATTTTATAATACTATGAGTGACTTTTGTTATATTACCTTACATCATTTCCTTGTGGCTAAAGGGGAACGGTCAGAACATGAGCAGCCTCATCGATTGTTCTTCTGATAACCGTGCATCTGTTCTTTTTGTAGCTTTTTGTGGTTGATTTTTTTTTTCTTTTTTTTTCTTTTCTGGTTTACCAGAGAATGATTAGAGGAACATAGTCATTGCAACACTCGTTTCACACTGTCTGCAGCCCAAGGTTTTGCAGTTTCAGGTTGAATAAAAGCCGTGAGAGTGGGTCTGAAGAGAAATAAATTAAAAAGAAAATGTGAAGCACACAAATTTGGTCAGGCCAATGTAAAAAGGATGTGACTTTCTATCAGTTTTGGGTTCGTTTGCCTTGACCCGCGCGTGTGTCCAGCTACATCGTGCAAACGCTGATGGAGACGGACTTGTACAAGCTCTTGAAGACCCAAAAGTTGAGCAACGAGCACGTGTGCTACTTCCTTTACCAGATCCTGAGGGGTCTTAAGTACATTCACTCTGCCAACGTGCTGCACCGGGACCTCAAGCCCTCCAACCTGCTCATCAACACCACCTGCGACCTCAAGGTGAGTCCGGACATCTGGCGGTAAAGTTTTCATCAGAGACTAAGTAGAAGGATGTCGTACCTTCAAAGGTACTCGTACCACTTGACGGTTTTCACACTTTTAATAGAGCAACACAAATTAGTGCTTATAATCCTGATCTGCGGTAGGACTTTTTGCATAATTTTGTCATTCCGTCACAACAAAATACACCGCAGTGTGTGGAGGATGCAAATATCGTGGCATTTGGTATGTCTTGTTTTGAGTTTTCATGACAATGGAGGACACTCTAGTTCCTCCTCTGTACAACGTTGTGTTTTGTGTTGGGCCGATCTGGCTTTTCCCCCCCGTTTCATTTTACTTTTGCTTTATATCTTCATGTTCCCAGTACAGCTGCACCTGGCTTGGTGATTTTAGCTCTTGTTTCAGGTGCTGCTTTTAAATACCTCGTTGGTTTCAAGAGTCATAAAAACTTCACATTTCAATTTCTTTTTTTTTTCTTTTTTTTTTTTTTCTAAGCAGAGTAAAATGCAAACTTGTTCAGAAAGTCTGCATCCGTAAGTTTCTTTAAAAATAACAATGTCTTTGAAATGACAGTAGATGTGAAGGTTTTTATATTCGCTAAGGTTTTTGTAACAAACGCAAACGTCAGTCTATTCTCGTGGGACTTTGCGTTAGGAGGCAATGCAAAGCAAGCCCCTCCAGGAAGTTGCAGTAGCAACTATTCGTGCAAATTCATTCATCGTTCTCGAATTTTGAACGATGCAATTTTCACCCACCACCGCAAGTTTTCCGCAAGCCTAACCAATCGCTTCAGGTTTTCTGTAGTTTCTTCTCTTCTGATCAATCACCACGCTCAGCTGAATTTTGTCCAGTCTTCTCAACCCCTTTCTAATATAACTTCCTCTTTCATGACATCTCTTGACAGTGAAACCTGCAAGACGAGAGCATGTCTGACGCAAAACATTTGCCCTTTTTTTTTTCTTTCTTTTTTTTTCTTTCTTCTTTTGCTTTCAGGCATAATTTTATTCGCATTAAGGATGATTTTTTTGGAGGACCATGTTGCAACATGAATTAAGCGACAACAAAAAAAACATTTGCGACTTTGACCACAAGCTTGTGAAAAAGGTGCCTCAAAATCTGTTGTTTTTTCTTTTAGATTGCAACAATCACAAAATAACACGTTAAAAAAAACTTTTGTTATCTCATTAAGAGCTATTGTGGATGATCCAAAAAAAAAAAAAAAAACTACTTACAGCTTTGGAGCTGCAGGTTCTGCTCTTTTGCATAATAAGTTTGTTCTTGTAGCTGAGAAATTGTTAAATTAAAATGTGATTTTGCAGCTTCCTCTCAGTTTTGTTATTTTTGTTTGCTTGAACTAATCTCTTAGTGTGTGTGTAGCGTTCAATCCACAGTGGTCTTGTGAACATTTGGCATTCAACCATCAATCCCTGGATTAGCTGATCATACGTGAGGAGTGGAGCACAAAGGAAGCGTTTCAAAGCAGCGTGTTGCCAAATCCTAGAGCAGCTGTACAGTTGTGACTTTGCTTTCTGGCTTTAATGTGCAGAAAACATTAAATTAAAAATAGATTTTCACAGCAAACAGGTTAGAAAGAATGAAGCGTCATATTTGCACCTTTCAGTAAAAAAAGGTTTGACGTATTTGCTTTGTTCCTCTTATTAAACCAGCTGCTGCCTCCTAATGAAGTCCATTCCTTCTCAGTACATTATCCTGCTTAAATGTAGCCGGATTACGTGCATGTTACACAATTTATAGAACATCAAAAGTGGCTTTATTAATAAACATATTAAGAAGCGGTGTGTGTCCTCTGGCTGGAGCTTGGCAATTAGTTTGAAAATGATGGGGGGTTTTTTTTTTCTTTTTTTTTCTTTCTCAGATTTGCGACTTTGGCCTGGCTCGGATAGCCGATCCAGTTCACGACCACACCGGTTTCCTCACGGAGTACGTAGCCACACGTTGGTACAGAGCCCCAGAAATCATGCTCAACTCAAAGGTACGAGTTGAACTCAACTGCTCTCGCAGTTTTGATATTTGACTGGCAAATTAGTAAAAATTCAGCTGCACGGGTGTGTTTTTTCAGGGCTACTCAAAGTCCATCGACATGTGGTCAGTGGGCTGCATCCTGGCTGAGATGTTGTCCAACAAACCCATCTTTCCTGGGAAACACTACTTGGACCAACTAAACCACATACTGGGTGAGACTTCTTTTTTTTTTTTTTTTTATTAACTGTGGAGTCATGATGAGGACAAAAAGCAAAAAAAAAAGAAACAAAACAAAGCGGCCATGCTGAACAACATCTGTGTGTGCAGGCGTACTTGGCTCACCGTCTCAAGAAGATCTGAACTGCATAATTAACCTGAAGGCGCGGAACTACCTTCAATCCCTGCCCCCTAAGACCAGGATTCCCTGGGACAGACTGTTTCCAAAGGCAGATCCGAAAGGTAGATCAACTTATTATGACTACTGCGAATGTTTGAAAAGACCTGGAAAATGAGGACATTCTAAAAGAAAGTTTATAAGTTTGTTTTTGCAGCCTCCATTGTTTCAAAATTACGATAATTGAAACATTTGAAAAGTAGGTCAGAGTAATGAAACCACACCCTGATTAAAAGCAAGAAAACGTAATATGAATCTGAAGAGAGAAACTTAACATGCACGAAGATTCACTTGGGTTACATTTTTATTACGTTTTAAGTTTAAACAAGCAAACCGCAGCTGAAAATCTGACTGATTAAAACAAAAAACAAAAACACACATTTAAAAAAAACATTAAGAAACGTGTTGCTGGAGAGCTAATGCTGCTTGTGGGGATATTAGTCAGTCAATAAAGTCTGATTGTTTTATTGGAAAACACAAAGTTTACTGCACATGAGATACATTCTCAGGGATCGTCCAGCAAAAGATGGGCCGACCACAAACACGTTTAAAAAAACGGATTAAACGAATTAAACTACTGCAGTAATGTAACATCTTAACCTCTGGAGGAGGAAACGCGTGCAGCGATCAGTTCTTTTTGTCATCCAATGTGGTTTGTTATCTGCGTCTATTTAGCTTTAGGAACCAAACGCTGTGACAAGTTTCCACACTCAGGGTTCCTACACACATAGAGACATAATGAAGAGAAAAAAAAACAAAGAGATCTGGAGTTTTAGGATGTTTTAAACATTTGAGTATCTGGCAAACAAAAAAATGTTCTTACTGAATAAATCTTTCTGTGTAGAAACTCTATAAACATTTTCTCATTGTAGAGGATGGTTAATGATGACTCCTTGTTCTTTTTTTGAAGCCTTGGACCTGTTGGGTTGCATGTTGACATTTAACCCCAACAAGCGCATCACTGTTGAAGATGCCCTGGCTCATCCCTACCTGGAGCAGTACTACGACCCCACCGATGAGGTACAAACACTTCCCATAGCTAAAGTTTATTGCAGAGCAAAGGTGAGAGACGTGACTTTGTAATTTCATCTTGTGGACATATTTTGCTAAGGTTATAATAAGATTCACTATATATATTGTAGTGTGAGAACATTCCACAAATAAATGTTCAGTACTTTCACCTTCACACTGACAAAAAGAGCAGCCGTTGCTGACATCTAAAGAGAAGCGACGCATATTATTTTTAACTGGGTAATATCTATGTGAAATCTTAAATAAAAATGATTTTATGATATATTTATGAGGCAATAAAAAGATTGCACTGTGCAATTTTTGGCTCAAATAACCGCATCTATGTTTACTTATGGGAGTGGAGAAAGTTAGTGAGTTTTGATAAACCTGTTTTCAAATTTCTTACTCATTATTATTGAGTCATGAAGGTTCTGATTGTTTGCATGTTTGGTTTGTGCTGAACAGAGCAAACTATGAGGAACAGCTTTAATGGCCACTTCAGATTCTTTTTGAGAAATCTCTGTGATTATTGTTCATAAAATGCTCATAGGGTTACCACTCAGCATTGCTGTCGAGTCCCTGATTTATCAAATTAATATTATCAACCCACTTATGAAGAAATAATTATTATTTTTTTTAACGTATTTTCTAAACATTGTTCCATAAGATGCAGACTTTATTTTAAAACGAAGGACTTGGATTTAACTGCTAGCTGTTAGCGCTACTAGTTGCCAATTGTAAACCAGTCAGACTCTTCAGCTCCTGTTCTGATCCGTGTCGTGTGTGCTCTGTCAGCCCGAAGCGGAGACGCCATTTGACTTCGCAACAGAACTGGACGATCTTCCCAAGGAGACGCTGAAGGAAATGATCTATGACGAAACGGCTCGTTTCCAGACGATCAGCTGAGGCACAGGTACAGTCAGTCGCACGTTCGCAGTGGCCATTTTACCTGGATTTAAAGTAAAACACGTCTGTTTTACGTGGGGATTCTGCTGAAAAGTTTGAGAACTCAAAGTGGGGGGGGGGGGAATAATTTAAAACCAACATCTGAAATTGGATGAAGGTGCTTTTTGATTTCTAATTTGAATAAAAGTCTTGATGTTTTGGATTATTCTATTTCCCTTGTTCCTTCTTTGCAGAGTTGTTCCAGCGACGCTTGGAGCCAGAAGACCCTGAACGTTATGCTACAACAAAAGAAAAGTGCATCCTGAAGAAACCAACAAATATAAACATTAACCTGCTTATCTTTGCATTTCCACTGCAAGACGGAGCTAAGTATAGAAATGGGCTGCTGTTACCGAGCAGGGTGTACTCTGTCAAATTCATGCCCTTTCCGTTTTGTCCTTGTTGGACTCCTCACTCACCTCAGATATAAGTTTTTTCCCCCCCTTGTTTTGAAGCCTATTTTTACTGCTCCGGCTTGTCTAGCACCTTCTGCAGTAGCTCCTCTCCTCACAAACCCATATAAACCATCCTACTGTATTAACCAGCTCTGTATTGCTCCTGATCTATGAGAACGAGTTACTGCTTTAAATATTTGAGGGCTTAAAGAACCGGGACGGGGATGCTAACCGGGTGTGTGCATGTACGTACAGAATATAATGGATTTTCAAGATTTTTTTTTTTTTTTTAAATGTGGTTGTCAGTTTTTGTTTGTAAGGGTGAATTTTGAGTCCTTTTTTAGTTGTTGTTGTTTTGTGTGCTTCTGATTTTTTTTTTTTTTTTGTTAGTGTATTTTAGACAATAATTGATATTTTTAGTGGCATGTTGTCGGGATTTCTTTACCGTTTCTCCTTTTTCTGTACGAAAACCCAGCTGAATGCATGCATTCCTGAAATTGAGCAAAGGTGCAAAGAAATCCCAGGGGGACAAAACTGATGCACAACTCACCCCAAGGCCAAGCACACTGAAGACTCCCACATGGTTTAGCAACATGACACATACTGGAGGAAATAGATGAGGAAAAAATGCCCACAGGCTCATTAAAATATTGCAGCTGTGATACCAAAGTCCTTTTATTTTCAATGTTTCCCCCCCAGAACAGATGGGTTTCTCTCTCGAGTATTTCTTGTTTTGTTGTTGCTCTGCTCTCTAAGCTACACCCAAATCACCAGGAAAGACTGAAATGCATGACGACTTTTTTTCCTGTATCACATTACATTCCCATAGCAAAATTGTCACCAATGACAATGACTCTCCATCATGTTAAAAAAAAAAAAAAAAAAAATCCTGCTTGTGTTCGCTTCAGATTATTTATTTGTTTATTTAATGAGTTTTTGTTGTTGTAGTTGTTTCCTCTTTGAGTCTTGGTCCTTGTACCTCAAAAATTGAGAGAGGCGATGTCTTTTCCCACGATTCGTGCTGCCGTGCATTCTTGCGGTGAATTTTACTTGGCTGTTGGTTTTCCAAGTGACGGTTGTGTCTTTTCATGCTGTTACATGCCAAACTGATCGCTAATGGCCAAGAAAGTTATTGTTTTTTTTTTCCTTTTTTTTTTTTTTTTTTTTTATTTTATTAATTTTTTTTTTCTTTTTTTTTTTTTTTTTTTTTTAGTAAAAAAAATCTATGTACATTGCTTTGTAGGCTTTTGCTACAAGAGTTGGCCTCTGTTGCTGCATTTGCGCTGTTCTGCCTGACAGGGAGGGTTTATTTCTTGCTCTTGTTTCTGTACCTTCCTCCTTTCAGCTCTGCTCTTGTTCCGTGTTGGTTTGGACCGCCTGCTGCTCTGTGGAGCTCTACTCGATTGTATTTTGTCGCCTTTTGTTTGTGCTGGGACTAGTAAGAGAAGATGCTCGCAGAGAAAATTCTCTGCTCTGGATCACTGGCGGCTGGCCTGTGATGCTAATCTTCCTGCCCTCCTCTTATATTTCTACATCTCTTGATTCGTGTCGCTGTTCCCTCAGAAGCCATAACCAGCTCTTTTTCTGTTTCTTCTTCGTTTTCCTCCAAATCTTCTCCGTGCTTTACTCAAAGGGCTGCCTCCTCATCCTCCTCCTCCTCCTCTTCGCCTCTCTGCTCGCTGTCCCCCATCCGTTCTTCCGGAAGCGGAACTCCTGGTCCGATCCCGACCCAATCAGCACGCCTGCACTTTGTCTTTCAAGCCATGCGCCCTTCATCTCCCCTCCATTTATTTTTGGAGGCTATTTAAGCTGGCCTCCGTCTTTTGTGTCGTATTTGTAGAGCTTTTAATTTCGGTTTTGCAGAAATGTACGTCTGTGTGAAGACTGTTTGTGTATTTGCACTGTTAAACCAAGACTCCTCTTTTTTTTTTTTTTTTTTTTTTTTTTTTTTTTTTTT